>NW_021026656.1:134636-153008 GCF_004153795.1 Camellia sinensis
AACAAACCAAAAATGCAAAGGGGCTATATAATGCATGCCATGGTCGACCAAAATGGCTAAGGATAGACCTTAAACATGGCAAAATAAGCATGAAAGCTTCACAAAGCTAAGCCTAAAACATGCTAGAATAATGGTTTACAACCTAAGGCAAGATAAGGCAACAAAATGACATTACAAGGCATGTATGCTAAGCGAGCATGGTGTACCAAAACCGACTAAAAACAGAGGCATACTATGACATAATAAGCACAAAAATCAACTAAGGCATGCTCAACATACACTTAGGCTAGGTGCTCCCTCAAGAGGCAAAAATGGTCATTTTTAAGGACAACAAGGAGAGGGGGTGGCCCTCTCCTTCTTGGGACCTCAAGGCACCATCCTCACCTCTGAAATCCCTTAAGATTTCAGTGGTGAGGAGGCCCAAACACCAAGGTCTCGGAGCTCACTCAAAATGGCACAAAATGGAGCCTTACAAGGCTTAAGAGGGGTCAAACAACCTCAAATCACAAAACACTCTAAACAAACTATTTAGAGGGCCTAAAAATAGAACTTTTTTATGTTATACACTAAACACAAAAACAGTTGTAAGGTAGGAAAAAATACAATGCAAGAAAGGGGTAAAAAGGAGCAAGCTTCTTACCCTTGAAGACCCTCTTCAACAATGGAGCTCCAGCAGCCTCTTTAGGTTGAAACCAGCTCCAAAACTCCAAGGACACTCCTTTGGCCCTCAATAACCAAGAGAAGGTGTAATAGTGGGTGTTTGTGTGCAAAAGTAAGACCAGACACACACTAAACTAACTAGAGAGGGAAATATAGAGATGGAATAGATACAAATTCCTAACCCTAATATCAAAACTCTCTAAAAATGTTGTCTAACCCTAAATCCAAGAGAGGAGACTCTCTCTTATAGAGCTCTCTCTTGTAAAGCTTGTCAAATAAGCTTGTCAAGAGAGATATCCCACCATACACGTGTATGGAGAGAAGAAAAGGTGGGTGCCAGCTATCACAGCTGGCACAAAATATCTACTAAAAGTAAATGAACAGTGATCGGCCATTCAAAATTGCCATTTTGGCAAAATGAAAGGCCGACTGGCAACAAAGAGTGCCGACCGGCAATATACATTGCCGATGGCACAAAAGCACTGGCCGGTGGCCTCAAGCCATGGCCGGTGATGCGTGGGGATGCCTCACAAGGCATTCCCTGCCCCTCAAAGGCAAAACCCAAGTGTTTGGTGCAAAACCAGACACAACACAGTCGAGTCGAGAGATCCTGAGGCAAGGCGCGCAACCGAGACCTCCGGGAACTCAAGATGAACACGAACAAGGGTAATCACCAAGTGTTCCAATGGCGACGTCCAAGTCTTGAGGACGGTCAAAAGTGGGGTGTCTACATGGGCGAGCTCCCAACAGATGAATCCAGGCAGCCTCCCACTCGCCCATGTCCTCGTCGTAAGGAATCGCCCAGCCTCCCACATCAAGGCCCGTCAACACGGCAAAGTCAAATAGGGTCATGGTCATATCCCTGGTAGTTGAGAAATGGAAGGAGTTGGTGGTGTCCCACCATCTCTCCACCAGGGCGCCCATCAATGTCCTGCTAGCTAAATAGCGAGATATCCTGGTACAAAAGGTCCCGAATCCTGCCAGATCAACCCAATCGCGAACAGCCTCTGGAAGCTCTGTATACCACTCCCTCGCAGCAATAGAGCCATATCCCCGTGTAACACGGGAGGACACCTGCATTCACGGTGAATACATGTATTCAGTTTCAGAATGAAATGAATAAGCTGCGTGCAAATGAAATATATGAGTTGTGTGCGAACCAAATCAGATACAATGCTGTGAGCTGCGTGGTCAACATGAAATATATGAGCTGTGTGCGAACCAAATCAGATACAATGCTGTGAGCTGCGTGGTCAACATGAAGTATATGAGCTGTGTGTTCAGAATGAAAGTGTATGAGCTGCGTGTAAATACAAATGTAGGCTGTGTGTTCACCTCAAAGTTTGAGCCGAGTGTTCAACATCAAATTTTTGGGCTGTGTGTTCAGATTTCAAAATCAGTGGGCTGTGTGTTCACCTCAAAGTTTGAGCCGAGTGTTCAACATCAAATGTTTGGGCTGTGTGTTTAGATTTCAAAATCAATGGGCTATGTGTTCACCTCAAAGTTTGAGCCAAGTGTTCAACATCAAGTGTTTGGGCTGTGTGTTCAGATTTCAAAATCAGTGGGCTGTGTGTTCACCTCAAAGTTTGAGTCGAGTGTTCAACATCAAGTGTTTGGGCTGTGTGTACAGATTTCAAAATCAGTGGGCTGTGTGTTCACCTCAAAGTTTGAGCCGAGTGTTCAACATCAAGTGTTTGGGCTGTGTGTTCAGATTTCAAAATCAGTGGGCTGTGTGTTCACCTCAAAGTTTGAGCCGAGTGTTCAACATCAAATGTTTGGGTTGTGTGTTCAGATTTCAAAATCAGTGGGCTGTGTGTTCACCTCAAAGTTTGAGCCAAGTGTTCAACATCAAGTGTTTGGGCTGTGTGTTCAGATTTCAAAATCAGTGGGCTGTGTGTTCACCTCAAAGTTTGAATCGTGTGTTCAACATCAAGTACTTGGGCTGTGGGTTCAGATTTCAAGAGCATTGGGCTGCGTGTCCTACTCTCAACAAGTGTGTGCTATGCGTTCACAATCAATATAGAGGCTGCGTGTTTAGAAATTCAAGTGATTGGGCTGTGTGTTCAAGAGGCAAACGGAATACTGTGTTGTAGACTAAGTGTTCAGAACAAGCTGTGTGCTAGAATGAGCAGATGAACATAGCGAAAGCATGAAATGCACGGAAAATGCATAATACATTGCGGAAAACGTAAAAGTGAGGTACATACCTCTCGCGCCAGATGAGAGAGATGGGACTCCGGCTCCCGCAATAGCAAATCTACGAGGGCTCGATCGTCGAAGTCCGTAAAATGATAAAAAATCGCCTGAGGGAGGATGTGTATCGGAGGGTCATACCTCTCGGGAATAAAGGGGCGAACCCTCGGGGGCAGAGCCATAATATCTGGGTCATCTCCGGCGCCTGGAGGACCTCCACCCTGAGGAAAGTGACCGGACATTTCGAAGAATCTGCAAAAAGGAGCAAAAAATGAGCAAAATGAGCCAAATTTGGAAAAAGTCAACAAAAGTCAACTCTCGGGAAATGAAAAAGTCAACAAAAGTCAACTCCTGAGAAAATCCTCCAAATGTTGAGACAAACTTACCTCAAGTGGTGAAAATGAGAAAAGAAGCTCCGAAATCAAAATTTAATTGGTTCAAAGTGAAGAGAACTGAAAGTTTTCGCGAAACAACTTTGCGTGGGGCGTTGGAAAACACGTATAGAGCGCAGATCTGAGAGAGAAAATGGTCTAGGAAGGAGGAGAAGGTGATTTCGGACTTGAAGTTGTGAGGAAAAGAGCTTTGGCCAAGTATACTTAAAGATCCGAGTGTGAAAGTACCAAACTGCCCTGGATTTTGGCTAGGTGGTCGGCCGACCACCTTTTCTGGTAGGCCGAGGCCGACCACCCCCCTTCACCAAACCTGGTCGGTGACCTCCAATGGCCTCCAAACCTGGTCGGTGGTGCTCCCAAGGTGGTCTGCAAGGTCTCTTTGAACCCCCTGCAAATTTTGGTAGTGATCGGAGTCCCTGGCACTCGAGAAAGTACAAGGAAAGTGCATTTTTCGTCGCGAAATCCCTCCGCGGGAACTTCAACTCCAGCTTTCGATGCGTGTTTCATCGTTACTCGTCAAGAGCAAGGTGTATCCTTTTTGAATATGTTGTGACCCTTCCAGGAGGTAAACCGGAGGCCGCGATTGAGTCGCCCTCGTCGAAACTTGCATTTCTTTGCTCGTTGTTTTGTGTCAAATATGCATTCGAGTTTGCACTTATCCTGCATTGTTATGCACGTCACTTGCATTCTCATGCACACCACTTGCATTGTTGTGCACGTTTCATTGGTATTGTCATGCCTCCATGCTTAACTTGCGTTATCACGCACGTTTCTCCTTGCATTGCAATGCACTTTCTCATCGGCACCATGTTCGTTTACGTTCGACATAGTGTTGAACATATGTCGCTAACTATATTGTGCTTGTTAAGTTTCTCTCTCTTGCAGGCACGATATTGTATGTACGGTTCATTTGAGGCTGGTGCGACCAGACGAACCGTGCAGGTATTGTATATTCCCCGTGTGAGACGTGGCAAGAATTGAATAATTCTCTGCATTCTTAAACTGCATGAAATGTAGTTGTTGCTTTGCATTTTTGCTTAAAACTGTTGCATCTATTGTGAATACTTACTTCATTACAGCTTGCTGCTTTGCATGATCATGAGTTGCGTCCGACTTTGTGCATATCTTTTTGCATTTTGCCCCTGTCTGCGGGCACATCTTTGTTATCTTGCTTGTTTGTCTAAGTCTTCGGCCTTGTCAAAAATGGGTCGTCTCTGGGCTTTGACATTTACTCCTGTCAATTACAACTTCTGAGTTCTGTCAAAGAGGGGCAACTGTAGACACCCCATTTTTGACTGACCTTAAGACTCAGACGTCACCAACTGAGCATTCGGTGATGTTGCATATTGTGCTCGTTCTGAGATTTCAGAGTCTCGGCTGTGAGCCTTGCCTTCGGACTTCGGGGCTCTTTCGTGCTTTGCCTCGGTTTGCGAACTAGGTCCTGCTTTCTCTTCCCGAAGGGAGGGAGAGGTCTCGTAGACCATCTCTCAGTGGCCGTAGGCTACGTTTCGTGGTTGTAGGCCATTTTTCCCGTTTGGAGCCCAGTTTCCGGTTTTCGGAGCCGTCGGCCGTGTGCCTCGGTTCGGGACCGCTAAACTACCTCCGTTTGCTCCGATTTTTGGCACACACCTTGTTTCCTCCCTTTAGAGGAACACTGTGGCCCGAGAGATTACCTTCGTGGTCATACGCCACTTCCGGTGCCTAACAGCCTGTTTTCGGGGCCCTAAACCGCGCGTTTTGGCCCCCGAACCTTCATTTTGCATCCATCTTGGTCCTTTTTTGGTAGAGACCCTATTTTCATTGTTAGGGAGGTGGTAGGATGGTGGGAGGCCACCTTTTTCCTTGAAAAACTAGTTTTCTCATTTTCTCTCGCCAAAAGCCGATTTTTCTGACAGAAAGCTGGTTTTTCTCACTTTTGAGCCACATTTTATGGCTTTTCATACCACCATTGTGTTGTGCTCATCTGGGAGGCCACCAATATGGGTAGGCCGACCAGTAATTCATCTTGACCCTTTTGAACCTTGCTTAAAAGCTAACTTTTCTCTCTCTTGGGTCACTTTTTCTGGTTTTTCACTACACAACTGTGTTGCACTAATCTGGGAGGCCTCCTTTTTGGGGTGGCCGGCCAGAAATTTTTGTTGACCCTTTTGACCCCTGGTCGGCCGACCAGGGGGAGTGGTCGGCTGGCCACTTGAACTGGCCGGCCTGCTTCCTGCTTTTTGCTCTCTTTGAGTATAATCCAGCTGTGCCAGCTGGAGGCCATTTGGTGCATCCTCCATACACGTGCATGGAGGATACTTGGGGTCCCTTTGGGATATTTTGAAGCCTCTCCTCTATAAAGGAGAGGCTTGGCTTCATATCTGGGGGTTGAACAATTTTGGTGAAGGCATATACCCTCAATCCTCCATATTCACTCTTCCAAGCTCCAAAACCGTAGTTTTCTTGACCTTTTTGCACTACAACCCTTAGCACCACACCTCCATCATCCGTTCCAGCACTTTGGGACTGACTTGCAAGGGTTGAAGGCTCACTAACTTGGTCCAAAAGCTCCAGTTTGGCTGCTCTTCAAGGGTAAGTGCCTATTTCTTTTAAACTTGCATTTTTTTGCTCCATTGATTAGCCTTACTTGCAAGTATTTCTGGACTTTTTCATAAACTATAAAGTGTCATATTTTGAGCTCCTCTTGAATATTGATTTAGGACACTTTTCTTTTTGAGACCTCCTACACCCTTGTGTGTTTTATCCCTCTTTGTAGGCCTATTTTGCTTCATTTCTAGCCCTATTTGCAAGCATTTCTGGGCTTCGACCTAAACTGTGAAGTATTTTATTTTGAGCCCCTATTCAACTTTGTTTAAGGGAACTTTTCTATTCGAGGTTACCTACTTCCTTGTTTGCCACAATCTCTCTTTTAGGGCTATTTTCGCATCCTATTTTAGCCTTACTTGTGAACATTTTCGAGATTTGTTATAAACTGGAAAAAGTCTTGTTTTGACCTCCTCTTTAAGTTTGTTTGAGATCACTTTTCTATTTGGAATCATCTCCTTCCTTGCATGCTTCATTTCCACATGCTTTGAGCCATGCATTTGAATATTTGCATTGGCCTTGTTTTGGCCTCTTAGCCACTGAAATCCAGTGGATTTTCAGTGGCTTTGATGAGGTTTTGAGCTTTGAAATCATAGAGGGTGACCCTCTCACCCCTCATTCTCTTTACTAGCATGATTGGCCTTCCAAAGGGACTCTATTTTGCATGCATTGAAGTCATGTTTCAGGCCTCATTTTGTGGGTTTTAAGGTCTTCCTAAGTTCTATCAAGAGCACATTTTTCCATATTTTATGTCCCTTATGCATGTGTAGAGCAATCCCATTCAAGGCCTTTTAAAGAGGCCTTTCTTTGCATGATTCCTAGACCCATTTCAGGGCCAATTTGGTGAGTTTTAGGGGCTGTCACAATCCATTTCCAGAGGTGGTTTCACTATGCTACACGTCTATCTTGTATGTTCTTAACAACCCCTTGCATGGCCCTCCAAAAAAGCCCCTCATCTTTACATGCATGGGCTGCATTTCAGTGATTATTTGGGCATATTTTGGCATGTTTTATTCACTGTTTTTGGCTAGTTTGGTGAGTTCTCATATGCTTCATATACATGCCATGTAAACTATGCTTGCTAGCCAATGTTGCATGCTATTTTAGTCCATCATGTTAGCATCTTTTGGCCATGCTTTAAACTAGAAATGTGCATGTTTTTGGATTGCCTTGGCTCTGTCTTCAGACTTCATGATCAAATAATGCTTACTTTGTATACTTGTGGTTCAATACATGTGCCTAGTTTTGAGTTTCGGGGCTTATTCCTTGCATTGTGCGCCATGTTTGCATGTTTCAGGACCATTTTGTATCATGTTTCAGTGCTGGAAATTACATGTTTGTATGCCATCTTTCATGCCTTGCCATGCCTTGTTAGAGTTGCATGTAGTGCCTTAGGTTCGGTCCTCGGTTTGTGTGCATGTGTGCACGCATTTCGATTGTCTCATTTTCATCTAATGGCTACTGATGTGAGTGTGGCTGAGGTCCACTCATGTTGGTGTAAGTCCATTATGCATTGTGTATGCCATTTCATAGCATTGCGCATACTAGGTTGTATGTTAGAGCATTGTGTATGTCATGTTGCATCGTGCATTGTGTATGCCATTTCATAGCATTGCGTATGCTAGGTTGTATGTTAGTCGCATTGTGTATGCCATCTCATTTACATTGTGTTTGGGGTAGGAGTTAGCCCAAACACGGGAAACGAGGCGCGTTTTGTACTCAAAGTGACGAAACGTGTCTCAATTCCCAGTTGCCGACACTCCGGATTACCCATGGTGGAGTTTAGGTCTTGTTGTGTTCTCATGTGTATTCACCTCATATTGGGTCGTGCAATTTGACTCCTCGGCCATCATGCATCGATATGCGTGATTGGTGGCACGAGGATCGAGGACTACACTCCCTGAAGAGTAGTCATGCATACACATGTGAAAATATTTTACCATGCCCCTTTGTTGCTCTCTGTTGCAGCAAATCAGAAATCAGCAGCCTTCTGGAGCTTTGCACAATATTTCGAGAACAATTGCAAACAGAGGCAAACCGGGACATCGCAATGGATTTCCGCGCAAGGCAACTCAAGCATGCATCATTCATTATTCGGAACAGAGCTGAGGCGGTCCATGGATTTGCGTGCTAATTTACCTATTTTTCTCAATCAATTTGTTAATTAATTAGGATTTTGTATTTATTCGGACTATACTATTTATTCGGACTGTACTATTTATTCAGACTGTATATTATTTATTCGGACCCTCCGAGCGAGGGCATAACTGTAATAAGTGTGCGTGCGTGTGATGTATGTCTTCCAACCCCACGTCTTTCTCCCTTTTATTTACCAGCTTATGATGGTTAGTTTAGGGCATGTTTCAATTAGCATACAGTATGATAACATGTTTGCATTCATTCATCTGTCTTGCATGCACTGGGCTCAGCGCATCATACTAACTGCATTGTATTTCAATTCCGAGTTGAATACATGTTATCTGTTGCATTTCATATGCCATGTTTAGAATAGTCGAGCCTATTGTAGTTGCATTTTTGCATGTGTTGCATTAGGCATTTCTGTACGGTTAGGATCATGCATGGATTTCTAACATAGCTTCTGTTTTGGCTTGGAGTACTCGGTAAGTGTTTATGCTTTAGCATCCTTGCATGTGTGTGAGTGACTGCCATGATAGCATGCTTACCATGAGGCTAATTGCTTCTGTGATATATCTGCCTGAATGCCTGTGGGTGAAGATTGGGCTATCTGAATTGGAATAATCCATTAACTGTGAGTTTTAAGCCCACTAGATAGTGGCAAAATCATGTTTTCTAAACCCACCCGAGGATGGCAAAATCCGCATTTTAAGCCTACTTGCGAGTAGCAAACCACTTTAAAAAACAAACATGAAATGTTTTGTTTCAATTCAGGCGATCAAGTCTATACTTGTATGCTGTGTGCATCACATAGTAAATCTAGGCTAATAACCGGAATAAGAGCACATAATGTTTCAAAACTTGATATCGTGGTTAGTAGAGGCCGATCTTTGATCGGGCGAGCGGGGGTGCTCACGAAGTGACCTTCCCCAATCATACCCAAGTTCCCGAGCCGAGGCAACTTTGGTGATGACGGACACGTGGCCTTAGGCAACGAGTCAGGGTTTCCTAAATTCCCTCAAAATAAATATTTAGGTGGCGACTCTGTATCTGGCAAATCAGTCCATGTTTGGCACTTCTTTCAAAAAATCTGTTTTCAAAAACGATTTGCCGGATTTGGACTCTTTGATGATTCATCGGTCTTGTATTGCACTCCGCGAGATTAGATACAGGACTGTGACACAAATTGAGTCCGAACTGTAGTGAGGCCCGAGGGCGCGTCTACACCTTCGTTGTCATCGATCATTATTAGTGATTTTTTCGACTGTGATCTGATAGTCTAACGGTAGTAGAGTCCAAATAATAAAAAAAATCCTTCAAAATAATAAAAAAAATCCTTCGAAATAATAATTAGTCCATCTCATCAAACAATTTCATTAATTATGTCCATATCATAGAAGCAAGATAATTCTTGAACCTAATGCCATACATATCAAAAAATTTGAAATTTTCACCAATTTTTCCAAGGAAATAAAGAGAATTATTTATTGGTTTTTTATAACCAACAATGTTAAGATTATCAAATTTGTCACGAAGTCGTGTTCTAATCAAATGACCAATTGATTGACATAGTGTGACAACCCTCACCTCTGATTAGTGCTAAACTGTGTTAAAGCATGATAAATAATTGATTAAGCTGAAAATTCTGAACTGATTGCATGAGTATGTTGCTTTAATAACATTTCTATCTGTTTGTCATTTAATGATCTGTTCATGTTTTAATTTCGAATTGGGAATTGAAAGCCTTATCGGCGACCGAATCAGAAATTGATTAGTGTTATATGCTAATTAGGATTTATGTTATTTTATAGTAGGTTTAATTAAAATTTATTTTGGAATGATTAAATTAGGATAAATAATGCTAGATTAATTGAACCTAGGTTATTACACAATTGCCCTTGAGTGGGCTCCCTTAAAAACCATTGTTTTAATTCCCATTACTCACATGTTTGACACCACTCTTCAGCCATCTTCTAGACCAAACCGAGAGAGAGAGAGAGTTGGAAGAAAAGAGTTGATTCAACAAAGTTTGGCTTGGAACTTACGAGAATTTGAAGGACTTGAGAAATTAGGCTCCTATACCTAGAATTCAAGACTTAAGGTAGGGAGTTCTTCCTCTGCTAATTAGGATTTATGTTATTTTATGGTAGGTTTAATTAAAATTTGATTTGGAATGATTAATTTAGAATAATTAATGCTAGATTAATTGAATTTAGGTTATTACACAATTGCCCTTGAGTGGGCTCCCTCAAAAACCATTGTTTTAATTCCCATTACTCACATGTTTGACACCACTCTTCAGCCATCTTCTAGACCAAATCGAGAGAGAGAGAGAGTTGGAAGAAAAGAGTTGATTCAACAAAGTTTGGCTTGGAACTTAGGAGAATTTGAAGGACTTGAGAAATTAGGCTCCTACACCTAGAATTCAAGACTTAAGGTAGGGAGTTCTTCCTCTTAATTATGAATTTAAATTGTTTCTTGCATGGTTCATGGTAAATTGGTGATTAGAGTCTAGAATTAGCTCAAAGAGTTGAATTGAGTAGCAAAGTGTGCATGCATGTCCATATCATTGAGTTTTGGGATCAATTACATGAGAATTTCCACATGCATGTTCATATTTTAGTTATAGTCCATGAATTCACCATGATTTTGAGCTCAAACTTGCATTTGATCATGTTTTAGAGCATTGGAATTCATAGGAGCTCATGCATGTTGTGTTCTTGCATTATTCTTCAGGTTTCTTTGAAATTGGTGTCAATTGGCTTACCTTTGGGCTTGATTTCATAAATTGATCTTTGAAACATGTTGTAGTATGAGTTTTTAAGTGTTTTCCAGAAAATTAGTCCAAAGGAATCGAGTTTAAAGCTTTAAAGGTTGAGTTTTGTGGTTGAGGATCAATCTGGAAATTTCAGATTTTGGATCCACGCTCTAGCGGAGGACTTCACGCTCGAGCGTACACTCTGAGTACATGCACTTCCGCTCAAGCATAGAAAGTCACGCTCAAGCGTGAAATGCATATGCCCAGAAGTTCTTGTGTTTTGCAGTCCGCTTGAGCGAGAGAATTCACGCTCGAGTGAGGGTCTGAGTCTCATACTCGAGCGGACGTCGAACGTCTGTCGAGCGTGAATATCATGCAACCAGTACTTTTCATGAGTTTGCAGCCCGCTCGAGCGAAGGAAGTCACGCTCGAGCGGAGATTCAGTGTGTACATGTCCGCTCGAACGTAGAAAGCCACGCTCGAACGTGGACCCCTGTTTCAGCAAATTTTGAAAAATATTTTAAAGTACATTTTTTCATCCTCATTTCATCCTAGGCATTCCTAGGTCAAGTTTAAGGCATCTTAATGAGGATAATGTTTTAGAACCACACCAAGTCAAGATAGGGGCTAAGTTATTAATCCCGAGTGTGTGTTCTTTCTGCAATTGTAGGGTTGGCATCCGAGGATGCTCATTAGCTTGCCTGTAGCCCAGCATTCTGTGACTAACAATGTTGTAAAGATACGTTCAATTATAATTATTTCTGAACGATTGACTACACTGCTTTCTGAAATGGCATTATTTACTGAATGAATGTTTGTCCTACTTTATGAACTGTACTTGTGGCATCCATAGCAACTTACTGTTACTGTTACTGTACTGCTACTGTTACAGAGATCTCTGTCAGTTCCAAGGTTTGGAACTACTACCGTTTACTGTTTAGATGGCCATCAACTGACTGTTCGATCTATTAAGACCTACTGTACTGTTTTGCTATTGGATGTACCACATATGACTACTATGGTTTCTAAATGACTGCTATGGCATGAAATATGAGCCACTGATTGAATAATTGATCTACAAATGCAATTGACTATTTTAATTACGGAAATGACATTCATTCTTAACCTCTTTACGCATATGTTATTCACTGGGCTTTAGCTCACTGTTTATATTTATATGTAGGTGTCCAGGCATCGGACCGGAGCTAGGAGCGTCGAGTTAAGCTCTTGTTTTGTCAAGCCAACCTTTGTGCCTCACTTCGAGGTTCCGAATCCGTTCAAGCTAAGGCTGTTTTGGGGTGTTGTAGATTTCTCCCTTTTTGTCTCTGTTTTGTATCGACTGAATAAGTTCTTACTGTACAGTTACGGTATAGGGATTAGGTCCCTAACCTGTATGTATGTATGTATGTTTTTGGTTATGAATGTAAATATGTTCTGGAAAGTCTTGTTGCATTCAGGTTTTCACAGCTCATTGGACATCTTTTATTTACTGTTTCGCTTCCGCCAACCTCTTACTCTGTATTACTGCCATTACTGTTAAACAGGTCTTTGGTAATCACGGATTACTGGCCGGTTACGATACTAAACCCATAGGGGCGGGTTTTGGTCGTGACACATAGCTTAGAATTAACAAAGTTGGTTGATCGGTAAAGTTTTGAGACAAATTTTGTAAAATAATTTTCCTGACAACTAGACTTATTATTTTACAACTTCCACACAACATGAAAGTATAGTAGAATATAAATTACACAAAAGATTTCTTAATTGGTTAAGTGTTATGTGTCACTGCTAGATTGAACTCCTCTATTATGAAATTATAATTTACTAAGCTAAATAAAAAAAAAATTACTTAATATTTGATCAAAAGACTCTAATTTTCTAAAATGTGAGATGCACATAAACCTAAAAAACCTGGGTAATGTGTTATATAATTATTTCTTTTGTTTCAAAATTTAAAATTTAATAACATCTGTTCTTCATAAATTTTATAATTTTGAAACCTATTCAAGAATATCTATCAAACAACAAAGTTATATTCAACATAAAATTTTGACAAAAAAAGAGAGAAAATTTTTCAATTACATAATTTTTCACAATTTTCTATATAGAAACCGTGAAATTCACAATTTATGCACCCCCCAAAAAAAAAAGAAAACTTTTATTTTTACAAACACAAAAATAGATAAATATTATATTTTTCAAAATTCTCAATTTCTAAAAAATTCACAAATTCTATTCAAAAATTGTAAAATATCGTAGTTACTCAGACACAAAAAAATAAAATTTTACAATTTTTCAGTTTGAAAAACTATTACATTTGAAATTTTACATTTTCTTAGACACAAACTATGAAATTTAACAATTTTAGAAAACTAAGAAATTTACTTCAAAAATTGCTAAATTTTTGTAATTTTTTTATATGCATAATTTCATAATCCATTTTGATTTTGTATCTTGATAAGTAGATTCTAAAAATTTTAATTTTATTTAAAAAAATTATACATAATGTAAAATTATGACATTTTGAAGTTTGAATCAAAGGAAATAATTAACTTGATGTTATTTAGTGAACAACTAAGCCCTCCCACTAAAGACAAATTTATCTGAATTTTCATTAAAATTTGAAGAACAAACCTTATTAAGAAAATAAAATCTAAGGTGATCTAAAATTGCTAATTGTATGCCCATCAAAAATTTCCTACTTAAATATTGATTGCGGAAGTTGGTAACAATTAAGCAACAAAATATTTTTCTTTAATCCTCCATAACTGTATTAAAATTATTCAAAGTTTATCACCATATAAAACAAAACACTTAATTCAACTATTTGATGGAACCCACATATTGCTCACCTCCAATCACTACTCCTTATCTTACGATTAAATATTAAATTAACAATCCCATAAATCCAACATAAATACCCTTTTAATACCATTCAAACATTCCCAAGAATATAAAAATGCAATGCTCATATAGCTGGTGGTACCCGTAGTTACACACTAATGATATCAACGTGGCCTAATAGAAAAAGGGAAAAAGATTGAGGCCTCGAATACCTCCATTTTTTTTTTTTTTTTTAAAAGGATGGTTATGTATAAGGGTGGGTTTAGGATTTAAGAGGTTTAAGATTTTAAGGTTTAGAGTTTTAGGGTTTAGAGTTTAAGAGGTTTAGTTTAGTTTTTAGGATTTAGAATTTAGGGGTTAAGATTTAGGGTTTGTGATTTTAGAGTTTAGGATTTAGGATACACATAACCACCCTTCCCTTAAAAAAAACAGCAAAAAAAAAAAAAAAAAGATTCATGACAAATTTGCGCCTCAAAAAATGTACAAAAGAAATTAAATGTGTGTAATTAAATAAAAAATATTTTGAAGATTTCTAATTTTTATCATGAATTTTAAAAACGACAATGATACATACCACTAAAAGTGGTGTTCTAAAGCACTACTAGTGAGTTGGCACACACTCTAAAAAAAAAAAAAACAAGGTACAACAACACTGTGGCAGGACCCACTGCCACATCATTAGTGCTACCACTAATTAGTGGTCTCAACCATTTTCCTTTTAAAAATTTGAGAATAGTTACCCAAAAATATTTGGGAGCTCTAAAAGAGCTCTAGGGAGTGGGTCCCATCTATTGATGTGATGTTTTGGCTTTTTTTTTTCTTTTCTTTTTTTTCTCATTGCCAGATAAATAGAACCTAATTTAGAGCTCTATGCGTTTGATTGGGCGATTAAGGGAACTATTTACTATTCGTATTATAATCCATTGGAAACCTTATATCTGGCTTTTTTTGTTTTTTAGTCTGCCGAACTTTTTATCCCCCATATCTAGGACTAAACAATCCTAGGGGGAGATAGGATTATTTCCATGGGATTGGTATTCCATGTGACTAATGCGTGAAATGTCCATTTTACCCTCATGCTACTACTTAGTAAACAATTGGAAAAGAATAAAATAATATTTTGAACATTTATAAATTATTTTTTTAGTATTATTAATTTCAAATTATATATTACATATAAATTATAAATTTAATTTAATTAAAAATAATAAATTGAAAATTATGGCCTTATATTTTTTTTAGTGTTGTTAAAAAATTAAATTTATATATTAAATAAAATTATTTTTTTAGTGTTGTTAATTTAAAATTATATATTAAATAATTATGACCTTATAAATTAAATTTTTTTAGTGCTGTTGAAAATTTAATTTATATATTAAATAAAATCTATTTATACTATTATATATGTGAGTATTGAATTTGGTGTCTAAAAACAAAGTTTGAACTCAAGAATCTTAGATTTCACTAAAAACATACTTACCATTTAAGCAACTAACATATTATGATATTAATTTCTTTATTATTATTATTTTTTATTTATTTTAATTGCACATGTATGGTGTATGCCAACCACTAATTCATCTTTTATTTTAAAGAAAAGAAAGAGTGCAAGCGATTATTATGGAAAAGACTATAGTACACACTTTTAAAGTGTGTACATATGTAACTTATAATAAAGGAAGAAAATGATATAATTTCATACTTTTTGAGTCATAACTAAAAAAAAAAAAGTTATAACCAAACACCACATGAGGCATAATTAAAAATTTTATGAGCCATAATTAACATATTGTCATAACTAAAAAAGATTAAGGATGCATAATATGGTACACCCTTCCAAGGGTGTGCATAGTAAAATTTCCCATTAATTTCATTTTAAACTTTTATGATTAATAATCTCAAGGTCTTTTCTTTTAGAAACAAACGAAAAATAATAATTTAAAATATTATGTCATATTTATTTATTTGTATATTGATTTATTATTCACTCATCTATTTACATCACTTATTTTTTCACATGTCATTTTCTATTTGTCCACCATGCCTATCTGTCCATATCATCACCACCACTATTACCGACCATTGTCGTCAACAACTTCTAGCGATTTTTCACATGCCATTGTCGTCATAATTAGTCATTCTCACTAAACAATTTTATTAATTATGTCTTATCATCAAAACAAAATAATTCTTAAATCAAATACCATAAATACCAAAAAAATTTAAATTTTCATCAAATTTTCCAAGGAAATAAAAAGTTTTTTTATTTTATATTTTATAACAGACATTTTTTTTTTGAACGAGATAACTAACAATCTTAAGATCATCAAATTTGACACGAAATTGTGCAATGATCAATTGACCGGCTGATTGACACAATCACTACAAGAAATTGCATTTTTCGTAACGCAACAAAATATGTTGCTAAAAGACAAAATTCGTCGGCAAAGAGTTTTGCCGACACACAAAGGTACGTTGCCAACCCGTAGGCAAAAGTGAGTCGGCAAAAGTTTTTGCCGACGAAATTGTCATTGCATTGGTAAAAGTAATGCCTTTAGCGACAAACATAGTCGTCGATAAAAGCCTTCATCCATCGTCCGCAATTTACCTGCCTAGGTAAAAGTAATTCAAATATGATGATTGTGTGACACTTTCCCAATGCAAATTTGCATGGGCAAAAAATATACTTTTAGTAACAAAATATGTGTCGGCAAAAGTAAACTTTTGGCGACACATTTACATTGGTAAATGCTGCCATTTGCCGACGATTTGTTTGTCGATAAAGCTTTACTTTTGGCAACGATAAATTAGCATTGGCAAAACATACACTTCTAGCAACACAATATGAGTGGGCAAAAGTAAACTTTTGGCAACACATTTGCGTCGGTAAATGTTACCATTTGCCAACGATTTGTTTGTCGATAAAACTTTACTTTTGGTAACGACAAATTGGCATTGACAAAAAATACGCTTCTAGCAACCCAATGAGTGGGCAAAAATAAACTTCTGGCAACACATTTACCGACAAAAATAATTGAAAATAATTTATATGTTTTTATAAGATTCACGGATTTACAAGAGGCATCCCTCAGGCACCACTATTACAAACTAATAACATTGATATGAAATCACCTAAAGTTGATGTGCATGCAAAAAAACACTGCTGATACTTCTTTTAGAAGCAGTGTATAAAACCTATAAGAATAAACTCACTTTAATTTTGTGATCTAATTCGATGATCACTTTAATTTTACAATTTAATAACTATAATATTTAAAACTTTTGAAAAAGTTATAATAAAAACACAATTCACCAAATCACCTCATTTCAGCAAATTTTTTACCGACGAATAATGTTATCGTCGCTAAATGTTTAACTCTTTGCCTACACCAACTTGTCATCACCAAAAGTAAGCACACTAATAGCAACGCTTATTGTGTTGCTAAAAAATAAGCCTCGTAGCTAAAATTTTTGAAAATTTGGCACCAACTAATAATTTTGGCACCTAGTGAATGTTATGCATTTTTAGCGACGGTAGTAAATTGCGACGGTAAACGTCTACTTTTACCAACGAAATTGATCACTGCGTCGCCAAAAATATAGTTTTGGCTATGAAAAATTGATGCCGTCGCCAAAAGTAGTCGCCAAAAGTGCAATTTCTTGTAGTGAATCTAGGATCAATAGAGTTAGTTGATCAATAAAGTTTTGAGATGGATTTTATGAAATAATTTCCACGATACCTAGACTTATTGTTTTACAACTCCCACAACATGAAAGTATAGTATTACTAGAATATATATTACGCAAAAGAATTATTAACTTGTTAAATGTTATGAGTCAC
Source organism: Camellia sinensis (assembly GCF_004153795.1). Taxonomy (NCBI): domain Eukaryota; kingdom Viridiplantae; phylum Streptophyta; class Magnoliopsida; order Ericales; family Theaceae; genus Camellia; species Camellia sinensis. Next base: position 152,044 of record NW_021026656.1, read on the forward strand.
TGTTGGATTAAACTCCTATATTATGAAACTATAGGTTACTAAGCTAAAAAATTTATATAAAAAAAATATTCTATAAATGTCATGCATCACAGTTTGATTGAAATACTCTAATCTTCTAAAAATGTGAAATACACACATAAACTTAAAGAACCTAAATAATGTTTTACATAATTATTTCTTTTGTTTCAAAATTTTATAACATTTTTTCTTCATAAATTTTATAATTTTGAAACCTATCCAAGAATATCTATCAAACAACAAAGCTATGTTCAATATAAAATTTTGAAAAAAAAAAAGAAAATTTTCAATTACATAATTTTTCACAATTTTCTATATTGAAATGATGAAATTTCACAATTTATGCACCCACAAAAAAAAAAAAATTGAATGAAATTTTTTATTTTTACAGACACAAAAATAGATAAATATTATTTTCAAAATTCTCAATTTCAAAAATATTCATAGATTCTATTTAAAAATTGTGAAATTTCATTTTGTCTCGTTTGGCCCGATTCCGCGGTTCGGGGCTCCTTGACGGCACGATGTTTATCGGTTGAATGAGGCCAGATGGAGTCGTCTTAACAACTTTCTATTCAGCTTTGATCCGCAGGGCATCGTCTTCCACCTTACAATATTCTTCTACTTTTTTCATTAACGCCCAAAATGTTTTGGGAGGCCGTCTGGTCAATGAATTGCGTAGAGGACTATCATGATGTAATCCCATCTTAAAGGCGGTAATGGCTATGGAGTCATTGCAGGCATCATCCACTAGGTTGAAACATTTCCAATATCGCGCATAATACTCATAGAGAGTTTCTTCTGGTTTAATTTGCATTGCCCAGAGAGAGTTGACTTGCTTTGGTTGAATTTCGTTGGTAATGAATCTTGCCTTGAAGGGTTTTTGGAGTTGGTGAAAGCTTTTTATTGACGCCGACTCCAGTTTATAGTACCATCTGATGGCCAAC
>NW_021026656.1:157540-181031 GCF_004153795.1 Camellia sinensis
GTTTATATTAAAAAATATATATATAATCACACTTGTTTAAAAAGTGTGATTAAAAAGTAGTAGTGTATATACAATCACACTTTAGTTAAAAATGTGTGATTAAAAAATATATAAATAATCACACTTTAATTAGAATGTGTGATTAAAAAATATATATATAATCACACTTGTTTAAAAAGTGTGATTAAAAAGTAGAAGTGTATAAACTTTAATTAGAAAGTGTGATTAAAAAAATGTATATATAATCACACTTAATTGAAAAGTGACATAAAAAATAAATATTATCACACTCAATTAAATTAAGTGTGATTAAAATATCAATCTAATATTTTTTATCACACTTCCAATAAAAGTGAGATCTTTTTTTTTTTATCAAAGTGTGATCTTTAACCATTTTTGTAGTAGTGGTCAAAATTGAAACTATAGGGTTTAATTTGAAAATCACGCGAAACCCTAGAATTTGTTTTGTAATTTTCCTTTTTTTTTTAATTAATGATTTAAATTTTTTAAATGTGACTTATAAATTAATTTTTTTTATTTATTAGTGTAAAAAAATATAATATATGATCCGATTCAAATAAGATAATAAATAAATGAGGCTTTACTAAATATTTAATTTCAGGTAAAAAATGTAATACAATATTTAGTGAAGAGTATTTCAAGTAAAAAAATCTCATAAGAGTTGTGATATTTAAACTCAAAAATTAAATTTACTTTTCAATCACAATGATCAAATAACCATTCACTTTCATGCAATATTTCTCCCTTTTTATATTTTCTCTAATTATTAATTAATTATCTTATTTATACATCATTAAATTAAAAAATAAACATAAAAAATTGACTTATACACCATTATAAAATTTTGATTCTAGTTGAATCACTGGCAGACACTTTCTCAGTCTCACGACAAAAACTATTTGGTGGTCTTGAACAACTTTACACGGTGCCTTAATTTAATTTTTATTGATAAATATAATAGAAGAGTAATGCTAGATCCTAAATATTTTATTAATATTTTTATCAATTTTCTTACATGTGTATAGGCTCTCAATTTTCTTACATGTGTATAGGCTCTACATGAGAATCATATGGTGTGGATCCCATATTTTTGTGAGGCATTTGATAAAAATATTAATAAAACATTTGAAATTCTTAATATTTTTCATAGCAAAATGTAATACTTTTTATTTAATTTATAGGAGACAACATAAGTAATATCATATATTAAATGACGTAGAGTATCATTTTAAGACGACCCAATAATCACTCGTCTCACCAGGAAGGTTGCAAAGGTTTCGGTTTGAATCATGAATTCAAAACAGTATTTAGAATTTTAATCACATTTTTACTCAAAAACATTAGTTCTAATTTATTCTAAATATGAACTCACAATATACTACAAACGAAATCTGAACCTCATATTTACTTTCTTAGTAGATTTTTTTTAACAAAAATGAGTTAATAGACTTTCTTTAAATCCTACTAATCCTACATTTTAGTAGGCAATTAAAAAAAAATGGGGCATTGAAAATCTTACGTGATTTGTGATTAGATCAAGATTAACTTATTCCAAATCCCAATTAATTCAAAACACTCAACCTAAAATCATCAAACACTTACGAGAGTGATTTTAGTTTGTTTGTTTTTGAGAATAAACAATAAATCGACACAAACGATTTTTTACGTGGAAAAAACCACAATTGAAGAACCTTCAATTGTAATCAAAAACCACGGGCGAACCGCCACTATCAATCCACTACTGAAGAACAAAAAGATTACAAAGAAACAATACAAATTACCCAACCCAGTCAATTTGTCTCTGAATCTTCTGTAACTCTTTTCACCACACCTTCGTCACGGAATTGATCCTGAAGTTGATTCCACACCACAACTCCACTTGTCGAATTAACGACTACGTAGAATCAAACGCCTTTTGAATTCTACGCTTTAATCTTCGGAATCCACCGAAGAGAACTTACTTGAAACTTAAGAAGCAACCTCCTTGATGTATGAATCTCAATGCATAAGTTCAGAACTCTCTCAAGAACATCAAGGAAAACTATGAAAAATCTCCAAAGAAAACTTTAAACACAACCCTAGTGCTTGTAGATCAGATCTAGGAAAAATCCCAGATTATTCACATTATCAGTTGAAAAAGATGGGAAGTTGGCTGAATTCTTCAACAGAAAGGTGTCAGCTTCAGATTGGAATCTGGTCTTCAGACGTCCCCTCCTAGCATGGGAAGAGGAGGAAGTGCAAAAACTTAATGATTTTCTGCGGAATGCGCCTAGCCTCCAAGAAGGGGTGGTAGACTCTTGTTCATGGTTAGCTCACCCGTCAGAAGAGTTCACTGTTGCATCACTTTGGATGTGGGTGGAAGCAAGGCAAGGGGTAGATTTGACAGTCACTAGGTGCATTTGGAATAATCTAGCCCCTCCCAAAGTCCAATTCTTGAGTTGGTTAGCGTGGAAAGGAAGGATAAAATGCTCTGAATTTTTGCAACGTATTGGAGTGTTGAGTCCAAGTACCTCTGCGCTCTGTGTGTTCTGCAGAGCTGAGTTGGAGACCGTTAACCATGTTTTTCTCCACTGCCCTTTTATCTGGAAATTGTGGGCCAATTTAGTGAACTGGTGGAATTACAAATGGGTTAGTCCTGGAACAGTAGAGGGACTTCTTTTGTCGTGGGCAGGTATAAGAATGAAGAAGAAGATGCTAGCTGTATGGAAAATAATTCCGGTAGCAGTTTTGTGGTCAGTGTGGAGAAGTAGAAATGACTGTTTATTTAACAAGGTACAGCCGGAGTGGAATGCTCTGGAAGAACTAATAAAGGCTAGAGTAGCTTTGTGGGTAGCCACATCTTTAAAGGGTTTTAATTATTCGGTGCACGATGTCATTTATAACCTGAAGCAAATCTGTCTCTGTGTGTAGTATTGGCTGTTTTCTGGCTTTTTGTTTGCTGGTCTGATTCTGGTCTGATTACGCCACTGGTCTGTATCTGAGCCCTGGTCTGATTCTGCCGCTGGTATGCATCTGTGTTATTATGTTGGGTTGCAACATATTGTTGAATCTGTATTTTTTGTTGATGGTCTGATTCTGGTCTGATTGCCATTGGGTTGCATCTGTGTTCTGATCCTTGGGTTGCATTATGCTGCTGTGTATAAATCTGTTTTGACTTGAAATTGGAAGGGTTCAGGTGGTAGGATGTTGAGCTGATATAAATCTGTCTTGAATCTGTTTTGGGTTGGACTGAGAAGGATGCAGATGGAAAGGCTGAAGCTCTGTGTTGTTTGTATTTTGGTATTCTGCTTTGGTGCATAGGTAGTGGGTACATGCTGCTTGGCTATGGGGTATGCTGATCTGGGTGGACACTATTGTTGGTTGGTCACTGGTTTGGCTCATACCAGCTGTGTATATCAGTTGGTTTCTTAGTTCCATTTTAGTTTAGTCTATCCTTTAGCTTGCTCTTCTTTCTTGCTCTCTCTTGTTGGTTCCTCACCAGCTGGCGCTTGGTGCTTTTTTAGCACCAAGCTCCTCTTTATTGATGTAATATTGCACTCTGTATGTTTCATCAATAAAGATTTCTTTTTTGCCGATCAAAAAAAAAAAATGACCTTTGTATCATGCATTGTCTCACCTATCTCATCTTCTCATGCATCCAAGGGTCCCTTCCCTCCTCTCTCTCTCTCTCTCTCTCTCTCTCTCTCTCTAGGTGCTATTTGTTGGACAATTTTCACTGTATTTAAAAGATTTAATTCTATTGTGTACACAACAACAATTAGAATTTAAAGAAATAAAGAAAATGAGAGAATTTGTTTGATTACAAAAAATCAAACTCGAAATAATAAATAAATAAATAAAACAGATTTTATTTTGTTACAAAAAAAAAATTAAAATCTGATTTAAATAAATAAAAACAATACTGAAAATAAATTAAATAACTTACTTGATTTAATTTCTCCGAATTATTTTCTGATCAAGTCCAGTGTTTGACACTGTGTCCTTAAGACAGATTCGTCCTCTTCACAGTGCTTTCAGAATTTGGACGTCTATCTCCCAGGATGAAATGATCTACCACAAACAATAGCATCACTACTAATTGTTTGTCTTACGAACACACTAAGTGTTTACACTCTTACTTTTGAAAATAAAATGCAGCAAGATGAAGAATAGAATTAACAGAAGTGAAATACGAAATTTCTGAATCCAAAATATCAAATGAGGGTGGTCCTATTTATAGATGTAAAGGTGACTCTTGGTTTTAAATTGAACAGGTATGATACCTGTTGGTTTTGAATTCAAACAGATTTGAATCTGTTAGCAATTCAAACAGATAGCAAAACGGCGGGAAGGGCCCTGTTTGGGTGTGCACTAATTCCAAACGAGTTTATTTCTGTTTGAAAATGGGAAGGGCCTTGTTTGGATGTACAGAAAATCCAAATCAGTTTAATTTGAATTCTGGATTTTATTTTACCAAAAAGTAAAATTAAATTCAAATGTTTTTGGCCCAAAAAGATTAGAAGCCCAACCCCAGCCCGCCCGACCGGACGGCGGCGGCGCGCGTGTGGTGATTTTTGGGACCAATGGGTCTAGCCCATTTTGCCCATAACCTCTCCCTCTAAAACACTTGGGTACCCCTTGGGGCACACCCCAAGTATCTAACCCAAGCCTTATAAACCCTTTCAAAACTTCCCACCAAATCAATGTGGGACAAGCCAATTTACAACCTTAAGGAATTTCCACCAAAACTCCATTTCCATGGAGCACACTTTGGCTTCAATTTCCCATTCACTCGGTAATGGTTTTGAGCAACCAAATATACCACGTGAATCACAACGCGGCATAGAACGCGTTACCACTTTGACCTGAGTAAATCGACACTCGGGGCCCACCTAAAAAATAGACCAAACTTGAGAAAAAATTCTGGTTTTACCCAGAATTTTTCTACCATTTCCAACAAAAATTACATGCTGTGTATTGATAGAAATTGCAATTGCACTTGTTATGACAACCAGGACTAGCATTATCGTTACCACGATCTTGTCCTTTGTTTCCGATATACCATGAACATCTCTGTCAAAAACAAATAAATTTTTTTTTAAAAAAAAAAAAGGTTATGAAATAAATAGAAAATTTTCTTCAAAAAACACCCTATGTATGAAGTAGAGATACCTCTCCGGAGATCACGGTAGGCACTCCATTTTGATCGGTCTTAAAACTTGAACGCTTTCTTCCGAACACCCGATGAGAAAAATTGGGATGTGCTATCTCACAAAATTCTCAGCAAAAACGGTAGAATTTGAGCTTCAATATATACCAACCATATATCTATTTTGGCCAAATTATTTTAGACTCGTTCAAAACTCTTTTGCGAGTAGCTCCAAGCATTTCTATAATGTTCCAATGTTCATTTTTCAAAACTTCAAATAAAATGTTTTCGTAATAAATTAAGCAAAGGACAGTGGAAATGGATGGAAGGGATGATAATTCTTTGGAAAAACCTTGCTTCCTCTTCAAAATAGTCAGGACATACAAAATTTTTGGATGGCTAGCTGATTTATTGGTCTGCTAGCCAACTTAGTGGCCAAACAGCTATTTTGTCGGGAAGCAAGGCAGTTTCGGAAAAATTGATTTCTATGTGTGTGGGACATGCCACATGTCCATTTTTCAGATATTTCTTCATCCAAATTTCATATTCATCACTCTCCACTATTGAAAGAATCTTGGCTCTTTAAAAAAAGAAGAGATAAAGCAAAGATCAAGTTATCTTCTCTTTATCTCTATTATATATTGTCTTCCACCATGGTCTGCCACTGAGTCTTCTTCAATTGCCTATATAAGAGTATCATTAGAGCCATGAATGCAGAGGTCTAAAGCTTTGATAAAAGAAAAGAGTTTGTTTTGTCAAAATAGAAAGTGAGCTGTAAGCCTTCTTTCTTCTTATACCTTTCATTGATATACCACGTTTTACTACTATACCACCCAAAAACACCATTGAAGCTAAAAAATCGAACCTTCTTGTTGAGATTTCAAAACATACTCTATAACCCTGTTGGTGTTAGGAAAAGAGTTTGTTAATCAAAATTCTTTCTTTTAAAGGTGAATTTTTGGAAACACTTCTTTTTCATCTCTCAGTACTTGTTGGATTCAGCAAAATTGGGCAAAACTGGGCAAGAAAGTTACCACCGGTTGACCACCATTGCTAGTTCAGCCTCTGGTTTGATTGTTTAAATATTATTTGAGGAAAAACATAACACAAGGGTTGGCTTGACTTAGTGGTTAAGGTGTTGGGTGCTAAGGCTCATGTCGTGGGTTCAAACCCCCAAAAGTTGTAACCATTAGGGGTGTGCAGCGGATGGGCCGACTAGTTACACTTGCCCAACCCGACTCGACCCGACACGTTTTTGGGTGGATGCGTGACACATGGCGGGCGGATACGAGCCCATATTTTTCATTTTCACGTGGTCGCAGGTAACTCGCCAATTTTATTTGTTTACCTGACCCGTCCATCTCCCTACTTATTTTTTCCCTTTTTTCCTCTGTCTTGTCCTCTTTTTTTTTTTCATTTCACGTTTTGTAGCCCTAACAGTCTCTCTCTCTCTCTCTCTCTCTCTCTCTCTCACACACACACACACACACACACACACACACACACACACACACACACACTTGAATGGAGATGAGCGACGAGCAACGATCGGCGACAGTGATGACCAATGACAATTGACGATTGGCGATCGACGACAGTGGCAGTGAGCAGCGATCAAAGCATCAATTCGAAGGTATTCTTTTCTTCTTATTTTCTCTTCTCTTCTATTCTTTTCTTTTCTTTGATGGATCTTCTCTTCTTCAACCTTTGTTCTGTGAGTGTGTTCGAAGCATCGATTCAAAGGTTTTTATTTTTTATTTTTTCAGTAATTAGGGCTTTGGCTTCTTTTTTTTTTTATATCAAAATGCAATTTATAGTTTTTTGATAGTTTTGATTAGGACTTCGGTTTTTTTTTTTTTTTTTTTGAGTAACTTATAGTTTTGATTTTGTTTTATCAAAATGCAATGAAATATGTCATATAATATATATCTATGACTGTGATTTTGAGTTTGAACTATTGAAAATTGGATGTTTTGTTTGAGTAAATGGGATGTTTTGTTTTTTCAGTAATTAGGGCTTTTGTGACTGTGTTCTGTGATTGTGTTCTAGGTAATCTTAACCTGTGTTCTGTGGCTGTGATTTTGAGTTTGAACCATTGAAAATTTTATTGGATTTTGAAGCCAACAATATATCTGTCATTTGACTAAATGGGATGTTTTATTTTTTTAGTAATTAGGGCTTCTCAACCTATGTTTTACGACTGTGTTCTGTGACTATGATTTACCATTGAAAATTTTATTGGATTTTGAAGCCAACAATATATCTGTGATGTTTAATATATAGGATTTTGAAGCCAACAATATATCTGTCATTTGATTAAATGGGATGTTTTATTTTTTCAGTAATTAGGGCTTCTCAACTTGTGTTCTATGACCGTGTTTTGTGACTATATAGGATGACCTGTTTTGAATTATTTTTATTGGTTTTTGACAGTTTATTTCATAATCTTTTGGTCATGGATCCTCCAAGTGAATAAACATTTTTTTGTGAGAGTCCTAATGTTGAGCCCGGATCATCTTCTATTGTCGCTCCTCTACCCAACCTAATGCTCCCCCTCCTAGACCACCCCCGGCCAAAAATAGTAGTAGTGGGAGAACAACATCAAAGGCATCAGATCATTTTGAAAAGATTAAGGGTATTGATGGGAAAGATAGGGCTATGTGCAAGTATTGTAAGAAAGATTATATGGCAGGCTCTAAGAGTCATAGAACAAGTAATTTGTTAAGTCATTTGAAAAATTGTACAAAGTATCCGTATAGGGATACTCAGGGGCCACAAACATTGAGATTTAAACCTAGAGAAGTTGGTGAGGAAGGTGTTGTTGATGTTGTGGCTACGTCATTTTCTATAGAAGTTGCTATGAGGTATCTTGCTGAGATGATAGTAATTGATGAATTGCCCTTTAAATTTGTGGACAGGGTTGGTTTCAAGAGGGTTTGTAATGTCATGCAACCCAAGTTCAAGATCCCATCTCGATATACCATTGCTAGGGACATTGTAGACATATACACCAATGAAATTGAGAGGCTAAAGAAAATTTGGAAAGGACGTAGAATTTTCTTTACCATAGACACATGGAGTTCCATACAAAATTTGTGTTTTATGTGTCTAACAGCACATTTCATTGATGATGATTGGAAGTTACAAAAGAGGATCATAAATTTTTGTCAAGTTGAAGACCACAAAGGAGAAACTTTTGGTAAAAAAATTGAGGCACTCTTAAAAGAATGAGACATTGATGGCCTTTTTCCTTAACTGTTGATATTGCGAGTTCCAATAATCTAACCATTAGATTCTTGAAACGAACCACAAAACTATGGAAGGGAACTATCTTGGGCCATGAACTTTTACATATGCGTTGTTGTCCTCATGTTCTAAATCTCATTGTTAGTGATGGATTGAAGGATCTTGAGTCTTGTATAACGAATGTGAGGCATGCAGTAAGGTATGTGTGATCTTCTCCAAACCGCTTAGACACTTTTAAATAGTATGAGGAAATTTTGAAAATTGAGAGTAAGAGTCTTGTGCATAGATGTGCCAACACGGTGGAATTCCACATATCTTTTGTTAGAGGCGGCATAAAAATTTGAGAGTGCTTTTCAAAGAATGGGAGAGGAGGACTACAATTATAAAAACTACTTTTTGGATAATGAAGGGGGTGAGAGAAAAGAGATGCCTATAGCCGAGGATTAGGATAATTGTATGCTTTTGAAATTTCTTAAAATATTCTACAATGCAACAAAGAGATTTTATGGGTATTTATTTGTTACTTTAAATATATTCTACACTGAAATTTTTGTCATTGAAAATATGATTGGATAATTAATCAAAGACAATGATCCTATTTTGTGTTCAATGGCAAAGAAAATGAAAGAGAAGTTTGACAAGTATTGGGGAAATGGGGATAAAATCAATCTCATTTTGTATGTTGTAGTTGTGCTTGATCCTCGAAGAAGAATGACATACTTGCAATTTTGTTTTTTAACAATTTTTGGTAGAGATGTGGTGAGAGTGAAAGAAATGTTAGACAAGGAGAAAAATTGTTTAGTCAATTGTATGATCATTATGCCACGCTTGATTCAACAAATGTGCATGCCTCCAATGTAAATGAAACAGTAGATATGGTGATAGATGAAAATGACCCACACTCTATTGTGAACTCTCAATTTAACTCATTTTTGGAGGGGCAATTTTCTAGTAGAGGGAGTACGTCAGAATTGGACAAGTACTTGGGTGATATTGAGAAAGGTGGGAAGAATGCTCAATTTGACATCTTGGAGTGATGGAAGGTTAATGCAACAAAGTATAGAGTGTTATCACTTACAGCACGAGATGTACTGGCAATGCATGTTTCCACTGTTGCTTTTGAGTCGGCTTTTAGTACAAGAGGTCATATACTTGATCCATTTCATAGTTCACTTGCTCCCAAGATGGTGGAAGTTCTTGTTTGTACACAAAATTGGCTTCGAAGTAACATTCCAATATGCCTTCGACAAGCAATGGATGATGTTGAAAAATTTGAACAACAATATGATTCAGGTAATATATACAATGACTTATTTTGTTTTAGATTTCATTTATTTTGTATTATTCAAAATTTATTATCTTCACTTCACATGTTTTTGTAGTGTTATGTTTTATGTGTAGTTGTTTCGGAATCAAGTTCATGTTCAAGCCCAAGTCCGGAGAGTAGTTTTATTGAAATTTAATATCATTGGTAAAATACTTTTCCTTTGTTAAATGTTGTTAATATATGTTTACTTGTTTTAAGTTTAAGACTTTTAGTGTTTTCCCTATTAAATAATTTCATTTTTTTGTTATGCAGGTTTAGATGGCTCATGGTTTAGTTCAAGGAAATAAATGGCTTTTTTGCTTCTTTTTAAATTATTTTCAAAATATGATTATTGGTCTTTGGATGACTCTAATACTTTATTTTTAACTTTTTTTCTTTCTTTGGATGACTGTAATACTTTTTTTTTCTTCTTTGGATGACTATAATTCTCCTTTGTTAAATACTTTGGTTTGTTGTAAGATATTTGACAATGCACAATTGAATTATGCCCATGTTGTTTTTTTGAGGAAGTGCACAATTGAATTATGTTGAAAATTGAATTTATGCCCAGGTTGTTTGTTTCTTTTTTTCTTTGGAGTAAGTGCACAATTGAATTATGTTGAAATTTTGTAAAATTTGAAACCGCCAAACCAATTCGTATTCATCCACCAATCTGTTCAATCCATATCTACCGGATTGGTAGATGGATGCGGATTGATTTTCTCTAATCCTCTAATCTAGTGGACTGATGGCGGATTGGAGGTTCTGTGGCTACAACCAATCCACGTCCACGCCTACTCAAAGGAGATCCATTCTCCAAGGTATTTGCTTAGTCTCGAAAGGGGTTAGAACCACGAACCTAGAGACCTATTTGAGCTTAGACTCGAAAGGGTTCGGATCCATGAACCTAGAGATCCGAAGCATTTGACTTCGAATGGATTCGATCACAATATAGAAGCTGCTCTGTTAATGAGTCCTAGAACACTTGCGGGCTCAGAGCTTTCCAGGATCAACGCACCAGAACCATTGGCGTGACAGAATCTGAACAAAGGACTCAATCCCGAGGATGGTGAGTGGAGATAAATTCACTCTTCGGTTAAACTAGCCTATACCCGGGTGGAGATGACACGATCTAGGGGGTCCCTGAGACTTGGTGATATAAGCGGCAGGATGTTCTTTTGAACTACCCCTGACCCTTCTGTGGCGGGGCGTCCTTTGGTACAACCCCTAACCCTTTGGGATGTTCATTGGTTAGGCGTAGCTAAGAAGAAGGATTTGTAGAGAGGTTGATCTCCTCTTTGAAATTTTTCTCATTGTCGGAGTGGTCACCTACTTAGATAAAGTGGTTAGAGAGAATATTCCCCATGTGCCTTGCACATGGGCTCCATCCTACATCATAAGATGCTTATAAATAGCACCCACCCATAGTTTTACAAGGAATGAATTTTGGAGAGACAATTTTTAAGAGAGAACTAATTTCTCTTCTCCATTATCTACCTTGAGAATGAAAGTGAGAAATTCATGGGAGAGCCTTGCCATTATTCTCTCTTTAACGACTTTGCCTTCTTCTTTACCCAATCTCTTATCTCCATCATCTCTTTGCTATTGTCAAAGCTAGAAAAATGACATTTAAACGCCGCTATAGGTACAATAAACATCACTAATTCTTTTTGCGACGTTTAGTACCAAACGCCAACAATGCGGCCATCGTTATACCTTTATGACATTTTAAAAACGTCATTATATTACTATAGGCAGCGTTTTTAAAAACGCTGCCAAATGTCCTACTCTAATGGTATTATGACATCACTATGATTTTAGCAACGTTTTCAAAACGCCGTCGTATCTTTTTTTAGAAACTGACTGTTAGCTTTAGAGTTTAGGTGACGTTTTGAAAAACGCCGTGATATCTTTTTTTTTTTTTTTTTAATATGAACGAGGACCTGTTATTGATGTAGTAATAAATAAGAGGGCATCCTAAATAATAATACATATATACGGTTTTAGAAACACATAAACGAATCACAAATATAGAATAGAACGCATGAATATTTAGATCCTGATTATGCAAAGGTGGAATTTATCTCATCTGATATTGAAACCAAGTTATGTACTCGTGACTTGGGTTTGACATACTATTTTGAGACTGGAAAAGAAGAAATTTAAGCTCAAAGCATTAATCTTTACATGCTTACAAACTCGAAAGGCCTTGTTACATAACGATTTAAAAAGAAAAAAAACAAAAAGTTGGGTCAAGAGGGTCTCATCAGAGAGTAAAATCCATTTTTCTGGTGTAGCCAATTTTGGGATCGGGTAGTTATCTGTTGTGGGAATCTTGATGATGCTGCAGCAGTTGCAAACAATTGCAAAAGCATTGATGAACAGCCTTTGCTGATTGTTGCTCATTGATAGGAAGAGGTGCTTGCCTCCGGTGGTGGCTCCAATTTGACCTCCGTTGCTGTTGCTGCTAGGATACTGAACCTAGAACCACACAATTTAAACAATTTATAGTTCTTGTTGAATATTGAGCTGGGTTCACATTAATATAAGTTATGGAAATTATTAATATTATTAGAATAAATATTTCAATTAAAGAAATTGACGAAATTAAACTAAGCAGTTTTTATGTACCTGTGGCCTAAATGCCTAGTTGTGCCAATCTGCTTCAAATGGTATGGTAGTACAATGCTGATCCGATTGATCAACATTTTGGATTTCATTTCCCAATTCTCAGCTGATTTTGTGTTTTGAGGTCGAACTGCCCAAGCTCAAATCTAAGTTACGGTCCAGTGCAACATTTTTGGGAGATTCTGGGAAACAGATATATAACAATCAAATTTGATTCAGAAACACTTTGAAAAAACAATCATCATACAGAATTGGCATCAGTATTATTCAATACTATAATTACCAGTAGATTTAAGCTCATCTTCATAGATGCTGAGATCGAAGTTGGTGACAGGTTCCTTGCCATTACACTTGATTGCAGCTTTATCGTAAGCCCTAATGCAACAGGCTGGCAATCAAAACCAGAACCCACATCAAGGACAATGGAGGTAAACTCGCTTCCTACTTAAAGAAAAATTTCAACGAGGACTTTGCCATCAATTCCCTGTCAAAAATCAAAAGAATGTGTAATTCATGAGGAGCAACATTAAAACCTCTAAAACAAAGTTTTCCAGTCAAACAATTCTCTAGCTCGAACCCCCAGATAGACTACTTTGCTGAGATTATAATCCATTTACAAATATGTTATTTTAGAAGAAGAAAAAAAATCTTTAGTTTGACCACATGTTTTCATACCACATTTTGAAAAAATCAAATTCATATTCATTTAGAGAATAATAAGACGAAAGCGACTTTCTGATATACATAACGAAATTTTTTATGGGTCACAGATACTAAATACTTATTTTGGCATACACTAATGAAATCAAATTGGTCCAACTTTTTTAGAAAATTGGCCATTTCGAATTTTGCTTCAGTGTGTTGAAAAAAATTATAGAAAGATACAGGAAGGAGAAAGAATAAGCAATTCATCCAACTCACCTCCATATAAGCAAATTCCACAAGCGTCAGAAGTTAAAAATAAAAAAAAATGCAAATACATCAAAGTTTCAATTGAAAAATAGAAATCAGAGCCTCATAATCAATTTCTTCACAAAGCCAGAGACTATTCTCTATCTCAACTTTATATTGAATAATGAGAAAAGCTGTATCCCTGTTTGCACTACATTTTGTATTTTCTGTCAACAAAGGGACACATGTCTTGGAAAGGATTTGAAATCTTGAAGATTGGGTTGTCACTTGGAAGAAGCTTATAGGAGCATGTGTGAAATTGATAAAAGCAAGAAAAGGGTAAAAATAAAACAGATTCGATCCTCTGAGAGAAAGAGAGAGCAAGAGAGTAAGAAAAAAAAACATGTCCAAAAATAAAACAAGAATAAAACCATATAGTACTTTCAGCATGACTTTCAAATCAACCCAAAATATGTTTGTCAAATTCGGAGATGTGTTGGAGTCATCATTCCACTAACATACATTGTGATGTTCAAAAGAAGCAAAAATTGAAAAGAAAATAGGAACAAACCTTAGGCCCAAGAAATCGTTCATAGCCGACATCACAAGAGTATGGCGTCCCTGTCCTTGGTTTGATTCCTTTATATTGCTTGAAGTATTTACCTGGTTCTCTGTCACTTATTGAACTCCTAAAATCATAGAAGAAAAAAGGCTTATCAGTAGAACAATGTTGGATTAAATATTTCAGATTCATATGAATATAAAATTCTGAAAACAAAATATTTTAAACATATTCATGCTCAGCACAGAGCATGAATTTGTTGACTAATAATTTTCCAAAGTAATGAAGATAGTAAATGACTACCTTGACAATATCGGAACTAGTGTAGCAATATGTTTCCTTCACTTTTCGAGTTACTTCAAAGGTATCTTCAGGTGGAACATGCTCTCCTCTTTCCTACAAGAAACAATGTCAAAATAAAAACCCTTGATAATACTGTCTATTAACTTGATTCTATATATGATAGTTTCAGATTCAAATAAGTACAAAAAAATCAATATCTAGTCTCAATTGACAAACTTCAATAATTAGGTGTTTGCATTGCATTGTGGGCCACGTAAAGTGAAAGAGAGCATTACAGAAATTCAGAAAAGCATGAGGATTTGTATGTTATTTCAACTAGAGAGTGAATGAGAAAAAGACAGGAGATAGCACCGATAGTAATGATGTATTATACTCAACACTATCTGTATACGCAGCTCTCAATTCACAACAAATGAAGCAGAATGACAAAGCATCCATGCTCAAAACGACTGAGCAAAGGTTTTCCCTGTACGAGACTAAACAAAGAATATAGTATCAATGATAAACTTTAGCAAAAACAACCACCATAGCCATGGATGAGAGGACAATAATATAGATAACTAGTTAGTTGTGCAAGTTCATCAAAGTTACGGACAAGAACATGCAACAAAAATTTCTTAAATACTAGATGTCGTTAAATGTGTACAGAATTTGAACCACCATAGAAGGTATTTGGCTATCCATCATATTAAGAATCATTCAGCATTATAAATATATAAGCTAAATGCATACCATTCTCGGTTAAATAACTATAACAAATACATGAGGGTGAGGCACAATGTCTCCGCTCAACATTTGAATAGCAAGGCACTACAAAAAACAAAATAAACTTAGATTCTCATATTGGGCCTTGGAGCTTAACTGGCACAAATTGATAAATGGTTCAAATAATGAAGGCATACCTATTATTGTTGACATAAGATGATACCGTGTTGACTTCAGTGCGACTGAAAAATATTATCATTGTGGTTGTTCAATATGATTGTATGAATACTCTTCTACTGTTGTATATATACATTTGATGTGAAGAATTCAACATTGTTCCTATTTAAAGACTTTAATTGCTTATATTCACCTAGTTCACATGAATGATGTTCCTTTTATCATTCCAGAATTCCTCAAGTCCTTTGATACTGTTACAACATTTTCATTTTTTTGGAAAAGGACAGCGTCTAGTGAAAAAGAGTTTTTGAGATTGACTCATTAATGTCAAGTACTATAAGAACAACTCTTATTCGGGAAGGTCTTATACCATCTTGAAAGCCTTACTTGAAAAGAAATACCTCTTTAACAAGGATTTGAAAGTCCTAGTTAAGAATGTGTCCAATACCTTGTTTTGGTTTCACAATTAGACCGGAATCGGCCCCCTTAAATCTTTGAGGAGAATATGAAAGTTAGAGATTGTTGGTCCAAAATAGCCAACCCCTCTCAGGCTCTCTTGGGTACTAGTCAAAGTTTTTGTATGATAATGTACTAGGGATCACAGGCCTACAAAATCAATCCACATTGGTTGGATTCCTCCTACACGTGGAAAGTACAAACTAAACACAGAAAAGGTATATAGCTAAAGTGTAACGATCCAAATTTCAAAAATGTTTTTATTATATTTACTGATTCATTATTACTCCTTCAGTATATTTAAACTTGTTATTTTGCATTAGAATTAACTACTTTGAACATTGAGTTAAACATCAACCTGGAGTGATTATTGCTTAAACTTGATCAAAACCCCAAAATTCAGAAAGTGTAAACACCTTTCACTGTTTTGATCATATCTCTTTTTATAGTTTGAATTTTGATGTGAGCTCCATTTTGGTCAATAATGAAATTGAGTACCCACTTAGACATTCATGGGCATGTGGTGAACAGAACAAACAGGTTCAGGCATGTTTCAAAACAATTATACATTGGTTACTAGGCTTAGTACTCAAGTAGAAATTCAGGGGCAACCAAGCTCAACCCATTTAAGTTTACAAAGATTTAAGATATTGATCACTGAAGCTACTCATCCACCCAAGTAACTAGCATCAACTGAAATTTGAAGGATGCATACAAACTTTTACCGTCACATACTTGAAGTGATTCATTACTTGAAGTGATGCTGGACATAGAAATCCACGTATGCACATAAATATGTGTACTTACATGCTCATACTAACCCACATAAAACAGAGTAACATTAGCAGGCCACTAAAAATGAAGGATATATTTGTGCATAAAGCATAAAGCTATGTTTAATTATGAGTCCAAAAGTACCTGAGTGTTGCATAGTTGAGGGAAAATAAAAACAAAAATCAAAGCTTCAATAAAGGCCATAATAATAAAAACAACATGAAATCATGACATATTACCCTGTATGCCATTCATAATCACCTAGTGATGTCTGTTGTAGACTTTTAGTCATAGCATGATTATATTAAATTTTCTTTTGGAAATTATGCTCCTTATTTATAGAATCATTATGCTACTGGGGAACATTTTTTCCAAAAGAGAAGTCAAGACAATCATGACCACATGGCCACTAAGTTTTACTAATGCGAATATGTAAATATATTAATTTGGAAGCTTGGCAGCATTCTATCATTCATTATTCATAATCTTCTTATCTATTACTCATTGGAACAATTGATTTCCATATTTATTTGTATGTAGACAGTAAGTTCCATTTACAGTCGCATCTTTCACTCTTATTTCCTGCTTAAAGCCCCTGATCTTGTAACTGGAATAAGTACAAAAGATTCACAAACTTAACTCCTAAAAATCAGCTAGAGCCATTAAACTTTGCAACCCTAACAACAACGCCATTAAGAAAATTATAATATGTGCACACATCAGAATTGAGACAAAAAATCAGATCAGCATAAGAAAAAAATAGGCCAATATTGTTGATGCTAATTTAGGGTTTAAAATAGGGTAATAAAAAAACAGAGGCTGAAAAATAAAGAACACTGGTTGAAAAATCAGTTCTGGTGATCTGGGGAAAAATAAATGAGATGTGTAAAACACTGATTGATCAATCCAAACTGATCAATAAAAAACAGATATTAAAATTCTTCAAAACATCGATTGAAAACCCTAGGAGAAGAATCGACGAGAAGGAAGAACTTGAGAGAGAGAAAGAGAGAGAGAGAAAGAGATATAGAGCTTGAGATTTTCTGAAGCGATGGTGCTCACTCTCCTCGTCGGACGAATCTGAGATTGAATCACCGAGCTTTGAAATCGAGAGAGAACTTCGAAATCGCCGAATGAATCTGAGATTGAATCACCGAGCTGAAGAAGGTTGAACTTCGAAATCACCTTCAATCGATCAACAGATCTTCAATCAATCTGATCTAATAATGATAAAGTAGATAAAACCCAGCATACCTAAATCGAATGATTCCATCAGTAAGTATCATCTTCAATCGAACTTGAATGTGAGAAGATAGAGATGAGACTGATCAACACTTACCATAAAGAAAGACCTGCGAACTCGAACACGAACTCGAGATGGCACATTATGATCTGCGAATTGACGATCTACGAATACTTGAATCGAATAAACGAAGGGGTGAATCGAATACTTGAAGAGAAGGGTTGCAGATTAATCGATTAATAAATGAAAGGGTTTGAATCGAGAGAAACGAAAGCATTTGAAGCAAGAGAGAGTGAAATCAAGGGTATGGAGAGAGAGAGAGAGAGAGAGAGAATAGGCTATTTAAGTTTACATTAGAAAAAAGAAAAAAACGAAAAACATTTGAAGGCGTTTTCGGAAGTTAAATCGGTGTCGTATAAGTCAATAAGAATGGGACGTTTAAAAACATGCCGTAAAATATTAGAAACAGAGGCCTTTTTTTAAACGCCGTCAAATCAACGCCATTAAATCTTACTTTTCTTGTAGTGTGTGCTTTTAGTTGCGACCGTTGAAAAATCTAAACCTCTCATCATTTCTAGAGAATTCTGATTTTTCGGCGATTTTCAAAGATCTTCGAAATTCCTTGCGCGCCTTTTCGAATTTTCTAACAACATTCTCGAACCCTGTCATACACATATTTATTTGTCAAATTCATTTGTAGAATTGTAGTAAAGTTGGAAACCATGATGTCAAGTCCAAGAATGGATAATAAAAAAAATTCACCTAATTTGTGCCAGACTAGGAGACTAGTTAATCGAGGGAAGTGTTGGGCCTTTGATCTCAAGTGTTTGGTCAATTTTTCAAAATGTCAAATGTTGGGGCATTTCCATTCATGGTAGTTGGTCCTTTTTGTCATGTTCATAGTTTACCTTTTCTCATTGAGCCACGCTATCTTATTTCACAAAATTGGTGTAAGCACACTACTTGATTTCTTCACCTTTAAGTTTAACTGCTTCTCTAATCTTTGTTTGAACCATGACTAGTGTGCTTCTATTTTCTTGTATCAGGAGTTGGTCTTGGAGGTCTGTGACGAGACAGAGATTGCTGAGTTGAAACTAAAGGTGAACCTTAAAGCGCTTGTAGTAGCAACATTTTAATAGAATTTCCATTCATTAATGGTCTGGTTAAGAAATACTGTGGGTTGTAGAAAATGAGGGTAGATGATTGAACTTAAAATATAATATTGGTCGGTGATTCAATATGTTTCAAGGGAAAGTCTAAAAAAGATTATCTTCAAAGAAATGAGTGTGGTGGGTGGATGTAACATTGACATACATGGATTGAAGAGAGAAACAAGATAATGAATAACTGGGTAGTGGGTACTGATACAGAAGAAACTCAATAGCAACAAGACAAATTGTTGGTCCATTTTAATATCTTTTATTTATTTATTGATATATGTTGTTCATGAATGGAGTTTCATTACTTTGGTAACCTCTTATCTTGTTTATGAATGGAGTTTCATTACTTTGGTAACCTTTTATCTTGTTCATGAATGGAGAGTAATGAGAATTCATGAACTTGGTGGTGAGTTAGTTTTTGGAGTTACTGCATTTTCTCTAGTTTAATGATCATCTTTATTTTTGGTGTAACTTGTAAGGTCCTAATGGCCTATAAATAGTCCCTCTCATCTTATAGCGACCCCGGTCTTTTCTCTTTAAATTATTGTATCCGGACTTAGGTTCCGTGGACCCTGTCATTACTTATTGGTTGTTGTTGTCCTTCCTTTAAGGAGGGGAGGTTATAGCGACCCCGGTCTTTTCTCTTTAAATTATTGTATCCGAACTTAGGTTCCGTGGACCCTGTCATTACTTATTGGTTGTTGTTGTCCTTTAATCTCTTTGTATTTGAAGTATAGGTTGTGTTGGGCGGGTCTGTTACAGGTTGGTTGATTTTAGATGCCGATAGGTGATGCCCAGATTTTTGGCCTTCACGCTCGAGCGGAAGTTTTAACGCTCGAGCGGTCCCTTCGTTGTTGCTTCTCCGCTCGAGCAGGAATTTTGACGCTCGAGCGTGATTTTCCATCTCCCAGTATTTTGCTCTGCAGTTCTTCTGCTCGAGTGGTAGTTTTTAAGCTCGAGCGTGATCCCTTGTTTTTGCTCCTCCGCTCGAGCGGGGAGTTTGACGCTCGAGCGGGTGCAGCGCCTGCAAAACTTCTGGAAGGGTGCAATCGACGCTCGAGCGGCTTTCTTCACGCTCGAGCATGATTATGTGTCTTACGCTCGAGCGGGGCTTTCTACGCTCGAGCGTAGAGTCGATTATATCAGTCCGTGATTTCACTTTTTGGATCACTTTTTGACCTACTTTTCCTTCATAACTTTCTAAAAAAACCGCCCCTGGAGTGTTTTTATCTCTCTCTCTCCCTCTACACACCTTCTCTCTTACGATTGATCTACTTAGAGTGAGTTTCTACCTTAGATCCTTTATTAAAAAGTTAGAGTGAGTTGAGGGCTTCGTTTTAATCTGAGAAACTTGGGATTTGGAGCACGTTGGTCTTTGGTCTTCATCTCCATCTTCTCCATACGGGTTATTTTCTTCGAGGTAGGGATTTTCCTACTCCATTTTATATGCTTTGTTCTAAGTTTGGTATTTTGATAGGTTGGGGACACTTTGATAATGTTGAAAAAAAAAACCCTAGTTGAATTGCTAAATTGATTTGAGTAATTAATTTAAGGAAATTGGGGAATTTGGTTAAATCCATGAAATTGGGGAATTTATTGATTAAATGGTGTTGTTGGATAATATAAATCACTCGTCTATTGAATTGTTGGTATATTTATTTTTCGAGTCTAGAAATAACTGTTTTGGGCTATCGGTGGAGGATAGTCGTGCTTGTTGTAGACAGTGCATGCGGATTAGGGAAAATTGAAACTAATCAATTTGTTAAGTCATAAATTTAGACTATTGAATTAAGAAAATACGTGTATTGATTGAGCATTGCATTTGCATATATTGTTTTGTGTGGGAGGAGATAGGGGATGTACTCCACGGTTTAGGGGAAGATAGGGGATGGACCTCTAAACCGGATTTTTGTTTGGGAGGAGATAGGGGATGGACTCCATTAGCACCATTTTTTATGTGTGCTTATTATATTGAAGTGTTTTTACATGATTATTGATACAGCACTAAAATATGTATCAAATGGGAAGTATGAAGTGTTTTGATATGAGCATGAGTCTCATTTGTTTTGCTGATATTGGAAGTAATGTGAATATGATATATAATTCACTGTTGCAAGTTTGGCCAGGTTCTGAGCCATGTTGATAATAATGGAAAGTGAAATGTGTCTTAGACATTAGTGTCATGAGACTGTTTAATGATAAAATTGATTATCTTAGTTAACCATCTATTGAATGCTATAGCTTTATTCAATGCATATATTTGGTTTAGTATTTTTCTACTGGGCTGTGGCTCACCCTTTATGGGAACATCATTTTCAGGTCCAGGTGATAAGCTACCTCCAAGGACTTAGCTTGGAAGGACTTGAATTTTGAAGACTATTCTTAGTTATTTGTTTTTTTTTATTGTTAGTACCTGTAAACACCCAAGCCTAGGGCTTTATTTATGTTTGAGTTAGAACTCATACTTTTGTGTCCAAGTGTTGGCTTGGAAAAATGTAAGCCCGTAGGGCATTTAATTTGGTATTACATGTAATGTTTTTATTTAGTAATACTCTGATGAATGAATAAATAAAATGTCTTCTTTAAATAATGCATGTCAATGATATACATATAATGGGTTTATTTTGAGGGTTACAAGTAGTTTCTTTCCTAGTACTCGGGGTGTTGGTGTGGTGTGATCAGTTGGCCATGTGTTTTGGCGCATCCTTAATTTCGGGGACGAAATCTTTAAGGGGGGAGGTTATGCGATCCCAGTATTCCCTGTTGTTGTTTAACTGTAATCCGAACTCGGTTCCGTAGATTTGTTGTTGTCTTATTCTCATTTCTATCCCTTACTCTTTGTGTTAGAGTTTTGGGTTGTGTTGGGCAAGTTGGGAATTAGTTGGTTGTGTTTTAAAGCTTTGAAAATTTTGCCCAGGTTTTGGTCTCTCCGCTCGAGCGGCGGTTTTACGCTCGAGCGGGCTTTTGTTGCTGCCTTTCCGCTCGAGCGGCAGTTTGGATGCTCGAGCGTGATTTTCCATCTCCCAGTACTTTACTCTGCAGTTAGTCCGCTCGAGCGGTAGTTTTTACGCTCGAGCGTGATCCTTTGATTTTTGTCCATACGCTCGAGCGGGGAGTTTTACGCTCGAGCGGAGAGTAGACTACAACACTTCTGGAAGTGTGCAATCAGCGCTCGAGCGGCTCTTTTCACGCTCGAGCGTGAGTCTGTGTCTTACGCTCGAGCGGGGTTTTCTACGCTCGAGCGGAGAGTCGACTACATCAGTCCGTGATTTCACTTTTTGGATCACTTTTTGACCTACTTTTCCTCTCTTAACTTTTAAAAACCGCCCCTTGAGAGTTTCTCTCTCTACTCTTACCTTCTCTCTAAGTTTTGATCTATTATCGGTGGTCTTCTACCCTAGTTCCTTTGGAAGAAAGGTAGAGCTTCGCGAGAGCTTTGTTTTAATCGGAGAAACTTGGGATTTGGAGCACGTGGGCCGTTGGTCTTCATCTCCGTCTTCCCTATTCGAGGTAGGGATTCTCCTTGTTCTTTTTCAATACTTCGTCTATAGATAGACATGTGGTAATTTTGTATTGCATAAAAATCATATCCATGTTGGATTTATTTGAAATCATGGGAAGGAACCTAGGGTTGGGTATTTGAAAATGGTTATGTTATCATTGAGAGTTGTTTTGGGCTAATTGGAGTGTAAATTAGCATGTTGTAGTTGATAAAGAAAAAAGGCCTAAATCATATTTTGATTGATAAATTAAAATGGAGAATAATGAACCTAAATTGTAACTCTCTATTGTTGAAGTGAGTGGGTGAAGGTGTTAATGCCTAAGGGGTTAACTTTGGTTTTGAAATGGGTTTGAAATGTATGTAGTGTACTAATGTGAGTTATGGCTTCCTTATTGGTAGAAATCGGTTTTTGTAAAATAAAAGGGATGGGTTTGGTTTTGTGACAACTAAAGAGACGGAGTTGGTTTTGTTAAAACAAAGAGGGAAGTGGAACTTGTTTTGTGAAATGGGAAAAGTGTTTTGAAATACGTATGAAAATTGGATTATTGTTTCATGAGTGTTGAACACACACATGTGTGGAATTGTATCTTGAACTACCATGTTAATGTTGTTGTCGGGTTTGTGGTCTCATAGTAATTGAGTCTTTAATAGGTGTACTAAATATTTGCATTTAGAGGTTTTATCCTTGGTCATCGGTGGAGGATGACGTGGTTGTGTTGAATTGCTGGGTATGTAATACACCATTGTTGATTGAACATTATATGTAATGAAATGCTGAATTACATTATATTTGTATACTGGTTTGGGAGAAGAAAGGGGTTGTACTCCAGTGTGTGTGAGAAGATAGGGGATGGACTCCACACACTTATGCGTTCAGCGCTTATAATCAAAGGTATCATACCCTTCCAGCTAGCGCCTAAAGAACTGACGCGCTGATAATCTAAGGTACCATACCCTTCCAGCTAGCGCCTAGTAAACTGGTAGATTGTGGTGAGAAGTGCATCTTTGGCTTACTACGCATATAGCTAGTAGTGCAGTGTTGTTTTGTTATTGTTTCAGTGTATCTGGAAACATTGTGGATTGTATTTGTTACAGTGTTGGAGGGACGAGTTGACTCATTGATTGATTTTATGTATGTAGTTGAGTTGTTATCTTTCTTATAGAGGTGTGCATGGATAATTATGATATAATTGGAATTGCATTGAAATGCCAAATATGTTTTGAAAAGGCACATCTGTTGTATTTGGCTTGAAGCGCTAGTCGGTTGTTAGTGAATTGTTTTGGAAAAAGGTTTGGTTTTGTTGTAGCATTTGTACCTACAGTGTTATCATTTGGAATGTGTTCCCTTGGTTAGTCTCGTCCTTGGTAAGAGTGAATCGAAAGTTTGTA
>NW_021026656.1:182337-202441 GCF_004153795.1 Camellia sinensis
TAGATTCTGTTATATTGTTGAACTTAAGAGCTTTACATATGTCTTAAGTTGTAAAACGTGAGTATGTTTTGGTATTATCGTCGGTTTGTGAAGGATTTCTCCAGGTTAGGTTCGCCTTTGACTAGATTGACTCGGAAGGGAGTCAAATTTGTATGGAGTGAGACTTGTGAAAAGTCGTTTCAGGAGTTGAAAGTTAGACTGACTACCGCTCCAGTATTGATTATTCCAGAGAGAGGGTTGGGTTATGCAGTCTATTGTGACGCCTCACGAGAGGGTCTGGGTTGTGTGTTAATTTGTCCAGGTTTGCACCTGAGTTGGTGGCGTCTGAGGAACGCCGCTGTATTGAGTTTGAGAAGAAGTTGAGGCGTGGCCTCAAGCTGAGAGTTGGGGGAACTATGATTCGGGATTATGGGCGTATGGTTGATGCTGCAGCCCATATGGAGATAATTTGACTATTGAATTAATACTGAAAATACGTGTATTGGTTGAGCATTGCATTTGCATACATTGTTTTGTGTGGGAGGAGGTAGGGGATGTACTCCACGGTTTAGGGGAAGATAGGGGATGGACCTCTCAACCGGATTTTTGTTTGGGAGGAGCTAGGGGATTGGACTCCATTAGCATCATTTTTATGTGTGCTTATTATATTGAAGTGTTTTTACATGATTATTGATACAGCACTAAAATGTGTATCAAATGGGAAGTATGAAGTGTTTTGATATGAGCCTGAGTCTCATTTGTTTGTTTGATATTGGAAGTAATGTGAATATAACATATATAGTTCACTGTGGTAAGTTTGGCCAGGTTCTGAGCCATATTGATAATAAAGAAAAGTGAAACGTGTCATTGACATTAGTGTCATGAAACTGTATAATGATGTAATTGATTATCTTGGTTAACCATCTATTGAATGCTATAGTTTTATTCAATGCTTATATTTGGTTTAGTATTTTTCTATTGGGCTGTGGCTCACCCTTTATGGGAACATCATTTTCAGGTTCAGGTGATAAGCTACCTCCACGGACTTAGCCTGGAAGGATTTGATGTTTGGGATTTGAAGACTTGCCTTTAGTTATAGGTTTTATTTTGTTATTTTGATATTTCATGTAAACATTCAAGCCTAGGGCTTATCTTGTAAATGAGTTAGTACTCATCCTTTTTGTGTCCAAGTGTTAGCTTGGAAAGATGTAAGCCCTTAGGGCATTTATTTTGATGTTGCAGGATGTTACATGTGATGTCTTTCAATAAGAATACTCTGATGAATAACTCAAATGATTCATTTTCTTTTATAAATGCATGTTAATGTTATGGTTATTATGGGTTTATTTAGAGGGCGTCACACATCTACTCTTTTCTACACGAACACACACCAACTATTTTCTATACAAGAGAGATTACCAGCAAAGAAGGGTGTTTTGGTTGGTGGAGCTTTGAGTTCACTATCTTGTGCAGAGTTGGACTGAACCATATGACAAGTGGTCGGGCTGTTGTATCCTGGAGGGCACAAGTCATAGTTTTGTGACTGCTGCATCGGTATTTGGGTTCTTCCTACCACAGTGGGCTTGATCTCCTTAAAGAAAACGAGATATCCGTGCCTCAGCCTGATCTATTTGTATCTCATTTTCTTTTGCATTATTTATCAATAAAATATAATTTTTTCTGGTATTTTCACCAACAATTTTAAGGAGATCAAACATGGAACAAGTGCCAGAAAAAATCAATGATGGAATTGGAGATCTCAACAAGCCTTTCAAGTTCAAGGGAGTTCATTTTAAAATATGGAAAGGAAAAGTTCTTTTTTACCTCAGCCTTTTGAAAGTTACATATGTTCTTATCGAGAAGAACCCAAACAAAATCCTAACCGAGGAGATGAATGATGAAGACTACGAGGCACATGAAGCAAAAGTGGCTTCCTATAATACTGATGAGTATAAATGTCGCTTTTATCTCTTAAATTGCCTTGCTGATTAATTTTATGATTATTATCATGACACCACTTACACTCTGTCTTTTATTAATTTTTGGCATGCTTGCTTGTGTCATATTAACAGTAAATATATGGGAATCATGAGTAGTTTAGGATTAATTCCTAAAGTGACAAAAAAATTTGAAAAATGAGAAGTTTGCAGTAAAGCAAAAATTACCAAGAGGCCTCATAAAAGTGTTGAAAAAAATACCGAATTGCTAGAATTATTTCATACTGATTTGTGTGAGTTTGAAGGAATTTTAACTCGAGGTGGTAACCGATATTTTATCACTTTTATTGATGATTTTTCAAAATACACAAACGTATATTTATTAAAAAATAAAAGTGATGCTTTTGAGAAATTTAAAGAATTCCTTCTTGAAGTGGAAAATCAATTCGGTAAAAAGATTAAAAGAATTAGAAGTGATAGAGGCCGGGAGTATGAATCTCTAGGATTCAACTCTTTTGTTCAGTCATTGGGAATTATTCATGAGACTACTCCACCATATTCACCTTCATCTAATGATGTAGCTGAAAGAAAAAATAGAACGTTAATTGACTTGACGAATGCTATGCTTATTGATTCAGGTGCTCCCTCAAATCTTTGGGCCAAGGCTATTTTGACAGCTTGCCATGTGATAAATAGAGTGCCACACAAAAAGACTAAAATTGTACCTTATGAGTTATGGCGGGGACATAAACCAAATCTAGGTTATTTGAGGGTTTGGGGTTGTTTAGCTTTTGTGAGGCTTGCAGATCCTAAACGACCTAAATTGGGTGAACGAGCTACCACCTGTGCTTTTCTTGGTTATGCGTTGCATAGTACAGCTTATAGATTTTGTAATATGGAAAATAATATTATTTTTGAATCAGGTGATGCTATTTTTCATGAAAATAAATTTCCTTTCAAATCTAGAAATAGTGGGGGTCAAATAATTTCTGAAAATATTTTATCCATGCCTAGCTCTTCTACTCCTCAAGTTTTTCAAGAATAAGAAAATTCTCAAATTCAACCAAGGAGGAGTAAACGAGCTAGAGTTGAAAAAGATTTTGGCCCTAACTATTATCTTTACAATGTAGAAGAAATTCCCCTTACGGTGCAAGAAGCTTTATCATCACCTGATGCTATTTTTTGGAGAGAGGCTGTAAATGATGAGATATATTTACTACTTTCAAATAAAACATGGAAGCTAGTGGATTTACCTCCAGGTTGTAAAACTATTGGGTGTAAATGGGTCATTCGTAAAAAACTTAAACCGGATGGAACTATAGATAAATATAAAGCAAGGCTTGTCGCTAAAGGTTTTAAGCAACAAGTTGATCTTGATTTCTTTGACATTTTTTTTCCGGTTACTAGAGTTACATCCATTAGACTGTTGATTGCAGTGGCTGCAATTCATGATTTAAAAATTCATCAAATGGATATAAAAACAACATTTTTAAATGGAGATCTAGATCAGGAGATTTACATGGACCAACCCGAAGGGTTTGTGGAGCCTGGCCAAGAAAGCAAGGTGTGTAAGCTAACTAAATCTCTTTATGGTTTAAAACAAGCTCCTAAACAGTGGCATGAGAAATTTGATTCCTGCATGCTTGAGAATGGCTATAAGACTAATGAATGTGATAAGTGCATATATTATAAAATTTGTGAGAATACACATGTGATTATTAGTCTATATGTGGATGATCTACTTATCTTTGGCTCTAATTTGCATATCATAAATGAGACTAAAATATGCTTAATAGCCAATTTGATATGAAAGATCTTGGTGAAGCCAATTTTATTTTGGGAATTAAAATTACCCAGACTAAGGATGACATTTTTCTTGATCATTCGCATTATGTTGAGAAAGTTTTAAAGAAATATAACTTTCTAGACTGTAAACATGTTGAAACTCCTTTTGATGCAAGCATACATTTATCTGTTGTAACAAATGAAAAAGAAGTGATTAATCAAAAGGAATATGTTAGCATGATTGGTAGTTTAAGATATGCTATTGACTGTACTAGACCTGACATTGCATATGTTGTTGGAGTACTTAGTAGGTTTACTAGCAAACCAAGTCGAGATCATTGGCTAGCCATGGGAAGAATTATGAGATATTTATCTGGTACCAAAAATTATGGTTTGTTTTATAACAAGTATCCTGCAGTACTTGAGGGATATAGTGATGCCGATTGGAACACTTTGTCAGGCGATTCTCTCTCTATCTCGGGTTTTATTTTTATTTTTATCTTTGGTGGTGGTGCTATATGTTAGAAGTCTAAAAAACAGACTATAATTGCTAATTCTACAATGGTAGCTGAGCTTATAGCCTTAGCTTTAGCATGTGAGGGAGCGAATTGGTTGAGAAACTTGTTACATGAAATCCCTTTTTGAGAAAAACCAATTCCTCCTGTGTTAATTCGTTGTCATAGCACTACTGCTATTGGTAGAGTGAACAACCATTTTTATAATGGTAAATCCAGACCTATTCAAAGGAAACACAGTAATGTGAGATCCTATTTGAGTAATGGCATCATAACCGTGAATTATGTAAAATTTGTGATAATCTTGCAGATCCGTTAACCAAGGCCTTGGCGAGAGATAGGGTCTGGAATACATCGAGGGTGATGGGTTTAAAGCCTATAAAATCATAAACCATGTATGAGGATACCCAACCTAGGGACCAAAGATCCTGTAACTAGGTTCAATGGCAAGAATGAATCATATGGTGGTTGTAAAAATGCACTCTTTAATATTTTGTTATCCATCCCTATGATGTAAGTGTATTTGTCCTATAATGTTGGAGGGTTAAGTTTTTATACTCTTAATGAAATTTTGTAGCTCTTGTTGAGTAGGGTGTGTCAATTACAGGAACATCCTTGACAGATTTCACCTATGTGAGCATGAAAGTGGGGCCGCTTTCTATGAGAACAAGGCTTATTCTCAAATATGCTCATGAAAACTGGGATTAGCACAAGGCCGAATGTGCTGGCTAGTAAAGCTTATGTCAACACCTGGACTATTATGTGTGAGCAGTAATACTTTATTTCCCCTAAGTAATCATATTTCAAGTCTGAGACCACTATTGACTCTGGAGTAGAGGTTGTTGTTTCACTAATGAAGGTTCAATACAGAGCATACCTTCATGAAGCATACTAGTCTATCTTTGTTTGGTAATCTCTTTTGCCCTTGTTGATATTAAAATGAGTGGGGGATTGTTGGTCCATTTTAATATCTTTTATTTATTTATTGATATATCTTGTTCATGAATGGAGTTTCATTACTTTGGTAACCTCTTATCTTGTTCATGAATGGAGTTTCATTACTTTGGTAACCTTTTATCTTGTTCATGAATGGAGAGTAATGAGAATTCATGAACTTGGTGGTGAGTTAGTTTTGGAGTTACTCCATTTTCTCTAGTTTAATGATCATCTTTATTTTTGGTGTAACTTGTAAGGTCCTGGTGGCCTATAAATAGTCCCTCTCATGTACACTTTTCTCCACCAACACACACCAACTATTTTCTATACAAGAGAGATTACCAGCAAAGAAGAGTGTTTTGGTTGGTGGAGCGTTGGGTTCACCATCTTGTACAGAGTTGGCCTAAACCATATGACAAGTGGCCGGGCTGTTATATCCTAGAGGGGACAAGTCATAGTTTTGTGACTGCTGCATCGGTATTTGGGTTCTTCCTACCGCAGTGGGCTTGATCTCCTTAAAGAAAATGAGATATTCGTGTCTCAGCCTAATCTATTTGTATCTCATTTTCTTTTGCATTATTTATCAATAAAATATAATTTTTTTCTGGTATTTTCACCAACACAAAATATAACTGGGTAGTGGGTACTGATACAGCATGCTTCGTGACTTGAGCCATAAGAGGAAAATTATTTGTTAACCAGTATTGTGGCACATGTCCTTTAGTCTTGCGGATGATGTGAATCATAATGCATGAACATAAAACACAGATAAGATATGAAATAGCAAGTTGCCTATTTGATTGCTTATAAAGCTTTTCAGTGGAACAGTGATATTGCTATCCAAGCATCAATTTGTGGTGAACCGACCTATCAGATAATTGAGTAAGAGCAAGAGTTGTTGTTATGAGTTTACTATTTGTTTAATTGAAACATTATATCACTATAGGAAATATGGGTTTTGGTGGCTTTTTTTCAACGACGCTTTTTTAAACATCACTTTTCTTAATATTTAGCGACGTTTTAGAAACGTCGTATATTTATTTAATTAAAACGACACCATTTTGTAATAGAAGCCGTTTAGAAATGCCTCCAAATGCGTTAGGCCTCACGCGCCTATTTTGAATCTATGAATAATTGTTAAAGCTTTGTAAACCCTTATTTTGAATCCTCACGGCTTCAAAACTCACCTTTCTCTCAACCCTCCCTAAACCCTTATCATTCTCACGATGTTGCTCCAGAGCGGTGTCATCCTTCAGAGCGATTTCGATTTCGAAGCTCCACCGCCACCACTGGTGAGGTAGCGGGCACCATCGGCGAGCGATTTCGATTTCGAAGCTCCAGAGCGATGTCTCTCTCTTTCTCTCTGTCAACCCTCTCTAAACCCTTATCATTCTTAGAGATTCATCTTTGAGATTTAGAGATTCAGATTGGTCTCAATGATTTCATCTCAGAACAATTTCGATTTTGAAGTTCTCTCTCTCAATTTCGAAGCTCTAGTGAGGTATTGATTTCTCTCTCTCTCTCTCTCTCTCAAGCTCTTTTTTCCCGTCTCTCTCGATTTGGTATTAGTTGCTTGGAAACCTGTTCAATTTCTTCTTTTATTTGCTTTGTCATTCTTCCTTAATATGTTGTTTTTTGTTTTGAGAAAATGCCAAATGTGCTTGTGATTATGACATTTGTTGGATTTGAGATCATTTACACTCGTGTATGGTTAAAATATGGCCGGTAGCTTAGCCAAACTGTGGGAATTTGTTACGGGAAGATTAGATTTCTGATAACTAGTTGAATTTCAGTTGTGTAGTTAACATTATTAAACTGAATTTATCTTCTTACTGAGTCAATGGCCTGTTCTGAATAACCTTCTTTGACTCATAATGTAGTTTGTTACCATTTTCATTTTGCATTTTGCATTAATTGCCTACTTTAATGTCTGGGCTTTTACTAGTAAATGCAAAAAATCATCTACCACTCTTTCAAATACTGTTAGGTATTTGACATCTCAACTCTACGAATAGAAATAGAACAATTACAGGTGCTGCATACTACATACTCATCAACAAAAAAGAACAATGGGTTTTTGCTCTGAATCTAGACACAAATTGATTACAAGGTCATAAACATGGACCAATGGATGGGTTTCTATGGGGTTTTGCAATGAGGTAATCCAACGATTAGTTGCTAATCGTTATTTTAGAATTTATCCACATAAAATTAAGGGAGCAATAAACAAGTAAAAAAAATGGAGTCTTTAACCTAGAACTAGAGGGGGAACGGTGAACGATGACATTTGCATGCCTTTGATTCAACATTCAAGCAAGGACTCTGTTTTTTTTAATCGAAATTGAGGTAGGATATGTCAGAACAAAAGCAATTCTCAAGATTGATATCGAAAAACCTTTTGTCATTAAATTTGCATTGTATGTCTCTTAGGTATAATGACACATTAATTTCAATACTTTATCTGAGATTATTTTGATCGATTTCTGTTTTAAGAAATAAAGCATTTTTTTCCATCTGTATTTATTCACCCACGATTCTATTACAGAAGTTACTATCTTTGCTACTTTTGTGTTTGTGGTCAATAATTGCCTCTGCTTAGTTGTTTCTTGCCTGTATTTTTGAATAATGATAGGTAACATGTCCAGTATATGTGTAAAATATGTTGTCTATCATTGTTTCTGTTAACTATTTTTATCTTGATGATGGCCAAGATATTTTTAACTTTTATACTTAGCTAGAGTGTGATTTGAAGTAGATGTGGAGGCATATTATGATAGTGACATTAGTTCACTGAATGTGAGCATGCCAAATCACTGACTCTGTCATTATTTGAACCATTCATCAATTTGTGCCGGTTAAGCTCCAAGGTCCAATATGAGATTCTAAGTTCATCTTGTTTTTTTTTTTGTAGTTCCTTGCTATTCAAATGTTGAGAGGAGACATGGTGCCTCACCCTCAGTCATCGTCATAGGTGGTGGTTTTGCCGGTACGGCAGCTGCTCGGGCCCTTCATGATGCTTCATTTTGGGTATTTGTTATAGTTATTTAACCGAGAACGGTATGCTTTCATCTTATATATTTATAATGCTGAATGATTGTTAATATGATGGATAGCCAAATACCTTTTAATGGTGGTTCAAATTCTATACACATTTATCGACATCTAGTACTTAAGACATTTTTGTTGCATGTATTCAGGATTGTTAACCGAGCATGTCTTTTCTGTAAACTTTCATAATTTCTTTTCTTTTTTTTTTTAAACATTTTATTTGAAGGTTTGAAACTAATATCCCGAGGCAATATTGTGCAAAGCATTAAGTGTTCCTTTATTGCTTGGTTTGCTGTATACGTGTAATTTTACTATGGATTTTTAAGATACTTTAACATTGCTTTTTTTAATTTGAAGTTATAGTGCATAATGTGATGAATTGATAGCAATCTTTTGTACTTTTTCGTTTTGTTTTTCTTTTTGAGATTAACTTCTATCCTTATAATTTAGTCCCACAACAGTTGACAAAAATTGGGTTATTTAGGTTACTTGTTAATGCTTGACATCATTTTTTTTTTTTAAATCTTTAGCAGAGAGAAAATGAACTCCTTGGAGTTGATGGCAAGTATGACAGCATGTCAAGTTTTCAAGGGACACAATCAGGTCATATTGAACCTGTGGAATTCAGTTTCCTGACCATGCAAAATTTGAATTCTCTTCCAAGAGACTCCTATCTCTGTCCTATAACACAAATGGTCATGATATTCCTATGGTTGTTTGTTTGTTGAATGAAATTTATGTGGAAGCTCTGTTGAAATTTATGATAATCTGCTTGTTGAATTTGTCATTTGACAGGTTTGTTGCCTTATTTTGGTTTAGAACAATCATGCAGTGTTTACCTACATTTAGTCAATATATTGAAATAGTAGCAAATTTTTATCTATATTATTGCTATTTTTTATCACTATTACAGGTATATTTTTAGCTCAATCACATTGAATTAGCATAATTTCCAAACAAAACAAAAACAAAAACAAAAAAAAACAAAAAAGGCTATAACGGCATTTTTAAAACGCCACCGTTGGAAATTTCAAATATATATATATCTATAACGGCATTTTTCAAATGCCAGGTTAGAATTTTAAAATATAAAGACATCTATGATGGCATTTTTAAAACACCGCGATTATAATATAACAGCGTTTCTTAAGCGCCATAAGGCTACAAGTGTTTGATACTAAGCGTCACAAAAAGAATTAAATGCCGCTAAATGCCGAATTTCCTGCAGTGTATAACACTCCATTTAAATGAATGAGATGGGGGTCTTCCTTCTGAACTTTAAAATATGACACAGATGCTTGTCCTGGCCATTAATAGTTCTTGGATGTATGAATGTGTATATTATATTTGACCAAACATTAGTTGCTTTGTGATAGGTTGGAGACTTTGAAATGCATCTGAAGTGGAATATTGGCGCCGCAAATGCTCCCATGCCTGTTGTTTCTCCAACCATATCACCACCTATTCCCAGCAAATCGATGATTGAATCAGCCCCTGCTTCCGCACCAACTTCACCGCCAAAATCCTGTATACAGAAAAAATCAGTCCATTTACAAATGTTTCGGTAGAAAAATCAACGAAGTTAGCAGCATTGGAGGCTTCTGGAGCTAGTGGATATGTTCTTATGTCATCTCCAACGGTATGTATTGCTGGAGCATTTGCCTTCTAGTATTTGTGGAAAAGTTATTAATGTAGTCCACTTTCCCTTTCTCATAGGTTGGCTCATTCCGAAGGGGCAGAACATGGAAAGGAAAGAAGCAACCTCCTATTTGCAAAGAGGTCGTGATTGTAATTTATGTTTCTTTAGGATCATTATGAGTAGAGAGATTGAAACCCCTAACCCAACCCGTCACTTCTTAGTTCTTTGGCTGCAACATTTTATGTTTGGCCTTCTGAAATTCAAGTTTTTCAAGTTTCCAAATTTGTCGGTTCACCTATCTATGTTCTATATTTTGAGACCGTCAGTACCTTTTAGCAATTGAATGACATTGAATAATAAAAATTGGGCAACTAGTATCTACAATTAGCTTTTATTTCTAGAAGGAATTTTGTCATTCTGAATACATGAAAATAAAATAGAACAAAATAAAATAAAGTGAATTTTCAAGGAATGTGGAGTTCAAGATGGCCAAAAAAAAAACTAACGGTTTTCAGCTAATAATTGATTTAGGGTGATGTAATCAAAGAAGGACAGGTGATAGGCTTTGTGGATCAGTTTGGCACTGAACTTCCTGTGAAGGTAAGCTTTTGGTTGAAGCTCCATTGAATATCTCTTTGCCTTCGTGATAGATGTTGCCCATGACTATTTCTTTTTGGACATTTGTTGAGCAGTCAGATGTGGCTGGAGAGGTCTTAAAGCTTCTCTTTAATGATGGAGGTATGGTGTCTCTGCTACTTTTAGTCATAAATTCTTTTATTCATTAATTTTTGTGTATCTTTGACATCTCAAAACACTTCAAGAAACATGCAAAGAGTTAATGGCTTAACTACGATGATAGAAGTTAGAACACTATTACTAGGAGTTGTACTGCATATGTATTCACGTAGGGGTACACGAGGGTGCTGCAAGACAAGATATTGACCAACTACCATCATATCTATCATATATGTTTCAATGTTTCATGGACAGTCAGGCAACTCAAGTGAACATAGTCAAACCAAACCCTTAGATCAGATGGAATCATTCCCTCTTATTTCCCGAAGGTATTGACTTGGGAATTTTTCACAATTTATTTTCTCGTTTAGTGGGTGGGAAGACGGTGTGAATATTGATGCCATTTTCAACTGGTAATGTTGTGTTGAAAGCAGAGATGTTTCTGGAAATCAGGGCTCATTTCGTGGTTTCCTTTTTGCATTTAGTCACATAAGTTAAAATTGAATGAAGTCTTTAGTGCTTCAACTCACATGACTATAAAGCAGGTTACATACTAATTTACTGACCTGTTATGCAAGCAAATATTTTTGAGTGGAATAAGCTAGTCGCTACCTGTTCAAAAAAAAAAAAGAAGGTAGTCGCTACTTTTGCACTTGAGCAATCTATGCATCTCTTTAATTTAATTTTATTTTTTGAACCAGAGAGAAAAAGGTATTCAAATTTACATAACGGGAGACTTTGTTACATAGATTCCTCTACTTTCCCTAGTGCACCTATGTCCATTGAATATGACAAGACAAGAGTAAGGGTGTAGTCACCCATATCCTATTTAGACATTTGAGTCCTATGTCCTAACTTTATATAATTTTTGAAGGAAAAGATGCTCACATATCTTAATATCCTAAGATTCAAGTTTAGGAATATTTGAATCTTGGACACTCGCACCCAATAAACCTGAATCTATGCAACCATAGATGGGAGAGTATCTGACGGGTTTTGCAATGGTAAAACTCACACCACAATCTCCAAAATGACTAATATAAAAACAAGGAGAAACCTGTATAGTCGTTGATGCGTGGGTTTGTTAATATGTTTACCTGCAGGATTCTGCTACTTAATGTTTTGTTTTTACTTTTGTGATTTACAGAGGCTGTTGGCTATGCAGATCCCCTTATTTCAGTCTTGCCATCATTTCACCGTATCAAGTGAATTCTGTCTCCTATTCACAATAATTTTGTTGTAAACTCTGTTAAAAAGCACTAGGGTCCGCAGTTTGCTTTCGCCAATCCTTCAATTCTTTCATTCTCATGCCTCCTTGCGATCTAAAATATCCGGGGACATTGGTGTAGCTGGTAATTTGAACTTGACATTGTTTGTCAGTTAAATTTGACTATAAATCCCGAAATAGTTGGTCAAAATGTATTAGAATTTGAGAAATGTTTGTGAGGTGGTATTAGATGTGGTTTTGTACATTAGTTGAGCATACAGAAAGGAAGTTAAATTGAACTGGTCCAACATGGAAAATTCTTGCTGCGGCGATTACCATTACAAATTAAAATCCATGTGATTTCTTTTTAACCGATTGTGGACATGGTTTAACCCTTAGTGGACCTCAGTCACATAGGTGACGTTGGCCACTGACTGATATAGCCTTCTCAACAGACACATATTATGTATGAAAGATATTAAACTTTTTTTCATTATAAAATTCACAAAAATTGATAGTTTTGTAATTTACATGACATAAACATTTACTCATTACATCTTTCAAGTTCAAATTTTGGACGAGTATATTTTCTTTCTTAAGAATATTTTTGATTTCAACAAAAATAAAATTATATATATTATATATGTACTACTCACACTAATACATATATGTATACAATATATATTTCAAATGTATACCAGGTAGGGCCTCAATGACAATTCGTACGTATGACCCATTTAATAAATAGGATTAAAAATTCATCCTGCAGTTTCAAACTATTTAGAATGCGAAAATCGGGCATGAAATAATCAAAACGCGGAACAGGAAAGCACACGCAATCAGCTCATACCCACACCAAGGCAAGTCAAAACTAATCCGGATCTTCTATAGTAATTTTTTGTATAATTGAAATTCAATTTTACAAAAATTGAGTACAATAGTACTAAATTGATGGTACAAAATACTGAGAGCCATTTTAAAAATAAAATTTCAGCCATATAAAAATTCACTCTAAGATCACTTATGAAAAAAATTAAATGATCCGTATTCAGTCAAAACACCAACACATCCGAAGTATACCATCCAAAACCATATGTATATCCATTTCAGTAAGCAGCACACAACCACATATAATACTGATAATATCCATTCCTAGTAATAGTAGACTCTGCAGAGTATTATATATATAATTCTACAAGCAAGTTAAGGACCATGGAAACCACACCTCGAGTTTTTAAGTTTAACCACAACTCAAGTTTTCAGTAAGGACATAATAACACTAAATACATACATTGTTTTCAGTAAGTACGAGACTTAAACAGCATTTACATAGACCTCGAATCCCAAAAGTTTCTTTTTTTTCAAGTGTATGACTAAAATACGGCATCGTGTAACATTTCATTCGTGAACTTTACTCACAAGACAACTGCAGAGAAGAAACATCTTTTCCTTGTAAGTTTTCTGAATGAAACTGTATATTCAATTGTGTAAAAAGTTTACAAAGAGTGCATCAATTATATAGCCCTAATCTATGACAGAAAAAGGAAATACAAAGAAAAAGAAATTACCTAATTCCTAATATACAATATATACAATATATACAATATATATTCTCACACCCCCACTCAAACTCAAGGTGTTTTAGCAAAAAACACTGAGAGTTTACTAAGAAGAAACTGAAATCGAGCAATAATGTGAGTCTTGGTGAAGAAGTCCGCAAGTTGCAAAGCCGAGGAGACAAAAGGAAGTGAGATAGAGCCAAACTGTAGATGGTGTCGGACAAAGTGACAATCAATCTCAATGTCTTTCGTCCGTTCATGGAAGACAGTATTGTGGGCAATCTGAATAGCATTGCGATTGTCACAATAAAGGGAGGTCGGATAAGACTCAGGTACACCCAAATCAGAGAGAAGACAACGAAGCCAAACAAGCTCAGCAGTAGCATGAGCCATAGCACGGTACTCAGCTTCGGTAGTAGAGCGAGTAACAACAGTTTGTCTCTTACTTTTCCAAGAGATCAAGGAACCGCCAAGAAATATACAGAAACCAAAGGTGGACTTGCAATCAGTAACATCACCAGCCCAATCAGAATCAACATAGGCCACCAAGTCTAAAGAGGAAGTAGATGACAACAGCAAGCCCTAAAAGATGGTACCTCGGAGATAGAGAAGAATACGAACCAAAGCAGCCCAATGGGTAGAGCGAGGAGCAGAAACGAACTGACTAATCACATGAACAGCATAAGCAAGATCAGGGCGAGTGACAGTCAAACAAACTAAACAACCCACCAGCTCGAGATAGACCGTGGGATCATCCAGAGGGACACCATCAGTAGAGTTAAGCTTTACATTAAGCTCAATAGTTGTATCAGAAACCTTAGTATCAGTAAGACCGGCACGGTGAATAACCTCATTAGCATACTTGGCCTAAGACGGAAAATAGCTTTTTGGAGAAGAGGCAACCTCAATACTAAGAAAATACCTCAATGGATCCAGATCCTTCATTTCGAAGGTGTGGAAGAGATGTTGCTTGACCTCAGAGATAGTAGAAGAGTCAAAACCAGTGATGATCATATCATTCACATAGAGTAGGAGAGCAACAAAACCAGCTGAGGTATATCTGAGAAATAAAGCGGAGTCGGAAGCAGAAGGATGAAACCCAAGCTCGGTAATGGCAGTCTAAAAGCGATCATACCAAGCACGAGGAGACCGCTTCAAACCATACAAAACACGCCGAAAACGACAAACCTTCCCAGAGGAGTGGAGAAGACCAGGGGGATGACGCATGTAGACCTCCTCAGTGAGATACCCGTTAAGAAAAGCATTCTTAACGTCTATCTAATAGAGAAGCCAATGTCGAATAGCAGCAACATAAATCAAGGAACGGACAGTAGTCATCTTGGCAACAGGGGCAAAGGTCTCCTCATAATCAATACCATACTCCTGTGAGAAACCCTTGGCAACCAAGCGAGCTTTGTAGTGCCCGAGAGAACCATCAGAATGAGTCTTGACTTTATAGACCCATTTGCAACCAACCAGATTCTTGCCAGCAGGCAAAGGAACCAACTCCCAAGTGTTAGTCTTCTGTAAGGCAAACAACTCATCCTCCATAGCTTGAACCCAATTAGGATCCTGATAGGCCTCCTTGTAAGATTGTGGTTCTGAAAAAAAATAAATAACAGACAAAAAAGTACGATAGGAAGCAGAAAAACATGTATTAGACCAACCCAACCTGTTTGGAGGACGACGCTCACGAGTAGCATATTGGTGTGCAGCAGAATTAGAGTCGTCAGAAGCAGAAGGAGCAGCAACAGGAGTAGAGACAACTGGTGGTGGGGGAGCCTGACGACGAGAATAGACCAACAACGGAGGGGAAGCAGAAGCTGAAGGATGAGAAGGAGCCATGGATAACGTAGACGGAGAAGTAGGAATGGCCTTAGGAGGAACAGTGGAGATGTACTCATCAGACGGGACCTCAAAAAGAAATGGGTCAATGTGAACCAAATCTTCTTTGGAAACGGGAGCAGTGAGAGGGGGAAGCTGAAAGTAAGACAAGCGTTTGAGAAAGGTAACATGACGGGAGACATAAAGGCGACGAGAGATAGGGTCATAACAACAGTAGCCTTTCTGAGTAGGACTATAACCTAAAAAGACATAGATCACAGATTGGGCACTAAGTTTGGTCCTATCTTTGTGGGGAAGAAGGACAAAACAGGCAGACCCAAACACACGAAGAAGGGAGTAGTTAGGAATTTGGGAGAACAAAGCCTCATAAGGAGACCGACCAAAAAGAATGGGAGTAGGCATGCGGTTGAGAAGAAAAGCAGCAGTAAGAACTGCCTCCCCCTAAAATGGAGCTGGAACTGAGGTAGAGAGAAGAAGAGACCTAACTGTCTCAAGGAGATGACGGTGTTTATGCTCGGCTCGACCATTTTGGGCAGGTGTATCTATACAGGAAGTTTGGTGAATGGTACCCAAATTAGCCAAATACTCACAAAACTCATTTTAAAAATATTCCCCACCCAAGTCAGACCGTAATACTTTAATTGTAGACCCAAACTGAGTAGTAATCATGGACTGAAAGGTATGGTAGATCTGATAGAAATCGAACTTATGAGTCATAAGATAAACCCAAGTGTAACGGGTACAGTCATCAACAAATGACACATAGTATGCAAAACCCCCTTTTCGTAAGAACATGAGAAGGGCTCCAAACATTAGTATGAACTAAAGAAAACGGTGTATCAGATATAGAAGTACTTTTACGGAAAGGTAAGGCTGTCATTTTGGCAAGTTTACACCCCCGACAGTCAGTAAGTTCACTAGGAGAAACTTTACCTAATATACCTGACTGAGCTAAAGACTGTAAGCGGTTAGCAGACAAATGCCCTAATCTAGAATGCCATAAGTAGAAAGGATTTGACAGAGAATCTAATTGAAAAGAGAAAAAAGTAGTTGGAGAAGTTGTCATAGGTAGATGCAAGCTCTCCACCACATAGAGGTCTCAAACTCTGCAGCCAGTCCCAATCTGCTGCTTGGACATCCGATCCTGCACTGAATAGATAGAAGAAGAAAATATAACATCAAAACCGGAGGCATCAAGCTGGCCGATAGATAATAAACTGACAGATAACTGAGGAACATAAAGGACAGATGGAATAGAGATAATAGACATAGCAAACGGTAAGATAGACCCAACAGATATAACTGACATGCCAGATCCATTAGCAGCACTAACAGTAAGAGATACCTGAAGAAGACCCAAGAAAACCTGAATGAAGAGAGGAAACAATGGAGGTAGATGGGGATGGCTGGGAGGTAGATAATATATGCTGAAGCTGACTAATTTGAGCAGTCAAGGAAGCCAAGTTAGGATCAGGAGTCGGTGCAGATGCAGTAAAATCGCCAGAAGACCAAACAGACAGACATCCATTCTTGGGACAATGGTACTTCCAATGACCCCTTTGATGGCAGTAAGCACACTCATCTGAAGCAAGGAGCCCTTTCTTAGGCTTTACAGAAGCTGAAACTGTCATCATCATAATAAACTAAAAGCTAATAGGGCAACTATGTAATAAACCAATATATTCAAAATCACAGTGTAAGAACCAAAAGAGTATGAGGTCTAAATGTAATATTAGAAAATAATATGACTATAATCCAATATTAGAGGATTTCAGATGCAAAAATCCAATGGGTCAAATACCAGAGGATTTCAGATGCAAAAATCCAATGGGTCAAATACCAGGAAGTGACCAACCGAAGGATAAGGGTTTCGAACCAGCCTCAAATAGAGCCCTTTCGAAAAAGAGAAGCTGAAAGGTAACTGCAACCAATAGATGCGACGAAGCAACCAGAGAACCATACATCAGGGATAATTGCGAGGCAGAGAGTAGCGAGAAGAAGTCGCGAGTCAAAGACTCACTACAACAAAAAAGGTCTATGGTGACGAAAATGCGTGACGAAAAAATATTTCGTCTCCAAGTATGCATGTTTTAGTGATGAAAATAAGATTTCGCCTCCAATTATACTATTTTCAGAGACGAAAACCAAATTTCGTCACCAAATGCTTAAAATCAAATAAAACAATAGGTGACGAAAATTTTATTCGTTTCTAAATTTTATTTTTCGTCACAAAACAATTTCCCGCCCTTGGAAAATTTGGTGGAAGATTTGGCGCCATTTTGGAGACGAAATTTGTCGTCACCATTGTAAAAAATTTTAGAGAGGAAATAATTTCGTCTCCAAATGTATTATTTTTAGAGAGGAAAACCAAATTTCATCACCAAATGCTTAAAATCAATAAAAAAAATAGGTGACGAAAATTTTATTCGTCTCTAAATTTTATTTTAGAGCAGAACAATGTGTCTGACGCTCGAGCGTCACTTCTCATGTTCAAGCAGACCACGTGTATATCAGTTCGTAATAGCCACATTTTACATCACTTTTTTATTCATTTCTCTCTCTCTAAAACTCTCCAAAACCCTAGATCTTGAGTTTCTCTCTCTAAAACTCATATTCTTTCTGCATTTTCACCCAGATCCATTGAGTTCTCCATCCTAGTGTCTTTGAGAAAAAGGTAGAGTGTCTCAAGATCTTCATTTTGATCCGAATAAAGTTGGGTTTGAGAATCTTTGGAGTTTCATCCTTGCCTTGATTATCTTCTCTCTTTGAGGTAGGGATTTTCAACACTTTCATATGATTTTTAACTTAGTTATTCGTTGTTATGTAACAATGGTGGGATATAAGACTGTTATGGACAAACCTAGGATTTGGGTTTAAAATCAAAAGAGGGGTTTTTGAGTGAGTATGACATAAAGGATTATGGGGTTTGAATATGAGGTATCTTGTGGCAAAATAGTTGATTTTGGCCTTTAGGTTGATATTTGGGAAAATGGGGTTTGCCCTAAAAAGATTCAAATATTTATTTTGTATAAATAAATGAAATTAGTATTGTAAATATGAAATTGGATGAATATTGAAATAAATGGTGGAGTTTGATATGTATTACCTCACACCTTTGGAAATTTTGAATAAATTATTTGTCCTGAAATTGAATATCTGTTTAGAAATAATTGTATTGGGCTACCGGTGGAGGATAGCTATGATTGTTCTAGAAATTACATGAGGATTAGGTAAATTAAACTAATCTATTGTTGGTTGTCATTGAATATGACTACGTTTTAAATACATTGTATGTGTATGATGTTTGGGAGGAGAAAAGGGTTGTGCTCCATGTTTGGGAGGAGATAGAGGATAGACTCCATTGAAATTAAGTTGGCCAGAGTGTCCTAGGTGAAAGTCTCGAAATTGTGCATATACATGGGTGCCAATCCTACGGACGAAATTTTCGTAAAATAGCAGATTGAAGTGTTTGTGTGGCAGTTGTGCTGATTAGAGAACTACTGAGTTGTAGTCTTAGTTGGGTTGTTGAAAGATAACAAAATTGGCTTATGAATTGAAGGAAAATGGATTAAGATATGAACTTGGTACTTTATGATTATATAAATTGTGAATGTTTTGTCACAGGCATTGTACTTGCACATTGTACTTATATCTTTGTTAAATCTCATATATTGTGTTAGATTGTTCCTACTGGCCTTTGGCTCACCTTTTTTGGAAAAAATTCATTTTCAGGTGTTGGTGATATGCCTCTGCCAATGCAATAGTTTGGAGGGATATTTAGGAGCAAGAGCTTATTTCTTTTGTTATATTCTTTTGTATAGCCAAGGGCTTTAACTGGTTTGAGCTAGGCTCACTTTTGTTGTAACCAAGCAATGATTTGGAAAGATGTAAGCCTATAGGGCACATGATTACCTGTTTAGTTTTCAGTTCTCTTATCATTGTAATGAATGCGGTAGATTTAGGATGAGCAGGTTGTGAATGTATATCGCATGTGTTATCTTTTGTATACGAACTTTGATGAATGAAAGCATATTATTTTTATTATTCTTCAGCTTATGGGTTGTATTTATTTTATTTTGGGGGGCATTATAACTTGGTATCAAAACGTACCGGGTTTGAATATTTTGGGTACGTAGGAAGTGGTTATTACCACAATGGATTTGTCTCGTTTAGCTGAGACATTAGTATGTATTGTATGCTTATGTGATAACATGCTTATATTATTATATAGTTATG
The DNA here is from genome assembly GCF_004153795.1 of Camellia sinensis. Lineage (NCBI taxonomy): Eukaryota > Viridiplantae > Streptophyta > Magnoliopsida > Ericales > Theaceae > Camellia > Camellia sinensis. The sequence goes on from NW_021026656.1 coordinate 201,759, forward strand.
GGATTTAGTTCCTAAGATACTAATTGAGTCTATGGGTTTCTAGAAGTCCTATTAGAAGAGCACTTGATCACTGCTGCTTCTAATTAGAACTTTAGCAACGCCGCGGGATGTCCATTATCTAGGAAGGAAATTGATATGTGTTTATGTAACTATGTGCTTATGTGGAGTGAATTACTGGTGTCCAATGCATTAGGATGTGAGTGAGTTAACTTTGGCACATTTGTAAATGTGGTAATCTTTAGTTTTACCTTTATTAGGATGTCAGGACATAGACGGGATGGTCATAGGCGTGGCAGGCCTAGACACCAGGAGGTGCCGTTACCGGATGAAATTCTGGAGCAAGAAGAAGGGCTTAGTCAGACCAATGTAGCCGAACCAGTGGGTCAGTTGACCATGGGCGCTTTGGCCCGTGAAATGGCCAGAGCTTTGAGGTAATCCATGGATATTCTCAGAGCTGAAAATGAAGTCTAGGACCAAGTTGCTGAAGTAGGGCCGTCTTTCTTGAAGAGAGAGTTCTTCTGGTCTAATTCGGATGAATTTTTGGGTGATTCGAAAAAGCCACTAAAGGCGGATGAATGGCTCGAGCAGATGGTGAAGACGTTTGAGATGCTTAGCATCGAAGATGATGGGTTGAGGGTGGCGTTGGCATCCTTCCAGTTGAAGGGAGATGCGGGTCAATGGTG
>NW_021026657.1:0-24850 GCF_004153795.1 Camellia sinensis
CAAGATTGTAGCACGATGCAACAAGATGCCCCATGTCTGGCATAGTTATCCAATGTGAGTATCTACGACTGTCTTCAAAGTATGACAATATGCTTGTTAATTCTTCAAACCTTTCGTAGGACCCATAAAGTGTAATGTATTCCTCTTTGTGTGTGTGCAGCTCACCCAACAGATCATGCCTAACCTGAGCCCAATCATTTTTTGTATGACCAATTGAAGCAGCTATAGCCCTGAAACCATAATTCTCATCTGCAGCTACATCCTTGACAAACTTAATGCATGGTTTCAACCCAGAAGGGAAAGCATCAGCATATGCACCAGGTTTCACTGTTCTAGTAATGTATACCTTCCCTTTCAGATTCACCTTCTCCTTTCCCTTAACAGGTCGCTTCTTCTTGGTTTGTAGAGTAGAAGCTAATGTACTGATTTGAGTGTCCCTAGGTAAGAAGGAATCATGTCCAGATTGCACCAACTCAAATGTACACGGGTCACGACGGGTAGAAACATTGATCTTCTTATGATCCCGAGGACGTGTTTTGGGCTTCACCTCCGGCTCAACAAGAAAAGTGTTTCCAGGATATACAATCTCTTTCAACTTCTTCAAAAGCTCCAACCGCATGGTTCTATCACTTTATTAAACTTGTTCACAAACAACTCTACTTCTGCATGACAAGTCACTTCCGTTTCATCTTCTTTGTTGCATACGGAGATATGAAGTTGCCTCCATTGTGAGTGTATGGTAGCAAGTGGTATAGGATGATCTTGTCTGATGTAGTCAGCAATCTCATGGGCACAAGGTAAACCATGAGTGTGGTGAAGGATGCATTCACAAGCTTTAACATCAATACTAATGGAATTGGCTCTTTTACTCTCTACAAGCAAATACTCCAATGTGGAGATAGACACATTACCCCGTAGCTCCCTGAACTGAGAAGGTTTAAATTAATGTTGCACAACAGTTAGACTTTTCTCAAATGAAGCCTTGATATCAGTATGTTGCAACTCAAGCAGACTGTGTATTTTCTCAAATGATGCCTGAAATGAGACTTGACATGAACCCAATTGTCTTTTAAGTTTTGCATGTGCACTCTCAGCCCTGTTCAATTCAATGTAAGTCAAATTAAAATCAAGTACATGACACTTATTAATAACATATTGAAGAAAAGTAATCTTACCGGTTCGTTGTAACATTGCCACAATGCATACACGTGTCTGTCCATGCCGCCACAAATTTGTCCTTGTAAGGAACCAACCAAGTATCCATGACGTACTTGACTGCATCAGGATAACTACTGAATTCCTTAAGTAATGATTTAAGACGCTCATTGTATTGAATTTCAGAAGATGAATACACTAAAGAGTTCCACTCATGGTTAAACTTTTCCCATTTCTGCTGTGTCTCAAACATTTTCTTGCATTTGGTCAATACATTCTTACTGATATGCCAACGACATAATAAATGTCTGCCACTCGGGAATATCTTCTGTATGGCATTCATCAAGGCTAGCTCTCTGTTAGTAACAATAATTGTTGGCACAACAAAACCATCCATGACATCACGCAATGTAGCTAACACCCACGCATAGTTATCGACCCTCTCACACAGTAAGTATGCGAAAGCTATAGAGAATGTCATTTTAGTTGATGTCACTCCCACAATTTCAAGAAGAGGAAGACGATATCTGTTGGTTTTATATGTGCAATCCATAATTAATATACGTGGGAAAGACCGAAATAAGTCCAAACTGGTAGAATGTACCCAAAACAAGTCTGTCATAGTCATCGTGGACTCTTCAGACCGATGGCGCTCAATGTAATTATACTTGGCCAATTCACCCAATAAGTGTTGCATCTGTGATCTTCCAGCTCTCTGTACCACCCTGTTTCGATGGCGTACATTGTAAATGGTTTTAAGTGTGTTTATATTGAGGGTATCTCACTATTTCAAAGTTACTAGGATTTCTTTTGGCCGAACCATGCTCTTTGACATATCCATTAACAATGCTTTCTCATCCTTTGATAGCCTCCCCGCATATGAATGTCCCTCAAGGTGCTCTGCAGGTGGATGATTATGCAATCCGCATACTACGGTCAATGTCCATTCATCATGTGTGGTAAACCTGTGAGCGCTCATATCAAAAGGACAACCACACTTCTTCGTACCGGTTATTATTGATGTATTGTTGTCATCATGTTTTAACTTCTTTGTCGCTCTATATTGGCTACTCCTCTCACAAGCAAGATACATCCTGGGTCTTTTTTTCCCTCCACCATAGTCTGATGTTTTGATTATAATGACCAAACCATTTCTCTTTCCAACTTCATGTACCCAGTTGAGCAATTCATCCTTACTTTTGAATACCTACAAAGTCAAATAAATATTATCAAACATTTACATTTGGTGAGCAATTCGAAACATAATCATTATAATTTCGTAGAGTGAACCTGTTCAGTTGTGAATTGAGTAGTGTAATCCAACACAAAATCCGCGCAAACTTGACTTCCTTGAGTTGACACATATTCCTACATGTTTTGTATAACATTACAAATTTTTAATGGCATTATAAAGATTAATTTGCAATTCGAAACTGTAAATTTGGTATGCAGTTTGCAAATTTGGAATATAAAATGATTTTTTTTTTTTTACTTCATTCGGAAGTAGTTGTCTGAATTTATTTTCAAATTTCGGAAGTTGAATGTTGAAAAAGTTAACTTTGTTCGGACAACAACTTCCGAATTTAAATACTTTGTTCGGACAACAACTTCCGAAATTAATTACTTTGTTCGGACAACAACTTCCGAAAATAAATACTTATTTCGGTAGTAGATTTCCAAACCAAATAATACAATTCGACTCTGGTTATCCGAACGATGCTGGAAAAAAAAAAGAAAAAAGAAACTCACATTTCCTTCGCTATGTTTCTCATAAACACTTATTTGCTAATTTGAAGAAGGCAAATCCTCCATAACAATGATGTTTTCCCTACGAATGAGGAAGGTTGATGAATGAGTGCATTGAGAAGCTACGAACTTGGAAGAAGCTAGGAATGAGTGAATACTTTGCTTTCACTTCTAGCTCAATGAAGCTACAAACTTAGAGACGTTTTGAATTGGATGGATGTATACACGATGCAACAGATGTGAACTCTAGATGGATGTGTGCATTGAGATGTTTTGAATCAACAATGATGTCTAAAATAGTAATTTCACTTAGGGATAAAATTGTAATAAAAATAAATATCATTAAGTGTGTGTATAGAGGGGATTTGGTGTGTGTAGATAGAAGCTCCCTTTCGTAGGCTATGTGGCAAACAATGACGGGAGTTGCAATGCGTGTCATGCTTAGAGGTTCTATCTATCAAATAGTGTGACCAATCAATCATCTCCATAGGTTTTGCTTATAGTCCAATCCATTATTCTCTTTTGAAATATGTAATGACTCATAACATAATTATTTTCAAATTTTACTTAAAAATAAGTTGTAAAATGTAGATTTAAGAATCACTTGCACATCTTTCCTTAAGTTTAAAAATAATATTAACTCCCACAACTTTAACATTTTTTTTTTTTTGGTGAATATCACAATTTTAAGATAATTATATTGATTTCGTTTTAGTATAGTTAATGAACCGACATTAATACCGATTATGTAAAAATACAAAAATAAATAATGTAAAATATATACTTTTATGTAAAAAAGATGACGTCATCATTTTTTCAACGATATAATGTGAGATTCCTAAATTTTGTAAATCTTAGTAAGACGCTGACTTTTGAATTATTACAATAAAACCCCTTAGATCCCCGTTTATTCAATAAATTAACCCTAGAACTGAAAATATATCACGGATGAACCTATACAAACTCTAATGGATCGCGGTAACATTGAAATCATTTCTAACACTCTAGTATTAATTATTTAACTCTCAAATTTTATATTAGTAGCTTAAAATCTTAATTTTCGATTTTTATCATTTTCATTTGGTTATGTGTCTTTTAATTCAAAGCAAGATTATTTGAACCAAATTATTTTTCCTAACATTATTTTAATTATGAAATAGATATTCTAATTAATTCCAACCCCCACACATTTTATTTTAATTACATTTTGAGCCCAAATCATTCTTTATACATATAAAAGTACACCTCTAATATTATAATATTTTTTCAAAATATCTACAATGTATATATATATATATATATGTTTCCAATATGCTCATAGCGAGACCTAGTTCACACAAAAACACACACATATATATATATATATATATTGAATTCAATTATTTAGTTGTCCAATTAGTAGTTTGCCTTAATACAAATAAAGGGTTAATTATGCAAATAGTCTCTTGAATATGCATTATGTTACATTTTAATCCCTAATATTAGCAGCACTGTCCAAAATCAATAATATTTAGCATTTTAGCCAAAAAAATTAAATAAATAAGATTAATGACAAAAATGAAAAAATTGTTTGCATATTTTGGAAACTAAAATGCATATTTTAAAAATAAAAAGCATGTGTGTATTTGGTTATTTTTATTTTGTCAATGCTTCATGTAAAATTCAAAAAATAAGCGAAATTTCTATGTATTAAAAATTTATGCTCAGAATAATTCAAATCCATTCTAAGTGTAAGTCGTCTCATACATACAAAGTAGAATCACATCAGACATTGTCTTTTTGAATAAATTAATGAGTGCTAATTTTGCGCGGCCAAATCTTTTACTAGTACATGAACAACATGTGGGCTGGACTTATAAATCCAATGTAGATTCAACTTTCGATTCACTTGTGATACTAGATAGAAATGATAACTAGTCTCTAATTAGAAAAGTAAATGTTTGAGTTTGCGAAGCTTCTGGTCTAACAAGTTCGTAAAACTCACTTGGATAAGTGATATATTTTTTGATAAAAGGAATGAGGGAAGCTCTAAGTGAAAAATATTTTGAATTCATTGAAACAAAACAACAATAAAAAAAAATGCGAGCTCACTGAAATGTTCTCCCACGATAGCAGCATGAAGAACAGTGGAACCATCAGTTCTCGCCATCACACTATGATCACTGTGAATTCTTCCATCTTTGATGCGAAGATCGAAAACATCCTTCTTTCCACATGAAGCCGCAATGAATAGAGGAGTCTCTCCTAAATTATTGCTCACCATAACCAAATCTCTCTCATACTCCAACAGCACCTACACAACTTCTTTCTGACCGAACTTTACTGCCTCATGCAGGGCTGTGTCGCCTTTTTTATCTCCTGTTGATCCAAAATATAAACAATAGTTTTAGTTTTTTGCTTAAATTAATGGTTAACTATTATTATAGTAGACAATAGTTTGCCTTGTGGGGCTCATTACTGCCTAATTTTGAAACTATTTGGTGTAACTTATGGAATTATTTATTGGGTTTTTTTTAATTATAAATTTTGAAAATATATGTTAGACTATTTAATGTAGTTTTCACTTACAGTTTATGAAAGAAATAGTTTTAAAAAGTTCCAAAAAAAAAAAAAAAATTGATTATTGGAAAGTAAGGAAGAGATGTTTTTGATTTTTGATTTTTAATTTTCAATTTTCAGTTAGCTAGAAGTGCATCAAAAAGGCCTTTTGATGATTTATTTTGTTATTGTGTAGATCACCTCAAAAAAAAAAAAAAAAAAAAAAAAAAAATCAAAAGGCTTTTTTTTTTTTTTTTTTTTTTTTTTTGAAACCCCCCAAAAAAAAAAAAAAAAAAAAAAAAAAAAAAAATTCAAATTGATATTTACTATTCATTTTTTTGAAACAAAGATGACAAAAATTATATGAGTATGGTTATATGATTAATCATATTTTTTTAGACAATCTAGATACTGAGAATTTAAAAGATAAACGAAATATAACTGAGAATTTAAAAGATAAACGAAATATATTATTGAAGCGTAATAGGCCGGACGGGTGAGTAATTTGACTTCATAAGCAAAATATTTATATATATTTGAATCACTCATGTAAGATTTCACTACACATAAGAAAACATGTTGAAATTGAAGTTATTATAACGATTCAATGTCACCTTTCATGAGCTCTTCATGCATCAGGTATACCATTCTTAAGAGCTTCTGGAATGCGGATAGGTTACCATACATGGCGAGAAAATGGAGGATAGTGTTGCATCGCGCATCTATCGGTTGCACCCCTTCCTGCATGAGGAATTTGCAGACGCCTTTGGATGACTCTGATGAATTGCAAATAGATGCAAGCTTGAAAGCCTCTGAGCAGCTTATGGGAGGAGGACCTATGAAGTTGGCTGGTGAAATTTCCATTTTTGAAAAAAAAAAAAAAATTTGGAATACGAGTAAGCACCAACAAATTATGGGTATTGCTTAAATTCACATATTTTACACCTCGTCGGTGTAGAATATGAGATTTGTGAGAATTATTTTATATTAAAAATTTTATGTTCAATATTTTTTTTAACCCATGGATCACTTTGTGTACGTTAATGTTTCATAAACTTGCCCAGATATTTAGTTCTCGTTTGATAACGTTATTTTAGTAATTTTTTTGACTTTTTACGCAAAAATGTGTAAAAAAATAAAGAAAGTGAGGCGACAATTTATAGTGACTTTTTAACCAAAATAACTACTCCTCAAACGAGGCCTTAGTGCTGCAAGAAAAGAAAATAATTTTGTAAATGAAAAAATATGAAAGTTGGGAGTACGCAAAGTGCACTTTGTGATGGATTTGAAGTAATTTGAACGTTTAAACCATAATTTTGTTGAATTCTTAAGTTGTGAATGGTTAAGAGATTTGATGAGAGATTTAGAAATGAAAAGGAAAAAGATGTGTGAAACTAGTTAAAATGTAAGTATATTTTATTCACATTTCACATATCTTTTTTATATCTCTTTTTAAATCTCTTTCCAAATCTCTCAATTAAATACAATATTAAAGTTGCCAGATTAATACTTGATCGAGATACCCCTTATAAGTTCAACTCCCAATAATGAACTGTGGATTAGGAAGGATAGAAAACTAGTGAGAACCCTTCAGGGTGTGTTTGGTTTGTACATTTGAGAAATACTTTGAAAAGATAAATAAAATATGAATTAAACATAATTATTTTTCACATTTTTTTCTTTCTAAATTCTTTCCTAAATCTATAAATTAAATACAACCTTAAAGAAATGAAAATGGCCAAATGAGAGTCCTCATGGTTTTTAAATACTGGATATCGAAATACACATTAATATTGGTGATAATTAGCTTATATCAGCATTAAAAGTGCAAAATTTTACAACTCCAAAATTTTAATAGGCATGTCAAATTATTCCGGCATGTTAAAAACAGATGAGCTGTGAAAGCCTTCTTTACGGTCACCCAATAATATTTTAACACCTAAGTCAAAGTTACAAATATGTGGGCCTACCCTCACTCACACCCCTCCCTCACTTGATCCATTCTCTCCTTATCAGTCTATCCATCTTCTCCAGCAGGGCAAAGCATTTTTGAGCTCTTCTTCTTCTGCTGCTGCTTCTTCTCTTCTTTTTGTTGTATTTTTATTTTACAGTGTTCTTGTCCATCTCGTACAACGCATCTACCAATCTTCTTTTCACTTTTTTTTTTTTTGGTTGTATTTAAATTTTTTTTCAGTCTTCTTGGGCTATCCCATCTCATACAATGCATCAACCAAGAACATAATCTCTGACATATAAATAAACAGGAGTTTTTTTATTTTTTTTTTATTTTTCTTCTTCAGATTTGTTTTATCCTTGTTAAAAAAATATTCACTGTATTTGATTTCAATTTTCTGAAAATTGAGTTTTATTTATTTATTTTTTTTAATTTTTAGTGAATATTTTAAGAAATTTAAGCAATTTTTTACTTTTTTAGATTCTCTTCAGTATTTTTTTCTTTTTTTGTATTTAATTTTTTTTTCAGTCTTGGGCTATCCCATCTCATACAATGCATCAACCAAGAACATAATCTCTGACATATAAATAAACAGGAGTTTTTTTGTTTTTTGTTTTTTAGGTTTGTTTTATCCTTGTTAAAAAAATACTCACTATATTGGATTTCAATTTTCTGAAAATTGAGTTTTTTGTTTTTCATTTTTTTTTTGATTTTTAGTGAATATTTTAAAAATTTTAAGCAATTTTTTACTTTTTTAAATGTACCTTACTTGTATGTATCTAAAAAGTAAAATATTTATAAAAAAATATTTTAAAAAATTAATAAATACACAAGAATACGAAAAATATACTAAATTCTCTCTTTTTTTTTAAATTTTTTTTAATTTTTGGTATTTAGTGAATTGTCTAAACAAATATTATATTTTTTAAGTTTATTTATGTTAGGTGTATTTAAAAATTAAAAAAATTTAGTAAAAAAAAAAAATACAAAAAACAAAAAATTTTAATTTTTTGAAAAGTGAATCCTGATTTAGTAAAAAAAAAAAAATACAAAAAACAAAAAATTTTAATTTTTTGAAAAGTGAATCCTGAAAAAACCAAATCAAACAAATTGGAAAAAAAAAAAAATTGAAATCCAAAAGAAAATTTAAAACCCAGATTTTATTAATTATTTTTTTACTTTTGTTTTTAGGATCATTTTAAACAGATATTGGTATTGAATTTTTCTTGAAACCCATACAAAAATTGAAACACAAATTCCAAATCAGATTCTATTCTATATGTGTATATGTATATTCGTTGGTTTCTCTTTCGGTTTTTCTTTGGGACAGATGGGCGTAAAGATGGGCCTACATTCGTTGCTTGTGTGTCAGTTGAACATGGGCTGACATGAATGACATTTACAGTTCGATCGTGCATAATGGGATAATTTGGGTAGTTAGTTAAAAATTAATTTTAATTTTTAACTTATTTTGAGTCACATTGCTCTTTATATTTTTTACATATAAAATGACAAAAAAATCAAAAAAAAAATAAAAAATAAAAAGTCAATTTTTAACCAATTTTCCAAATCATCCCAATGTAATCTCTTTTGAGAATGCAAGGAAGAGTGCAAATCATTGGACTTTCATTGAGGCCTCGTTTGAGAAGTAAGTTGAGATTAATTTAGCCTATTAAAAAATAAAATAGATTAAAAAGTTAATAAAAAAAAATCATAATTTGCATATATTCTAGAATGACCCTAAATCTATGTCCATGGCTTATTTCAATGTGTTTATTCCTACAAATTTGTTTAGGCTAGTAGAGCATGGTGCACGTGCCGATTTTTGGGCCATTAAGTGGTTATTTTACATTTTCACCCCTAACCAACCAATTTTTAATTTTAAAGCTTCACAACTCTGCTTCTAAAACTTCATTTATGAGTGTTTTCATTGTGTCATATGTTGTACAAGTTTATTAGTGTGTGGATCTCCACAATTAGTTATTGATTTTTGTCTTGAACAGTTGTTCAACAATTTGATTTTATCCAAATTTCTAGGAACATTTGGTAGCATTTGGTCTATGGTTCCCCTCTAAACCGTACAAAACCAATCCATGCTCACCCCTAGAGTACCATGATAGATATCATGACACTCATTCAACAGATAAATGATCTTCGTAGGGTTGCACAATTTGATCTTACGTCGTCATTCTTTGATCTGTTCTAGATGAAATTTATTATTTTAGAAGTTACTGCCCTTTAAATTTCCATCAATTCAACTAATATTTGGTGAATGAACTTTATCTCATGAGAAGAACAAGTATTATTGAAACTTGCATACATCTGCTTATTACAATCAATATAAAAACTCAAACAATCTTAGTACAAGTCATTGTGTCAAATTTAAAATAGCAATGCTTTGATATTCTTGCATATACATACCAACAAAACAAACGGATTCTACATTTCCTGACCTTTACATTGTGTCATATGTTGTACAAGTTTATTAGTTATTGATTTTTGTCTTGAACAATTGTTCAACAATTTGATTTTATCCAAATTTCTAGGAACATTTGGTAGCATTTGGTCTATGGTTCCCCTCTAACCGTACAAAACCAATCCATGCTCACCCCTAGAGTACCATGATAGATATCATGACACTCGTTCAACAGATAAATGATCTTCGTAGGGTTGCACAATTTGATCTTACGTCGTCATTCTTTGAACTGTTCTAGATGAAATTTATTATTTTAGAAGTTACTGCCCTTTAAATTTCCATCAATTCAACTAATATTTGGTGAATGAACTTTATCTCATGAGAAGAACAAGTATTATTGAAACTTGCATACATTTGCTTATTACAATCAATATAAAAACTCAAACAATCTTAGTACAAGTCATTGTGTCAAATTTAAAATAGCAATGCTTTGATATTCTTGCATATACATACCAATAAAACAAACGGATTCTACATTTTCTGACCTTTATAGGCGAACGAACAACCAATCACAAAGAACATGTAATAAGAGGTCAGGTATAATGCATCTATGTAAACTAGGGCCATCAAAATACCAGCAGGCCACATGTAAGAATCCGAATTAAAAGATATGTGATCAAGAATATAGGCTTGCAAACGTGCCGTGAGAGTGAAGAGTGAAGATTGTGGAGCAAGTAAGAGCCATCACAGCAACAATATATCTCAATGGCAAGGCTATGTAGAAATCGTTGCTACGAAATCGTGACAATTGAATTGAAAGCATAGAGACCAAGGAGAAAGGGAAGAAAATAGGGCAATAGATATGTACCACAAGAACTTCGAAGTATCATCCTCTGTATCCTCTCGGATAAGGAGAATGGGCTCACCATAGGTTTTGCTTTGGTTGTCTTGATCGTAACCTCCAGGAAGGGTGAAGAGTGCCGCATAATTGACTATGCCAATGAGAGCGGTAACAAGCATGAGGCCGTTGTTCATATCTTTGAAAGCTTTCTCGGCCTTGTCTCGTAGTTCGATATGGTTTATTTCAAATAGTTCTTTTGCTGTCATTCCATTAGAGTTTTCAAGGTACAAAAAGTGTGGAGGAGAGTCATACCATACGCACTGTGGAAGAAAAGAATAAAGAACAAGTTGAATATATGTTAGTTTAAAGTTTTACGACTTAAGGACGCAACTTCTTCATTATTTTACTAGGGGTTAGCTTCTCTCTAGTAACAACATGTGCAATTGTGATGGGCCCCAACTTTTCTCACAATTGAACATCAAGTTACTGGAGAGACATTGTTCCCCTACTACAACTAGTACTTTTCCGTTCATAGTATGGGACTGAGGACCCTCTATCATACTATCTTTTGTTCCTTTGTCCCAAATATTTTCTCTACTATATAATATATCTCTTTAACTTTTGGGGACAAAGTTACAAAGGACAATGGAACAGAGGATATGGTTCCTTGTTATTGGTATTGACTTGCTAGGGTACAATGGCTGTAAACCAAATATATATTAGTTTGAAGTTTCATTAGGGCCTAAGGATGCAATTTTTCCATTATACTACTAGGGGTTGGCTTCTCTCCAGTAATATGTCCAATTATGATGATCCTAAACTTTTCAACAGTTGAACTATTGAACAACGAGTTACTAGGAAGTGTTCTCATACAACAACTAAGATTTTCCCATTCTTAATATTCTTCTGTCCCTTCCTAAATTTTTTCTTTACCATACGGTTTATCTCTCTTTGACTCTAGGGTAAAAGCGCAAAGGATTTGGTTCTTTATTATTGGTGTCGATTTGCTAGGGTACTATAGGGTGTGCATTATTAAAAAGTTATCTAGTTCGTGTTGAAAGAGAGACTGCATGTGCAAGGGGTACTTTTACGAGCTGGACACCTTTTAGAAACAAAAAATTATAATAGAGAGTTTGCCTAAAATAATAATAAAAAACGATGAAATTTATCTGGTAACAAATATTGTTTTCCTAAACTAAATACATTTAATTGTACCTTAAACCAACATATATCCCACGTCATCTGGTTCAAGTGTCCAAGAACAACTTTAGGACTGGTTCCCATGTTGGCTGCCATATAGCGATCCTGGGTTTTACCCCTTTATGTACAGTGATCCGGACTTGTTTCCGTGGATGTTGATTGTTGTTTATATCTTGTTTCCATCCTTCAATACTTGTTATTTGAGTTATAGGATGTGATGGGCAGGTTTGTTTCAGGTTGGGAGTGATTGGGGGCAAATGGTTGCTGCCCAGAATTTTGGGTCTTCGCTCGAGCGAGACTTTTGTCGCTCGAGCGAGCTCTATGTTTTAGATCCTTCGCTCGAGCCAGAGTTGAGTTTTGTGTCTGGTGGCTCGAGCGAGAAGTCTTGCGCTCGAGCGTGCGTTTGCGTCTCTTTTTGACCTGAGAGCTGTGTTTCTTAGCTCGAGCGAGCTTTCCTTCACTCGAGCAAGTGAGGTGTATGTTTTGGGTTCCTTGGCTCAAGCGAGCATTCTTGCGCTCGAGCGTGCTTCTGGGTTGCAGACCTGAAGCTTCGAATTGTTGGCTCGAGCGAGGCTTTCTACGCTCGAGCGAGAGTTCTTTGTGTCTGGTCGCTCGAGCGACCAATCCTTTGCTCGAGCGAGCCTGTGTTATATCAGTAGGCAGCAGCGGGGAACACTTCACTTTTTCTCCTCTTTTGATTTCAAAACCCTAGAATTCGGCTCTCTCTCTCTACACTTGTCTTCTCTCAAGGGATTGATCTACCTATAGTGAGTTTCTATCCTAAGCCCTTTATATAAAAGATAGAGTGGGGTGAGGGCTTCGTTTTAATCTGAAAATTATTAGATTTGGAGCACGTTGGTTTTCGGTCTTCTTCTCCGTTTAAGCTCTAACTTCGAGGTAGGGATATTCTACTCCATCTTATGAGCTTTGTCTTTAAATTTTGGCATTTTGATACGTTGGGGGTTGTTGGGTAATTTTGGAAAAGTTTGGGCTCTTTGTGTAATTTACAAAAGAGGGGAGTTTTCATACATATAAACCCATATGTATGTAATGCATTGAGAAAAGGAGCTAATGTTGGAATATTGATGAAATTGGAACCTTAGGGTTGTTATGTGAATTATGGGATGATGCCCTAATTAGTTTGGTAAAAATTAATCTGTATAATTAATTTTGAGATATGAGAAATTGAATTGCGAATATTGGAATTGGGGAATTATGGGATTAAAGGGTGTAGTTGGATTAATTTATCGCTCACCTAGACAAAATGTTGATATTTTATCCATTTGGTGCATTTATTTTCTGTTTAGAAATAACTGCTTTGGGCTATCGGTGGAGGATAGTCTTGATTGTTGTAGACAATGCATGATGATTAGGCGAATTAAAACTAATCAATTGAGTATACCAAAAAATATGGTGGTAGGTATAATACATCGAAATTGTGTATTAATTGAGTGAACATGTATATGATAATTGCTTATATGCATTGTGTTATGTGGGAGGAGATAGGGGATGCACTCCACAGTTTAGGAGAAGATAAGGGATGGACCTCTAAACTAGATTTTGTTTGACATTGATATAGCACTAAAATGTGTATCATTTGTGAAGTATGAAAGTATCTTTACATGTTATTGATACAGTACTAAAATGTGTATCATTTGTGAAGTATGGAAGTGATTTTGTTTGAAATTGATACAGCACCAAAATGTGTATCTATTATGATGAAAGAAATGTTTAACATGAGTTGTTATCCCAATTGAATTGGGAATATTGTTAATAAGAGACGTAATCTCTGTCGGATTATCTGGCCAGGTTCTGAGCCACGTTTTTGAAATGAAATATAGCATGGACATGATTGTCATGGAATTGTAATGTGATGTAAGTGGATGTATAAGTGTTGACCATCTATCAACTGCTAATATTTTAGTCATTGTTTATAGTTGGTTTAGTATATTTCTACTGGGCTGTGGCTCACCCTATATGGGACATCATTTTCAGGTACAGACGGTATGCCACCTCCAAGGACATAGCTTGGGAGGCTAGAGGCAGACAGACTTTTGTTATTTTGCTTTCTTTTGATGTATTACATGTAAATTCAAGCCAAGGGCTTAATATGTAATTGAGTTAGTACTCACTTCTTCTACCCAAGTGTTGGCTTGGAAAGTTGTAAGCCCTTAGAGCCTTTACTTTGGTTGTCAACATGTAATACTTTTTGTAATGAACTACTCTGATGAATAGAAAGATATTTATTTCTTATATCAATGCATGTTAAGAAGGTTGAGTTTTATGTATTTTTTGAGGGCGTGATAACTTGGTATCAAAGCGTACCGGGTTCGAATACTTTGGGTACGTGGGAAGTGATTAGTATCACAATGGGTTCGTCTTGTTTGTTAGAGACTTATGTATGATAGTATGTGTTTATTTGATAACATGCTTATGTGACTATATGGGTATGAGATTTAGTTTCTAGGATACTGATCGGACCCTTGGGTTTCTGTGAGTCTTGTTGGAAAAGCACTCGATCAATGCTGTTTCTAACCGGAACTCTAGTAACGCCTTGGAACTATCATTATCGAAAATGAAATTCGTAGGTGCTTATGTGATTATGTGCTTATGTGGAATGAATTATTGTTGTCCATGTATTAGGACGCGAGTGTTATAGCTTCGGCACATTTGTGAATGTGCTAATGTTTTAGTTACCTTTATTAGGATGTCAGGACGAGGACCAGGTGGTAGGCGTGGTAGGCCTAGGAGGCAGGAAGTGCCTGTACTGGACGGGATTCCGGCAATGTAGGAGGGAGTCGGCCAGGCCAATGTAGCCGAGCCAGCAGGTCAGTAGGCTATGGGCGCTTTAGCTCGTGGGATAGCCGATGCTTTGAGGGAATCTATGGGCATTCTCAGAGCTGAGAATCCAGTTCAGGCCCAGGTTGTTGATGTAGGGCCTTCCTTCTTGAAGAGGGAGTTCTTTCGGTCAAATCCGGACGAGTTTGTCGGTGATCCGAAGGAGCCACTTAAGGCGGATAAGTGGTTGGAACAAATGACGAAGACGTTTGAGATGCTAGGCATCGAAGACGGGGCTTTGAAAGTGACGTTGGCATCTTTCCAGCTTAAGGGGGATGCGGGTCAGTGGTGGAAATTCATGAAAGGTCGTATTGGTGGCACTTGGGAGGCTTTTGTGGATGCTTTCCAGGAGAAGTTCTTATCTCCAACTGTCAGGGAGAAGCTGAGAGACCAGTTATGCCAGCTTTTGTGGCTGAGTTCTTCAGTGGCCGAATTTGAGGCTGTATTTACTAGTTTGTCCAGGTTTGCACCTCAACTTGTGGCGTCCGAGGAACGCCGTTGTATCGAGTTTGAGAAGAAGTTGAGGCGCGACCTTAAGATGAGAGTTGGCGGGTCTATGACTCGAGACTATGGGCGTCTAGTTGATGCTGCAGCCCATATGGAGATCATGATGCAGGAGGAGGAGGGGCAGAAAGGCTCCAAGAAGAGTCAGGATGGTCAGGGTGATAGTAGGAGACAGAGGGGTTCACACCTTCAGCAGTCTCAGGGAGGTTTTGCTAGATCCAACTTTCCAGTGCCGAGTGCAGACTCTGGAAGAGGCAGTCAGGGAGACGTGACTTGTTTTAAATGTGGCCAGCTAAAAATGTGGGCTCTCTACCCAACAACACATCCATTGTCTCTGACTCCACCTCTCTTCAAAGTGTTAATGTGCTGTTAATATAAGAAAGAGGTATACATACATATATAGAGATAGAGAAACAGAGAGTGTAGAGTTTCTTCGGACAAGGCAAAGTGTAGAGGGGTTTGAAGTTTTCCAAGTACCAGAGCAGAAGAAACGAAGTTGGGTTATGAATGAGTGAGACTTTACACCATTTCTACTACCCTCTCTCTCTCTCTCTCTCTCTCTCTCTTGATGAAAGCTTCAGAGACTGAAGACATGCTTGTTATCATCTATCAAAGAGTGGCGGTTGACCGGCCGGTCAATCAGCCGGAAGTCTGGGTGGACGACCGGCTCAGTTATTTTTTCCCAAATCAGAGAACTCATTCCACCTTCTCAGCTATTTCACACCAGATCGATTGAAGGATATACGTATTAGCTGTGAAGCATCTTCAACGTGAAGCTTTTTAGAAATAAAGAAGACCAAAGAGAGAGAATATGTACGTTGCAAAAGGTGGAGAAAATGAAACGGAGAGAAATCTGCTAAATAGGAAAGAGAATTACATTTTCCAATGTGTGGTGAAATTACATTTTGAAAATTCTATCCAAACATGAAATTGAAATGGAGGGGTGGAAATACATTTATAGAATACAACCAAACACAGCCTAGATCTCTCACAATCAAATCTCTCTCTCTCAGCGTCGCTTTCATCATCTCTCATCGTAGAATTTGAAAAGTGCATTAGGTTTGAAATCAGATCTCTCATAATCAAATCTCTCTCTCATCGTCTCTTCCTGCTCCAATTGATGACGATGAACTTAGCCAAATCGAGTTCTCTGTTGTTTATGATCTAGGTATTCTTCGGTGAGCTCTCTAGTCAGTATCAAATCTCTCTTTCGTCGTCTTCTTCTCCGACTTCGACGAAACAAGCTCAGATCAGGAGAGCTCAAAATCAAACTATTTCAGGTAATTGACTTTCTAAGCTTTCTTTGAATTTTTGGCTTTGATTTTTGTTTTGTTTTTGATTCCGAAGCTTGAGCTTAGGTACCCTATGCCTCGTATCGATGATTTGTTTGACCAATTGAAGGCTTCCCGTTGTTTCTCTAAGATAGACTTGAGATCGGGTTACCACCAGTTGAGTGTCAAGGAGGAGGATATCCAGAAGATGGCATTCCGTATGCGGTATGGCCACTATGAGTTTCTGGTGATGCCTTTTGGGCTCACCAATGCACCGGCAGTGTTTATGGATTTGATGAACCGAATATTCCGGGAATTGTTAGATCGTTTTGTGGTTGTTTTCGTGGACGACATTTTGATTTATTCACCTTCTGAGGAGGAGCACGAGGAACACTGGAGAGTGGTGCTAGAATTGCTTAGAGCCCATAGGCTGTATGCCAAGTTTGGGAAGTGTGAGTTATGGCTAGGAGAAGTCAAGTTCTTAGGCTATGTGGTTTCCGGGGAAAGGGTGTTTGTTGATGCATCCAAGATGGAGGCAGTGCAAGATTGGGCACAGCCTAAGAGTGTTTTTGAGATCCGCAGTTTTCGGGGATTAGCTGGGTATTACCGTCAATTTGTGAAAGATTTCTCCAGGCTAGCTTCGCCGTTGACTAGATTGACGCGGAAAAGGGGTCAAGTTTCTATGGAATGAGACTTGTGAAAAGTCGTTTCAAGAGTTGAAAGTTAGATTGACCACCGCTCCGGTTTTGATTATTCCGGAGAGAGGGTTGGGTTATGCTGTTTATTGTGATGCCTCACGAGAGGGTTTGGGTTGTGTGTTGATGCAGGAGGGGAAAGTGGTAGCCTATGGCTCACGTCAGTTGAAAATACACGAGAAGAATTACCTTACACATGACCTAGAGCTAACAGCTGTGATCTTTGCCTTGAAAATCTGGAGGCACTACCTTTACGGTGAGAGATTCGAGGTGTTCTCGGACCATAAGAGTCTAAAATATCTGTTTACACAGAAGGACTTGAACTTGAGGCAGAGGAGGTGGATGGAGTTCATTGAGGATTACGACTTCGAGTTACATTATCACCCGAGTAAGGTCGTTGTGGCCGATGCCCTTAGTAGGAAATCCATTAGTGATGTTGCTTGTATAGCCATCCGGGAGTGGGAGATATTGGGTACACTTGGGGAGTTTGATTTGCTTCTGGGCGAATCCGTTGAGGCTGCGACCTTATTTTTTGTTGTTGTGTAGCCTACACTTGTGAGTCGAGTGTTAGAGGCATAGAGAGATGACCTTGAGGTAGAATCCCTCCGAGAGAAGATCTTTAGTGGGAAGGTTGAGAAGGGTTTGACGGTGTATCCCGACCTGAGTGTGAGGTACCGAGACCGTTTGTTTGTGCCGGAGTCTTGCCGAGAGGAAGTACTCTGAGAGTTTCACCATTCACGCCTTACGGTGCATCCTGGAGGCACCAAGATGTATCGTGATTTAGGTCGCCAATTTTGGTGGCGGGGTATGAAGAGAGATGTGGTAGCTTTCGTGTCTAAGTGCCTTATTTGTCAGCAAGTGAAGGCCGAGCATCAGAGGCCAGCGGGTTTGTTGCAACCCTTGCCTATTGCCGAGTGGAAGTGGGAGCATGTCACTATGGACTTCGTTGTAGGTCTTCCGAGGACTCGGCGGGGTAGTGATGCTATTTGGGTGGTTGTAGACCGGTTGACTAAGTCGGCACACTTTATCCCTATGCGCGTGAGAGATTCGGTAAATCATCTTACCGATTTGTATATTCGAGACATAGTGAGGTTGCACGGGGTCCCAGTGACGATCGTCTCAAATAGAGATCCTCGTTTTACTGCTAGGTTGTGGCAGAGTTTGCAGAGTGTCTTGGGCACTAAGTTGACCTTTAGCACGGCTTATCATCCTTAGACTGACGGGTAGTCTGAGCGTACTATTCAGATCCTTGAGGATATGCTTCGAGGTTGTGTTCTTGACTTTAGTGGGTCGTGGGAGAGGCACTTACCCTTGGTGGAGTTTACCTACAACAATAGTTTTCAGTCGAGTATCGGTATGGCACCATTTGAGGCCTTGTATGGCCGACCGTGTAGGTCTCTAGTTTGTTGGGCCGAGGTGGGTGATGCACCTTTGTTGGGCCCGGAGTTGGTGAGGGAAACGACGGAGAAAGTTGAGCTTATCCGTAGGAGGCTTGTTACATCCTAGAGTCGTCAGAAATGTTATGCCGACCGTAGAAGGAGGCCTTTAGTATTTGAGGTGGGTGATCACGTCTTTCTAAAGATATCACCTAGGTGAGGATTAATGAGATTTGGTAAGAGAGGGAAGTTATCCCCTCGGTTTATTGGTCATTTTGAAATCCTTGAGAGGATTGGCGAGGTTGCTTACCGTTTAGCCTTACCGCCGCAGTTGTCTGGAGTGCATGACGTGTTTCATGTTAGTATGCTTCAGAAGTACGAGCTGGATCCATCGTATGTGTTGGATTAGACCGACTTAGAGGTTGACGAGGATGCCTCGTATGAGGAGAGGCTGATTCGGGTCTTGGATAGGTGGGATCAACTCTTACGAGGCAAGACCATTCCCTTGGTTAAGGTTTTGTGGAAACACCACGGAGTGGAAGAAGTCACTTGAGAACGTGAGTTGGAGGTCCGAGAGAAATATTCGGATCTATTTGTGAATGTTTGAGCATGTATTGTATATTTTGCTGTATTGATAAACCTTAAGAGCATTGTGTATGTCTTAAGCTGTAAAACATTGTATATGTTTCGGTTTATGGAAGTATTTTGAAACTTGCCTCGAAATGGAGGTTTAATGTAACATTGCATACGTTGAATATATTGTAGAAATGGAAATGTATCATGAACATTGAATATGATATGAAATTGTGAATCATGTATGTTGGAAATGGTTGGACTTGGAAGAAATGCATGTTGATGATGCACATTGTAATATAAATTGTGAGATGCCTCTTGATAAGAGATGAAATGACCGGTAATGGGTCAAGTTGTCTAATGTTGAAATGAAATACTGCCTAAAATTAAGAAAAACATGTTTTGAAAACTTGTACTTAATTTCGGGGATGAAATTCTTTAAGGGGGGGAGGTTATAGCGATCCCGGGTTTTACCCCTTTATGTACAGTGATCAGGACTTGTTTCCGTGGATGTTGATTGTTGTTTATATCTTGTTTCCATGCTTCAATACTTGTTATTTGAGTTATAGGATGTGATGGGCAGGTTTGTTTCAGGTTGGGAGTGATTGGGAGCAAATGGTTACTGCCCAGAATTTTGGTTCTTTGCTCGAGCGAGACTTTTGTCGTTCGAGCAAGCTCTGTGTTTTAGATCCTTCGCTCGAGCCAGGGTTCCTTCGCTCGAGCGAGAGTTGAGTTTTGTGTCTGGTGGCTCGAGCGAGAAGTCTTGCGCTCGAGCATGCGTCTGTGTCATTTTTTGACTTGAGAGCTGTGTTTCTTGGCTCGAGCGAGCTTTCCTTCGCTCGAGCGAGCGAGGTGTATGCTTTGGGTTCCTTGGCTCGAGCGAGCATTCTTGCGCTCGAGCGTGCTTCTGGGTTGTAGACCTGAAGCTTCGAATTGTTGGCTCGAGCGAGGCTTTCTACGCTCGAGCGAGAGTTCTTTGTGTCTGGTCGCTCGAGCGAGCCTGTGTTATATCAGTAGGCAGCAGCGGGGAACACTTCACTTTTTCTCCTCTTTTGATTTCAAAACCCTAGAATTCGGCTCTCTCTCTCTCTACACTTGTCTTCTCTCTAGGGATTGATCTACCTATAGTGAATTTCTATCCTAAGCCCTTATTATAAAAGATAGAGTGGGTTGAGGGCTTCGTTTTAATCTGAAAATTATTGGATTTGGAGCACGTTGGTTTTCAGTCTTCTTCTTCGTTTAAGCTCTAACTTCGAGGTAGGGATATCCTACTCCATCTTATGAGCTTTGTCTTTAAATTTTGGCATTTTGATACGTTGGGGTTGTTGGGTAATTTTGGAAAAGTTTGGGGTCTTTGTGTAATTTACAAAAGAGGGGGGTTTTCATATATATAAACCCATATGTATGTAATGCATTGAGAAAGGGAGCTAATGTTGGAATATTGATGAAAATGGAACCTTAGGGTTGTTATGTAAATTATGGGATGATGCCCTAATTAGTTTGGTAAAAATTAATTTGTATAATTAATTTTGAGATATGAGAAATTGAATTGAGAATATTGGAATTGGGGAATTATGGGATCAAAGGGTGTAATTGGATTAATTAATCGCTCACCTAGACAAAATGTTGATATTTTATCCATTTGGTGCATTTATTTTCTGTTTAGAAATAACTGCTTTGGGCTATCGGTGGAGGATAGTCTTGATTGTTGTAGACAATGCATGATGATTAGGCGAACTAAAACTAATCAATTGAGTATGCTATAGAATATGGTGGTAGGTATAATACATCAAAATTGTGTATTGATTGAGTGAACATGTATATGATAATTGCTTATATACATTGTGTTATGTGGGAGGAGATAAGGGATGTACTCCACGGTTTAGGGGAAGATAGATGATGGACCTCTAAACTAGATTTTGTTTGACATTGATACAGCACTAAAATGTGTATCATTTGTGAAGTATGGAAGTGTCTTTGCATGTTATTGATACAGCACTAAAATGTGTATCATTTGTGAAGTATGGAAGTGATTTTGTTTGAAATTGATACAGCACCAAAATGTGTATCTATTATGATGAAAGAAATGTTTAACATGAGTTGTTATCCCAATTGAATTGGAAATATTGTTAATAAGAGATGTAATCTCTGTCGGATTATCTGGCCAGGTTCTGAGCCACGTTTTTGAAATGAAATATAACATGGACATGATTGTCATGTAATTGTAATGTGATGTAAGTGGATGTATAAGTGTTGACCATCTATCAACTGCTAATATTTTAGTCATTGTTTATAGTTGGTTTAGTATATTTCTACTGGCTGTGGCTCACCCTATTGGGACATCATTTTCAGGTACAGACGGTATGTCACCTCCAAGGACATAGCTTGGGAGGCTAGAGGCAGACAAACTTTTGTTATTTTGCTTTCTTTTGATGTATTACATGTAAATTCAAACCAAGGGCTTAATATGTAATTGAGTTAGTACTCACTTCTTGTACCCAAGTGTTGGCTTGGAAAGTTGTAAGCCCTTAGGGCCTTTACTTTGGTTGTCAACATGTAATACTTTTTGTAATGAACTACTCTGATGAATAGAAAGATGTTTATTTCTTATATCAATGCATGTTAAGAAGGTTGGGTTTTATGTATTTTTTGAGGGCGTGACATGCCAGATGCAATACAGTGTTCCCATGATTATCAACATCTGACAACATCCTATCCTTATGATCAACATTTTTCTTCAAGTAGTCATATAGAACTCCGTCTTTCTGCTCAACAGCTATGTGCAATATGTTCTTTCCATTCTTGTCAAAGCTATATGCAGCATCTGGGAATATTTTTAAAATCTCCTTAACCAACTTGATGATGCCATTCTTCGTTGCGTGAACAATTGGGTTCTTTAACTTTGTCTTCTTGTCTGAGTTTTTTGAAGTGGAATCTAAGCATTTTCCTTCTGAGTAATGAATCCAATCACTTTCTTCATTTACCAACTTTTTTGCCAGTGCGAGTGCAAATTCATGTTTTTGCTTTGCATCATCAATTTCTCTAAGCCAAGCACAAACTTGGAGAAAGAAGATAAGGAATAATATGGAGAGAAACAAGACTCTATCTATAATCATTGTAACCAGTTTATAAGAGATCAATTATTATTAAAATACTAATAGACTTTCTAACTCAAATAAGAAATTTGGTGCTTTTGAGCAAATGTCATAGTAAATCCAGTACCCACATAAAATGGGGTAAGAGTAAAGAGCATATAATAATTTTATCATAATTAAAGAGTAAGAGCCACCAACCTCTAAGAATCCTTCTGAATCTGAACCTGTGGTAAGAAATAACTAATTAGGCGAAAGAAAAGCGAAGGTGAAAATATAAAAATAAACTAGGGATTAAAAAGACAAACTCCTATTGAAAATGCTACATATATGTAATCATATATAAATAACTTGTAAAGCCACATTTATTGATTACTATATATATCACCAATGAATTTCATTCTTTTTTTTTTTAACTTCTTGTTTACGTGGATCAACAAGATAAATTTCATATTCAACGTGGGAGATGAAAAAATTGGGCATAGAGTGAAATTTTTTTTTTTTTTTGAATTTTTTGTAGTAAGAAACAAACAAAACAAAAATCGAACCTGTGATTAATTTTGTTGCCAAATGCCCTAAGTTGGAGATATTATGTCCATTTTGATGTTGATTTTCCTCATCACCAACATGTTTCCACCCATAAACCATCGATGGAATACCTGCTTAATAATAAACAAAGATACCATCTAAAATTTCTTTTGATAGAGTACTCTCTGAGTTAGGAAAGCATAGATACGTGACACGACATGATACGAATATGGACATAACAAGACATGGACATATCAATACATAATTTTAAAAAAATATAGGACAAGACATGTGGAAGACACACGTAAAATATATAATTTTATATATTTATACTATGTTATAGAAATAATTATTATATATATGTGTGTGTGTGTGTGAATATTTAAATCAAAATAATAATTTTAAAGTCTAAAGGAGGAGAATAAGTATAAATTTATATTGTTTTTATTTTATCATAGAATTTCAATTTATTTTATTTAAACTTGTAATATGTTTTATGTGTCTAAGTGTTGGAAAGTGTCCAATGAGTGTCATATTGGTGTCAGACATGACATGCTATCTTCTTAAAAGTGTCCATACTTCTTAGTCTCCAAGTATTTTTCAAATCAAATCATGGAGCGAAAAATTTTATAGGTAGGAGATAAAGATTCGTTTTTGCTGGATAGTGGATAGATAAACAATCTATCTCATTTAATATGTATTGCGATTTCTTTATATATGGAAAAGACTATTAATATATAGTAATGGTAGGACTTACAAAAATATACAAATATTGCAATAAGCTGGAGGGGAATGAAAGGCCTCATGTCCAAATTGACCAAGGAATAAGGTGAGCCACTATTAAAGGACAAGGGTTTTGTGGCTAGCAGATCCAAGGGAGTCCTTCCTTTGCAATCATACTTGTGAGCAAGTTTAGGGAATGTTTCCAACATGCTCATAGCAAGACCTAGTTCACACAAAAAAAATATATGTATATATTAAATTGAATTATTTAGTTATCTAGTTAGTAGTTTGCCTTTAGATAAATAGAGGGTTAGTTATTCAAATAGTCTCTCAAATATGTATTTTGTTACATTTTAATCCCTAGCATTAGTAACAATGTTCAAAATCAATAATAGGATGGGTATTTTTAGCATTTTACCAAAAAAAGATTAATGAAGAATATGCAAAAAAAAAAAAAAATGCATATTTTAAAACTTTGAATCATGTGCGTATTTGATCATTTTGGTTTTGTCAGTGCTTCACGTAAAATTCAAAAAATAAGAGAATTGCTAGGTATTCAGAATTTCTGCACAAAAAAATACAAATTCATCGTAAGTGTAAGTGGCCTCATACTAAGTAGAATCACAATCCGACATTTTTTTGAATAAATTAATGAGTACTAGTTTTGAGTGGCCAAATCTTCTACTCATACATGAACAACTATGTGGGCTGATGGACTTATAAATCCCATGTAAATTCAACTTTTGATTCACTCGTGGTAGTAGATAGAAATGATAATTCCAACAATCTCTAAGTAGAAAAGTAAATGTTTGAGTTTGAGAAACTTCTGGTCTAGTAAGTTCGTAAAACTCACTAGGATAAGTGGTATTATTCGATAAAAGTAATGAGGAAAGCTCCAATTGAAAAATATTTTGAATTCATTGAAAAGAAAGAAAAGTGAGCTCACTAAAATATTCTCCCATGATAGCAGCATGAAGAACAGTGGAACCATCAGTTCTCGCCATCACATAATGATCACTATGAATTCTTCCATCTTTGATGAGAAGATCGAAAACTTCCTTCTTTCCACACGAAGCCGCAGTGAATAGAGGAGTCTCTTCTGAATTATTGCTCACCATAACCAAATCTCTCTCATACTCCAACAGCACCTCCACAATTTCTTTCTGACCAAACCTTGCAGCCTCATGCAGTGTCGTGTCGCCATTTTTATTTCCTAGTGAAGTGAAAATAAATAATGAAGTTATCCTTCGCTCAAGTACTTAAGATTTTTCGATGAGTTACTAGTTAATATGATATTAGAACAAATAATAAATTTTATAATTAGAAATTTAAACCTCATTATCTACTCAACAATTAAATAACTTAGCTTTTCTCCGTAGATTGGGCCGTTGAGTTTAGTC
>NW_021026657.1:26491-162806 GCF_004153795.1 Camellia sinensis
CTAGACAAGGATGAAAAATGTAAGTCCATTGATCAAACAAAATATCGAGGTATGATCGGCTCACTTCTTTATTTAACTGCAAGTAGACCCGATATTATGTTTAGTGTTTGTATGTGTGCTAGATATCAATCAAATCCTAAGGAATCACATCTCAGTGTTGTTAAAAAAAAAATTTAGATATCTTGTTGGCACTCAAAATTTGGGATTGTTTTATCCTAGATGTGTTGCATTTGATTTAATTAGTTACTTGGATGTCGACTTTGCCGGATGCAAACTTGATAGAAAAAACACCAGTGGCACTTGTCACTTTCTTGATAACTCATTAGTATCTTGGTTTAGCAAAAAGAAAAATTTTGTTGCTTTCTCAACAGTCGAAGCTGAATATATAGCTTCCGGAAGTTGTTGTGGCCAAATACTTTGAATGAAACAACAATTGGAGGACTTTGATTTGCATTATAATTATATTCCTATTAAATGTGATAATACTAGTGCCATCAAGTTAAGCAAAAATCCGGTTCAATACTCACGAACAAAACATATTGAAATTCGACATCATTTTTTAAGAGATCATGTTCACAAAGGGGATATTGAACTTGAATTTGTAAACACCGACAAGCAATTGGCGGATAGTTTCACAAAACCGCTAAGCGATGATCGTTTCAATTTTATTCGTGGCGAGCTTGGAATGTCGATTTCTACTTAAAAAGTTTTGTTATGACTATGAAACTTGAATTTTTGTTAAAATGATATATGTGTATTGCTACATTGATATGGAAACATTTATATTAGTTGAATGCTCTCAAGTACTTCATACATTTATTCTCCTTAACGGTTTGTTATTCTCAACTGTGTAATTTTTTTTTTGGTTTTGCATCTTGAGATAAAATTAACTTTGCATACATTGATTTTTTTTTTAAACCCTCATGGTATTTTTTTTGCATTACCATTCCAGCAATACCAACGTCTCATTAAGTTTAATTTCTGCTGGCATTATTTTATTTTAATTTATTTTATTTTGCTATTAGGCTTAATTTTTTTTTCTCATTATTATTTTTTGTTTGGACTTAATTTTCTTATTTTTTTCTGCTTTTTCATTTCATTTTTCAGTACTTAAACATAAAAACATAAACAAATAAAAATACAAATATTTACATTAAAAAAAAAACGCCCTTCATTTTTTTATGGCCATACGCCGATCAAACTAAACATATTTCAAAAAAACAAAAAAACAAAAAACAAAACAACCCTTCATTTTTTTTTCCGGCCATATGCCGACCTCACTTACTCGCCTCTTCTATCATTTTTTTCTTCTTTTTATCACCTTGGGTGACCCTTGACGCCCCTGCCCTCGTGCTTTCGTCAAGAACGACGACTCCCCGCTAACTATCAAAGGCCAAGAATGACATTGCTCCAAATCGGGCCATGGAGGTGGTCTTCCGTTTAAGCTCTTTATTTTCGGCCTTCAATGTGCCTATTTCTGCTCGTGCATCTTTGTACATGCGCTAAAGCAGAGAGAGTTGGGCATTGACCTGATGGAGCTCACTCATCCTGTTCTGTAACCGGTGAGCTAATTTTGTGACTGCCGTCACCGTCTCCATATAGGACGTTAGTGTGAAATGATTGGCTTCTATGCCAGATTAAGCTGCCATGATTTGCTCAATCGACATCATAGGAAGGTTAGGAAGAGGAATGACAGGAAGAGTAGGAGTAGGGGCACTCGGTCTAGCAGAGCTTATGGGATCGTTTAGGTCTGGAAATAGAGTGAGGGAACGGGATGAGGAAGCCATGGTTTCGAGGTGCGAGGTACAAAAGAAATGAGTTGTAGAGAAATAGAAGAGACGAGAGTGGTGAAGAAGAGATAGAAGCGAATGGCGAAGCAGAAAATAGAAGAGTGTGTGATTAAGAAGAAGGTGAAGAGAGAGCTTAAGAAGAAGACGAAGGAGAAGAAGACAAGAGGGAGAGAGAGCCGAGGCAGCTGATTGACTCGTCTCACTTTTGTCGATCGGCTGACGTAAAAGTGAGGCCGCGTGTCAAATGCGTTTATCGAAGAAAAAATAGAGACACGATTTTCGACGGGCATGAGAGAGACGCGCAAATCAAACATATATATATTTTGATTATCTGTTTTTGATGCCATTTATCACTATCATTTTCCTCCTCCTCCTCCTCCTCCTCCAGATTCTGAGCCATAATTTCCTTTTGATAATGTCACAAGGGGAAAAATTATATGATGTTATGTATTTATAGTTTGATATCTTAATATTTTAAATCTTATATCATGTTGTTGATTAAAGCTTATTTATTACACATGTGCTAACCTATGTATTTAGAAATGAATTCAGGGAGCATGACTTGAGGGGGAGCCTTTCTTACTCCAAAATCAAATCAAAACATCATTGTGTGCCATCATCAAAAATTAGGAGATTGTTTGACTTATTTTATTTTGATGATTTATTTAATTACGTTTTAATTTATTTGAAAGAGCAAAATAAAATCCAAAATTTATTTTGATGATTTATTTAATTATATTTTAATTAAAATTCATTTTGATGATTTATTTGAAAGAGAAAAATAGAATCAAAATTTATTTTGTCCCATTATTTCTTACCTAAACCTTTATCCTAAATGTTGTTAGAATATATTTAATATTTGATTAAATTAGGAGTTCAAACAGCCCAAAATAAAGGTTCAAACAGCCTAGCACAGCAGCAGGCCAAAAGGTTCAAAAGGTTTAAGTGGAAGATATTCAAATTAGTAATGATGGAAGTACAACGGCCATAAATGGCTATAAAGGTTCAAAAGGCCAGAAGGTTCACAAGGTTAAAGTGGAAGATATTCAAATTTGTAATGACGGTGTGGAACATATTCAAATTGGTAATGATGGAAGTACAACGGCTATAAACGACTATAAATTCAAATGACTACAACGGCTATAAACGACTATAAATTCAAATGACTACAACGACTATAAACGACTATAATTTTCATTCTAATGTAAACAAGTTACAAAAAAAAACCTGAAAATATTCTTTAATCTATAATCACTTACATCTATTCTCAGAAATTATACACTAAGCCTTATAGCTTTAAACCCATCTTTCCTGTGTGAGATTTACAGAAAAATCAAAACTTCATTTTATATCTCTATCTTTGAGAGATATTTATTATAAGCTTTCTTTGAAAGCAAAAATACCATTTTACACTACAAGAAAAGGGGGGCTTAAAAGACGAAACTTTTTGCGACGGCACAACTTACCGTCGCAAAAAATGTGACCTTTTGAGACGGCACAACTTGCCGTCGCAAAAAATGTGACTTTTTGAGACGTCGCAAAAAAAGTGACTTTTTGAGACGGCACAACTTGCCGTCCCCAAAAAATGTGACTTTTTGAGACGGCACAGCTTGCCGTTGCAAAAAATGTGACCTTTTGAGACAGCACAACTTGCCGTCACAAAAAAAATGTGACTTTTTGAGACGACACAACTTGCCGTCACAAAAAATAGAGTATTTGCGACGGCAGAAATTACTATCGCAAAAAAATAGAGTTTTTGCGACGGTACCAGTTGCAGTCGCAAAAAAAGAAGAGGAGTTTTTTGCGACCGTAATAGGTATCGTTGAACACAAAAAAAAGTAAATATATATATATATATATATATTGTGGCTTTGAGACATTTTCATATATATATAGTCACAAAATAGTTTAAATAAATGCAACAAAAAAAAAAACGACGTTGTCTTACTCTTTTGAACATTTCTCTTTTCACCCATTTTTTCATCTTCCTATCTCTCTGTCTCTCTCTCTCACTCTTCTCTGTCTGTCTGTCTCTCTCTTTCTCTCTGTGTCTCTGTCTCTCTTATTTTTCTCTCTCTCACTCATCACTCTTCTCTGTCTGTCTGTCGCTCTCTCTCTCTCTCTCTCTCTTTTTCTCTCTGTGTCTCTCGTCTATCTCTCTTCTGTCTATCTCTCTCATCTCTCTTCTCTCTCTGTCTCTCTTTTCTCTCTCTTCTCTTTATCTCTCTCGCTCATCTCTCTCTGTCTCTCTCTCATTTATCTCTTTTCGCTCTTTTTTTTTTTCTCTCTCTGTTTGTCTATATCTTTTCACCCATTTTTTCATCTTCCTCTCTCTCTTCTCTTTCTCTCTCTCACTCATCACTCTTTTCTTTCTGTCTATCTGTCTCTCTCTCTCTCTCTGTGTCTCTCACTCATCTATCTCTTCTCTCATCTCTTTTCTCTCCCTATCTCTTTCGATCATCTCTCTTCTCTCTATCTCTCTCATCTCTCATCTCTCTCTGTCTCTCTCGCTCATCTCTCTTCTCTCTATCTCTCTCGTTCATCTCTCTTCTCTCTATGTTTCTCTCGCTCATCTCTATCTCTCTCTCTCGTTCATCTCTCTGTCTTTTTTTCTGTCTCCCACTCTCTCTCTCTCTTCTTCTCTCTCTCTCTCCCCCACTGTGTTCGCGTTGCTCAGTCTCTCCCTTCCGTCTTCTCTATTTACTGAGCTCCATCTCGATTTATCTATCTACTACAAGAAAATGCACTTTTAGCAACCACTTTGTCTCTCTCTGTCGCTCATCTCTTTGTCTCTCTCTCCTCTATCTATCTCTCACTCATCTCTCTCTCTCTCACCACCCATCTCCTTTACCACCGTCACATCTATTACAAACGCCATTCCACTACCACCATTACTACCACTGTCACCACTTCACCTCTACGACTATCATTATTACCATTGCCACCACTCCACTACCACCACTACTACTACTGCCACTGCTACTACCATTACCTCTCCTTCACCCTGCCACTTCAGCTACTCTACCACTACCACAACTTCACCACTAATCTCCTTCGCCACCGCCACCGCCACCGCCACCACCATCTCTTATCCACCACCTTCACCACTACTGCCACTTCCTCTCCTCTACCACAAAAAATTAGTTCATGATTTTTAATAACCAAAAAAAATGGGCCGCAGAAAAATATTTTTCATTGACCACAGAAAATTAACTTTTATTTTAATGAAAAATATTTTTCATTAAAATATTACCCTTACTTCTACCAAATAAAAATAATAATATTTTTTTCATTAAAATAAAAATGAAACAAATAAATTTTCAATCTTAGTAACTAAAAAAAAGAGAAATTTTTGTTAAAAAAATTCATTAACTACAAAAATATATATATTTTAACAAAAAATAAAATTTTTTGACGACGACAACCCCCGTCACAAAAAACAAAAAAAAAGGAGTTAAACGACATCATTTTATTATTTAAATTTCATTTATGACCCAAAAAAAAATTTAATTTTTAATTTTTATTTTTTGTTCCTGCCCCTTTTTGTTTTCCATTCCCGCTCCCTTCCCCTCTTTCTCCCAAAACAAAAAATCCCCAATCTCAAACCCAAAAATCCCTAATCTCATCTTACCCCCCCTCTCTCTCTCAATCGGTCGTCGTCGTCGTCGAAGCAGCCGAAAGGGCAAACGAGCCCTAGCCGTTCGCCATTGCACAGCTCGCAGTCTCTCTCTCTCTCTCTCTCTCTCTCTCTCTTTCTCTGTTCTATCTAGGTAACATTCTCTTCCGTCATTCCACTATTTCCTCTTGTTATTGACTTTTATCAGCTGAAAAATGTTCATTCGTTGTGTTGAATCCGAATACATGTCTCTGCAATGAAAATAATTTTTTTGTTGTTCCTCCTCTAATATGTTGAAACCAGGTATTTGCAAATATACGACAAATATCATCACAGAGACACGATTTATTAAAACCCTAGATTATATATATTACGCTGTATGTATATATATAGGTATGCATTTACACAGGCACTGCACCAACACTTTCACTTGTTCTGGAAAATATGGTGCGAGGGAGATTCACTGTGTAATTGGCAGATTATTTATCATTGTTCTTATTGTTTGTTCATTTTGTTATTGTTTTTTTTTAACTGATTGATAATTTAGAGAAGTTCCAATTAGGCAGAGCTTGATCTTGATGGGTTTCCCAAATATTTGATTTTTGTTTAAACAAATCTTTCAAATTTTGGAATTAGTAAGATAAGAGAACTCATTATGGTGTTTGAATGAAATTCTTGAATGGGGGGTTTAGTGTTCAAATGCTTCTATTACAATGTTGAATTTCTTTTTTTTTTAATCTTTTTGGGTATTTTTCCTGATTATGGTATTTGATTTTTAAATTTTTTTTTGGTGGTATAAATAAATGGGTAATGTAGGGTGGTATAATATCTCCAAGTAAATTGAGGATGAAGCTAATAGGGGCAGCTGCTCAGCATCAGAGGAAGAAAGATGGATTCCAAGCTTGAGGATTCTGAGTTTGTTAACAACAGTTTGTTAGCCACCGTGACTGCAGGAGACTTTGATGACCATGGTATTTTATGTGACTCTGCTCCATCTTTGTTTTCTCATTACATCCATTGGTAACTAGTGTTTAACATTATATTTTACTCTCAAACTAATTTTATGTTTCTTCTTTGTAAACAAAAAGCAAGAAACATATTGTCCCCAACAAAAAAAAAAGAGCAAAAATTACAAACATGTTTAATATACATATGTTTTCCAAACAAATACTAACAAAAATAAGAAAACATGTTTGGTGAGTTGCGGGAAGGGTGAAGTAGTCGCCGGGAAGGGAATGGGTGGCTAAAGGGGTGAGGGAGTGGCTGGAGGGAGGATGCAGGAATAGTGTTTTCAAAGGCTCAAGGAACCCCCAAGGCACCAAAGGTTTCTTGGGGCCTAGTCACAAGGTGAGGTGCTTGCTTCACTTATGCAAAAGACACTTTTTCAATAAAAAAATCAATAAATTAGCATAGACTAATAATTCAAACTTCAACATAAGAAAAATGACAGAATTTGCGACTCACAAGCACTAAGACAAAGAATATCAAGACAAATTATAGAAAAAAAAAAGAAATCCAAAAAGATAGAAACAAATAAGGGAGGAGAAGAGGAAAAAAATCGATAGACTTGAACCTAGAGTATAGGGGGCCAATTGAAGTAGAGAAGAAGAGGAGAAGGAAGAAGTCGCCTAACTTGGAGCACAAATTAGGGTACCTAGAAATTGAATGGTTGGAATGTAGATACCAAAGGGTTGAGGAGGAATGACTGGAGAGTTTCATTGATCCTTTATTCAATGAAGACTTGGGGCTTTTTTTGTTTGAGGATTTGATTAAAGAAATTGAGGCTCATCACAATTATGTATATATATATTTTTTAATTGGGCGTTTTAATCCCATGTGGCAGTATATATAAGTCCATCAGAGTACAAAAATAAAAATAAAATTCTTGGTATTAACAAGAAATTCAAAAGTAAAATCTTAAATAAAGCACGCTCCTTACACTTTAAGTGTGATCCTCAAGCGCCTGGCTGCTCTTCATTGAATACGCTGTGCCTTACTACACCTGTGCCTAGGTGCGCCTTTTGCAACACTGAGGAAGAGGGAATGAAAACTTGTTTTGAAAACAAATGAATTTGTTTTTTTGAAAACTGTTTCCATTTATTTGGAAATGAAAAACAGTTATCAAACATATTTTGTTTTCAGTTTTCAAAATTTAAAAATAAAAAAAAATGGAAATCAAAAAACAAAAAATGTTACCAAACAGGCTTTGTAGTTGTCAGTGCATATTGACTTGAACTTAGACTGAATTTTATCCCTTACATAACCTATTATGCAAATTTTGGAATTGAATTGTTTTTAAATTTTTGTTATTGTCAGTGCATTTGTTGGGATTGTTGGTAGAAGTGGGCAGAAAAAAAGTCAGTGATACAATTATTTCCCTGCCTTTTTTTCTTTTTGGATTTTCCTTCTTGAGTAATTGAATTTTGTTCATGAGACTCAGAAGATAGTAGGAGACAAAAGGTATTAGTTAGAAAGTCCATACCAGCTTTGAATTTTTGTTTATGGGAATCCCATATTAGATCTCTCTCTCTCTCTCTCTCTCTCTCTCTCTCCTAGTTCTGAATGGCGCACATGGAAATGTTGGGGACCATTGGAATCTAAACAACACATGCCCCAAACAGAAGATCTATATACAAAATGATCAATTAGTGCCCATATAATCTTATTTGGATTCTTTATTAATTTACACCAAATATTATAATTCATTGCAGCCTTACAGGTTGAATAACATGGTTAGGTTCAATGGAGTCATAAGGGTAGTGAACATACCATGTGTAGCACATAGCAACAACACAGTAATTACAATATTAATCTTTCAGCTAATCATACTTTGATTGTCAATAATGATTTTCTCTTTCTAATCTAGGTCCATGTGTTTACAAAAATAATTGGATAATCATATTAATAATAGGATTAACATTCTCCTATTTCATGGAGTCTAGGACTGTATAAAAACAGCAAAACTGACCTGACCTGGGTATGAAGCTTGAAATCAACATTATGTTTTCAATTCTCTCCACAACTTCAATTTATCTAATAGGTATGACCTATTGAGCTGTGGTATGTTATTCTAAAAAGGGAACAATAGATGATCACTTTTTTTAATTATTTTATTTTATTTTATTTAGTTATTGAGCTGTGGTATGTTATTTATTTTTTTTTAGTTATTCTAATAAGGGAACAATAGATGATCACTTTTTTTCAATTTATCTAATAGGTTGTGTATTAACCTCTATTTGATGAATAAAGGATGATGAACTTTTGTATAGATACTAGAAGGCTGACATTTCTTTGAAGGTGTCATAACTTATTTCCATTGCTTAATTTTCTCAGAAATGCATCTGTTCTTATTGTTGATTGAGATGTTTAATTATCCATGTGGGATTTGATGACTAACAAAAAAAATGTTGTATTTGATGTTGTTGGGAGTTAGAGCCAGATTTCAGATATAATTTTTATGTTTTTTTGTATTTGATGCTATAGTAGTTAAATTTTTATTTTTGTATTTGATTGAGCTGTTTAATTATCCATGTAGGATATGATGATTAACAAAAAAAAAATGTTGTATTTGATGCTAACTATAGTAGTTAAATTTTTATGTTTTTTTGTAATTAACATTAACACATAATTATATTGTCATTAATTATTTTTATTTTTATTTTTCAGATATTTCCCATATAGGAGTGTGCTTCTTGTGGAATGCATGCCTGTGGAGAATGTGGCTAACTTTTGTTTTTGTTATCTACGAAGAATGATGAGAAAACATTTAATTTTGGTTTATGTTATTTTGAATTATGAACAAAATTACGTATTTAAACATTATATATGTATTATGGAACATTATGTAGTGGGATAATTTTGTTGATGTGTAATTATGAATGAAAGAATATTTTATTATGGAGAAATTGTTATTTTTATATAGGAATTTTTATATTATTATGCAATTATTATGGAGAAATTTTAATATTTTTAATAATTTTATCGCAGGATGTTTTTTTCTTTTTTGTGACGGCACTACACCGTCGGAAAAAACAGAAAATTTTAATATTTTATTGATTTTGTTACAGGTTTTACTTTTGCGACGGCACTAAACTGTTGCAAAAAATAGAAATTTATTATTTAAAATATAAATTTTATTATTTTTTTAATACTTTTTGCGACGGCAGTACACTGTTGCAAAAATAGAAATTTTCATATTTTTAATACTTTTTGCGACGACACCACACCGTCACAAAACAGTGTTCTTGCCGTTACAAAAAAAAAAAAAAAGACTATTAGCGACGAATTTTTTTTGCTGTCTCAAATAACTTTTTTAGCGACGGTAAAATAGTGCCGTCGCAAAAAGTCGAGAAATTTCAAATATTATTAGCGACTGCAAAATGCCATCGCAAAAGGCAAAAATGCCGTTGCAAAACATTAGCGACAGCACTGTGCCGTCGCAAAAACTCTTTTGCAACGCCCCCAATTGCGACCCGCCCTTTTGCCGTTGCAAAAAGTTTTTTGCGACGACATTAGGAGTATTAGTGACGGCAAAATACCGTCGCAAAAAGCAAAAATTTTAGTAGTGTTATCTTGTAAAAGTGTTTCAAACACTGTGTTCTTGGAATCTTGAGAGTGATTGTGAATCACCTAAGATTTGTAAGGGTTTGGACTTGTGAAGTCTGTGTAATATCCGTGGAGGATTGCTCCATTTGTAAAGAGGTTGCTAGCACCCCTGTGAAGCTAGAAGATAGTGGAAAATCTCAAGTGAAGCTTGAGGAGTGGACGTAAGCCGAGTTAAAGCCGAATCACTATAAATTTGTTTGCATCTCTCTCCCTTATCTCTCTATTTTATTTTAAACTGCCATAGTTATATTTCACATTTTTATTTCGCTAAAATCATTAACTGAAATAGTTGTTAAGACACTTGTTTTAATTATTTTTATTTCATTAATTATATTTATCTATTGTGCTAGTCATAATTTGTTGTACTAGTAGTTAATTTTATTGGGGTATTATTAATTTTAATTTGGAGAAACCTAATTCACCCCCCTCTTAGGTTGCTTTTTGGGTAACAACTGGTTTTAGGGAGTGGATTTTAAAAGGAAGCTCTCTGTTATCATAAAATTATAATCTTGACAAATGCTGATGTGGATGGTGCTCACATCCGAACTTTACTATTGACATTTTTCTTTAGATACCAGGTAGATAGTTGAGATAATCATCTATTAAATTTTGTTGTTCTGAAAAAGAGAAGAAAAAATAATTTTTTTCTTGAAATGCCTAAAAAATTCAAAAGCAATTTGGTTTATTTAATTTTTGTTCTTTGCAGAGAACTTTATTTGATGAATGTTGCATTTATGTTGGCGTGCGGCCCTTATACAAGGTGTTCTTTCGAATTTGATGGGTGCAATTGAAAAAATGTTCTAGTAACTTCACAAAAGTTTGTTCTCTCTTGTCAAAATAATCAGGTTGAGAAGGGAAAGCAAGCATATTATTGCTATGATGATGTAGAACTAAAACAGCTACAGAGTTCCTTCCCTTCAAATGCATCTTATAACATTCAAAGGTTCAAGTATGCTAATGAGGTTATTCACCGTGTCGGTCTTACCGATACTAAGGTTTCTGATACACCTATTGAACTTAATGTGAAGCTCAACTCTCCTAATGGTGTCCCTTTGGATGATCCCACTTTCTATAGCGAGGTTGTGGGTTGTTTAGTTTATTTGATTGTCACTCGCCCTGATCTTGCTTATGCTGTGTATGTGGTTAGTCAGTTCGTTTCTACTCCTCGTTCTACACATTGGGCTACTTTGGTTCCTATACTTGGGTTTATCTTATGACTCACAAATCTGACTTCTACCAAATATACCGCACCTTTCAGTCTACGATCACTACACAGTTTGGAGTTACCATTAAATTGTTACGACCTGATTTGGGTAGGGAATATTTTAAAACTGAGTTCTGTGAGTATCTGGCCAATTTAGGTACCATTCACCAAACTTCCTATGCTGATACTCTTGCCCAAAATGGTCGTGCTGAGAGCGTAAACATTGTCATTTTCTTGAGACAGCTAGATCTCTCCTTTCTACCTCTGTTCCGGCTCCCTTTTGGAGGGGAAGCCGTTCTTACCGCTGCTTTTCTTCTTAACCATATGCCTACGCCCTACTATCTGGTCGTTCTCGTTATGAGACTCTATTTTTCCAACTTTCTAATTACTCTCTCCTTTATGTTTTTCGGTCTGCATGTTTTGACCTTCTTTCCCAGAAAGATTGGACAAAACTTAGTGCCCGATTTGTCCTCGGTTTGTCCTATGTGTCGTTTTGGGTTATAGTCTTACTCAGAAAGGCTATCGCTGTTACGATCATGTTTTCCGTTGCCTTTATATCTCCCGCCATGTTGCCTTTTTGGAACGTCTAGCTTACTTTCAGCTTCCGCCTCTCACGACTCCAGTTTCCAAAGAGGATTTGGTTCACATTGATCTATTTCCTTCTAATGTCCCTCCTGATGAATACATCTCTACTATTCCCCATGAGCTTGTTCCCTCTTCTCCTTCTAACCTCCCTCCTGCTGAGTCCTTCTCCACTGTACTCCATGCGTCTAGTACATCCTCTCCACCTTCTAACGGCCCATTGTTAGTCTATTCTCGTCGCAAGGCTCTCCCTCTACCAATTGTCTCTACCCCTGCTGCTAATCCCCCTTCTTCTGACGACTCTAATCTTGCTAACCATAAGTATCCCCTTCACATCCATAAACAGGTAATCAAACTTGATTTTACTAAAACATGTTTTTCTCCTTCTTATTGTACATTTTTGTCTGTTATACACTATTTTTTCAAAACCTCAGTCTTACAAAGAGGCCTATCAGTATCCTTATTGGATTCAAGCTATAGAGGATGAGTTGTTTGCTTTACAGAAAACCAGTACTTAGGAGTTGGCTCATTTGTTTGCTGGTAAGAATCTGGTTGGTTGCAAACGGGTCTACAAAGTCAAGACTCATTCTGATAGTTCTTTTAAAAGCTACAAGGCTTGCCTGGTTGCCAAGGATATTTCCCAAGAGTAT
This sequence comes from Camellia sinensis, assembly GCF_004153795.1. Lineage (NCBI taxonomy): Eukaryota > Viridiplantae > Streptophyta > Magnoliopsida > Ericales > Theaceae > Camellia > Camellia sinensis. The sequence continues at coordinate 38,939 of NW_021026657.1, forward strand.
GGTATTGATTATGAAGAGACCTTTGCCCCTGTTGCCAAGATGACTAGGAGAAAAGCTAAGTTATTTAATTGTTGAGTAGATAATGAGGTTTAAATTTCTAATTATAAAATTTATTATCTATTCTAATATCATATTAACTAGTAACTCATCGAAAAATCTTAAGTACTTGAGCGAAGGATAACTTCATTATTTATTTTCACTTCACTAGGAAATAAAAATGGCGACACGACACTACATGAGGCTGCAAGGTTTGGTCAAAAAGAAATTGTGGAGGTGCTGTTGGAGTATGAGAGAGATTTGGTTATGGTGAGCAATAGTTCATGAGAGACTCCTCTATTCATTGCGGCTTTGGGCGGAAGGAAGAATGTTTTTGATCTTCTCATCAAAGATGGAAGAATTCACAGTGATCATAGTGTGATGGCGAGAACTACTGTTTCCTCTGTTCTTCATGCTGCTATCATGGGAGACTATTTTAGTGAGCTCACTTCTCTTTCTTTTCAATGAATTCAAAATATTTTTCAATTGGAGCTTTCCTCGTTACTTTTATCGAATAATACCACTTATCCTAGTGAGTTTTACGAACTTACTAGACCAAAAGTTTCTCAAACTCAAACATTTACTTTTCTAGTTAGAGATTGTTGGTATTATCATTTATATCTAGTACCACGAGTGAATTGAAAGTTGAATTTACATTGAATTTATGAGTCCATCAGCCCACATAGTTGTTTATGTATGAGTGGAAGATTTGGCCACTCAAAACTAGTACTCATTGACTTATTCAAAAAAATAATGTCGGATTGTGATTTTACTTTGTATGAGACTACTTACACTTATAATGAATTTGTATTTTTTTGGTGCATAAATTCTGAATATCTAGCAATTCTCTTATTTTTTGAATTTTACGTGAAGCACTGACAAAACCAAAATGATCAAATACGCACATGATTCAAAATTTTAAAATATGCAATTTTTATTTTTTTTTTTTTTTTTGCATTTTCTTCATTAATCTTTTTTTGGTAAAATGCTAAAAATACCCCTCTGATTACTGATTTTGAACAATGCTACTAATACTAGGGATTAAAATGTTACAAAATGTATATTTGAGAGACTATTTGTATAATTAACCCTTTATTTATCTAAAGGCAAACTACTAATTAGATAACTAAATAATTGAGTTTAATATATATATTTTTTGTGTGAACTTGGTCTTGTTATGAGCATATTGGAAACATTCCCTAAACTTGCTCACAAGTATGATGGCAAAGGAAAGACTCCCTTGGATCTACTGGCCACAAAACCCTTGTCCTTTAATAGTGGCTCACCTTATTCCTTGGTCAATTTGGGCAGTAGGCCTTTCATTCCCCTCCAGCTTATTGCAATTTTCATATACTTTTGTAAGTCCTACCATTACTATATATTAATAGTCTTTTCCGTAAATAAAGAAATCACAATACACATTTAATGAGATAGATTGTTTGTCACCAACTATCCAACAAAAACGAGTCACTGTCACTTGTCTGTAAAATTTTTTGCTCCATGATTTGATTTGAAAAATACTTGGAGACTAAGAAGTATGAACACTTCTAAGAAGGTAGCATGTCACGTCTGACATCGATATGACACTCGTTGGACACTTTCCAACACTCAGACACATAAAACATATTACAAGTTTAAATAAAATAAATTGAAATTCTATGATAAAATAAAAACAATATAAATTTATACTTATTCTCCTCCTTTAGACTTTAAAATTATTATTTTGATTTAAATATTCACACACACACATATATATATATATATATATATGATATATAATAATTATTTCTACAACATAGTTTAAATATATAAAATTATATATTTTGCGTTTGTCTTCCACATGTCTTGTCCTACATTTTTTTAAAATTACGTATCGATATTTCTGTGTCGTGTTATGACCATATCCGTATCATGTTGTGTTACATATCCATGCTTTCCTAGCTCAGAGAGTACATCAAAGGAAATTTTAGATGGTGTCTTTGTATATTATTAAGCAGGTATTCCATCGATGGTTTATGGGTGGAAACATGCTGGTGATGAGGAAAATCAACATCAAAATGGACATAATATCTCCAACTTAGGGCATTTGGCAACAAAATTAATCCCAGGTTCGATTTTTGTTTTGTTTGTTTTCTACTACGAAAAAAAAAAAATCACTCTATGCCCAGTTTCTTCATCTCCCACGTTGAATATGACATTTATCGTGTTGATCCACGTAAACAAGAAGTAAAAAAAAAATAATGAAATTCATTGGCGATATATATATATAGTAATCAAGAAATGTGGCTTTACAAGTCATACATATATGATTACATATATGTTGCATTTTCAAGAGGAGTTTGTTTTTTTAATCCCTAGTTTATTTTTATATTTTCACCGTTGATTTTCTTTCACCTAATTAGTTATTTCTTATCACAGGGTTCAAATTTAGAAGGATTCTTAGAGGTTGGTGGCTCTTACTCTCTAATTATGATAAATTTATTATATGCTCTTATGACATTTGCTCAAAAACACCAAATTTCTTTTTTGAGTTAGAAAGTCTATTAGTATTTTAATAATAATTGATCTCTTATAAACTTGTTACTATGATTATAGATAGGGTCTTGTTTCTCTCCTTATTGTTCATTCTCTTCTTTCTCCAAGTTTGTGCTTGGCTTAGAGAAATTGATGATGCAAAGCAAAAACATGAATGTGCACTCGCACTGGCAAAAAAGCTGGTAAATGAAGAGAGTGATTGGAGTCATTACTCAGAAGGTAAATGCTTATATTCCACTTCAAAAAACTCAGACAATAAGACAAAGTTAAAGAACCCAATTGTTCAGGCAACGGAGAATGGCATCATTGAGTTGGTTAAGGAGATTTTAGAAATATTCTCAGATGTTGCATACAGCTTTGACAAGAATGGAAAGAACATACTGCACATAGTTGTTGAGCAGAAAGACAAAGTTCTATATGACTACTTGAAGAAAAATGTTGACCACAAGGATGGGCTGTTGTCGGATATTGATAATGACGGGAACACTGTATTGCATCTGGCAGCCAACATAGAAACCAATCCTAAAGTTGTTCTTGGACACTTGAACCAGATGACGTGGGATATATGTTGGTTTAAGGTACGATTAAATGTATTTAGTTTAGGAAAACAATATTTGTTACCAGATAAATTTCACCGTTTTTTATTATTATTTTAGGCAAACTCTCTACTATAATTTTTTGTTTCTAAAAGGTGTCGAGCTCTTAAGAGTACCCCTTGCACATACAGTCCCTCATTCAACACAAACTAGATAAGTTTTTAATAATGCACACCCTATAATACCCTAGCAAATCGACACCAATAATAAGGAACCAAATCCTTTGCCGCTTTTTGTCTTGTCTCTCTGTTCCAAAGCCCCTCTACTATATAGGATTAGAGTCAAAGAGAGATAAATGGTATGGTAGGGAAAAAAATTAGGAAGGGATAGAAGAAAGTGAGAAGAGGTTCCTCAACCCAATAATAAGAATGGGAAAATCTTAGTTGTTATATGAGAGCACTTCCTAGTAACTCGTTGTTCAACAGTTCAACTGTTGAAAAGTTTAGGGTCATCATAATTGGACATGTTACTGGAGAGAAGTCAACCCCTAGTAGTATAATGGAAAAATTACATCCTTGGGCCCTAACCAAAACTTCAAACTAATATATATTCAGTTTACAGCCAATGTACCCTAGCAAATCAATACCAATAACAAAGAACCATATCCTCCGTTCCACTATCCTTTGTAACTCTGTCCCCAAAGCCCCTCATTGATCATGATTAAAGTTAAAAAGATATATTGTATGGTAGAGAAAATATTTGGGACAAAGGAACAAAAGAGAGTACGATAGAGGATCCTCAGTCCCATGCTAAGAACGGGAAAGTATTAGTTGTAGTAGGAGAACAGAGTCTTTCTAGTAACTTGATGTTCAATTGTGAGAGAAGTTGGGGCCCATCACAATTGCACGTGTTGTTATTGGAAAGAAGCCAACCCCTAATAATATAATGAAGAAGTTACATCCTTAAGCCGTAAAACTTTAAACTAACATATATTCGACTTGTTCTTTATTCTTTTCTTCCACAGCGCGTGTGGTACGACTCTCTTCCACACTTTTTGTACCATGAAAACTCTAATGGAATGACAACAAAAGAACTATTTGAAATAAACCATATACACCTACGAGACAAGGCCGAGAAATCTTTCAAAGATATGAACTACAACCTCATGCTTGTTACCGCTCTTATTGGCACAATCAATTATGCGTCACTCTTACTCTTCCTAGAGGTTACGATCAAGACAACCAAAGCAAAACCTATGTCGAGCCTGTTCTCCTTATCCGGAAGGATACACAGGATGATACTATGAAGTTCTTGTGGTACATATTATTGCCCTATTTTTTTCCCTATTTACCTTGGTCGCCATGCTTTCAATTCAGTTGTCACGATTTCGTAGCAACGATTTCTACATAGCCTTGCCATTCAGATATATTGTTGTTGTGATGACTCTTACTTGCTCCACAATCTTCACTATCACGACATGTTTCCAACCTATATTCTTGATCACATATCTTTTAATTTGGATTCTTACATGTGGCCTGCTGGTGTTTTGATGGCCCTAGTTTACATAGATGCACTATACCTGACCTCACAATTGAACAGTTGTTCCAAACTTAATCGAACACTTTGTACAGGTTTGGTGAAGTTTAGTTCCAAGATTTTTACAATTTGATTTTATCCAAATTTCTAGGAACATTTGGCAGCATTTGGTTTTCCGCTCTAAACCGTACAAAACCATTCCATGCTTATCCCTAGAGTCCCATGGCAGATCATGACACTCATTCAACAGATAAATGATCTTCGTAGGGTTGCACAATTTGATCTTACGTCATCATTCTTTGATCTGTTCTAGAGGAAATTTATTATTTTAGAAGTTACTGCACTTTAAATTTCCATCAATTAACTAATATTTGGTGAATGAACTTTATCTCATGAGAAGAACAAGTATTATTGAAACTTGCATACATCTATTTATTACAATCAATATAAAAATTCAAACAATCTTAGTACAAGTCATTGTGTCACAAATGTAAAATAGCAATCCTTTGATATTCTTGCATATACATACCAATTAAACAAACTGATTCTACATTTCCTGGCATTTATAGGTGAACAAACAACCAATCACAAAGAACATATAATAAGAGGTCAAGTATAGTGCATCTATGTAAACTAGGGCCATCAAAACACCAGTGGGCCACATGTAAGAATTCAAATTAAAGATATGCAATCAAGAATATAGGCTTGGAAACATGCCGTGATATTGAAGATTGTGGAGCAAGCAAGAGCCATCACAGCAACAATATATCTGAATGGCAAGGCTATGTAGAAATCGTTGCTACGAAATCATGACAACTGAATTGAAAACATAGCGACCAAGGCAAATAGGGAAGAAAATAGGGCAATAGATATGTACCACAAGAACTTCACAGTATCATCCTGTGTATCCTTCCGGATAAGGAGAACGGGCTTGCCATAGGTTTTGCTTTGGTTGTCTTTATTGTAACCTCCGGGAAGAGTGAAGAGTGTCGCATAATTGACTATGCCAATGAGAGCGGTAACAAGCATGAAGTCGTTGTTCATATATTTGAAAGCTTTCTCGACCTTGTCTTGTAGGTCTATGTGGTTTATTTCAAATAGTTCTTTTACTGTCATTCCATTAGTGTTTTCATGGTACAAAAAGTGTGAAGGAAAGTCGTACCACACGCGCTGTGGAAGAAAAGAATAAAGAACAAGTCGAACATATGTTAGTTTAAATTTTTACAACTTAAGGATGCAACTTCTTCATTATATTATTAGGGGTTGGCTTCTCTCTAATAACAGCACGTGCAATTGTGATGGGCCCCAACTTCTCTCACAATTGAACATCAAGTTACTGGAAAGACGTTGTTCTCTTACTACAACTAGTACTTTTTCATTCTTAGAATGGGACTGAGGATCCTCTATCATACACTCTTTTGTTCCTTTGTCCCAAATATTTTCTCTTTCATACAATATATCTCTTTAACTTTAATCATGATCAATGAGGGGCTTTGAGGACAAAGTTACAAAGGACAATGGTGTTAGGATTAGACACACCCAGAAATCAATCACACACAGAAAAGAGACAAGAAATTTACGTGGTTCAACAATAGCTTACATCCACGGGAGAAATATCCACTATAGAATTTTTTCTGGAGGGAGTTTACAACACTCACACCTCACTCTCTCTCTATATAGCACTCTCACTCACAGATTACACTTTGTGTTTCCTTCTTTCTCTTTCTGATGATCTAAGCTCACAACTCTTCCCATTTTATACACAAATGGGAGCACCAAAGTTCAACATTTGCTTGCCAACCATCAACCATAAACATAAATGGAAAGCTTAATACACAACCACCCTAAGTTGGAAAAAAAAAAAAAAAAATTATGTAGCCTCCGTTCTTGACTTCCAAAAAAACACCTTCACGTGGTGTGGATCTTTAAAAATTCTCCCCCTCCACACCTATGGGGAGTAGGATCCTTACTGGAAGTCCATTCTAGCAATGTCCCTGCATACTTAGAGTTTGTCTCTCAAGACCACCTTTATAAGCATGTCAGTTGGATTCTTATCTGTGTGGATCTTGACCAATTCCAATAACTGTTTTTCCATCACTTTGTGTATCCAATGATACCGAACATCGATGTGCTTTGTGCGAGAATGGCACATAGAATTCTTGCTCAGGTCTATGGCACTCTGGCTATCACAATGTACCGTGAACTTTTCCTGCTTTAGTCACTGTTCTTGGAGAAACTGTTTTAACCACAACATTTCTTTCCCAGCTTCTGTTGCGGCAATATACTCTACCTCAGTTATGGATAAAGCAACACACTTTTGCAGCTTGGACTGCCAATACACAGCCCCCCCTACAAAAGTAAATAGAAATCCTGATGTAGATTTCCTACCATCAAGATCGCTTGCCATATCTGAATCAGTATAGCCTTCCAAGACTGGTTTAGCTCCTCCAAAGCACAAACACATTTTAGATGTACACTTAAGGTACCTCAGAATCCACTTAACTGCATCCCAATGCTACTTTCTTGGATTGGCGAGGAATCTGCTCACAACGCTAACTGCGTGAGCTATATTTGGTCGGGTACACACCATTGCATACATCAAACTTCCTAGTGTAGAGGAATAGGGGATTGGCTCTATTTCTTCCTTTCAAATCTGGTCGTGGGTCACAAATGCTTTGTCACCTTGAAATGGTTGGCTAGTGGTGTGCTGACTGGCTTAGCATCTTTCATGTTGAACCTTTCAATCACCCGTTCAACATATTTCTCCAGTGACAATCATATCTTCTTGGCTTTTCTGTCACGAACAATCTTCATGCCCAAAATCTACTATACTAGGACTAAATTCTTCATGTCAAAATACTGCGACAAATCATTTTTCAAATTGTTGATCATAATAGTATCATGTTCGATGATCAGCATATCATCAACATACAATAGTAGGATGATGAAGTTTCCATTCGAAAACCTTCAGAAATATACACACTGATCTGCTACCGTTATTGTGTACTCGTGATCCACCATGCATGAATCAAACTTCTTGTACCATTGTCTCGGTGCCTGCTTCAGGCCATAGAGACTCTTTTTCAGTTTGTAGACTAGATTTTGTTTTCCTTTAACTTTAAATCCTTCTAGTGGCTCCATATAGATCTCTTCCTCCAAATCACCATGGAGAAAGGCAGTCTTGACATCCATCTGTTCTACCTCCAGATTCAAGCGAGCTGCTAATCCCAGAGCTACTCGAATGGAAGTCATCTTCACAATTGGAGAGAATATCTCATCAAAATCAATTCCCTTCTTCTGCACAAAACCTTTGACCACCTAGCGAGCTTTATGCTGTAGTATTTTACCTTTGCCATCTTTCTTCAACTTATACACCCATTTTTCAATGCCTTCCTGCCCTTTGGCAGTGAAACAAGCTCATAAGTGTGGTTCTTTTGCAAAGAACTCATCTCCTCCTTCATGGCTTACATCTAGAAATCTTTCTCTGTATGACTCTTTGCTTCTGAAAAATTCTCAGGTTCCCTCTCATCCGTAATCAAAATATACTAAGAAGTGGGATATTTGGTTGATGGCACGGAAGCTCTTCCAGATCTTCATAACTGAGGCCCAGTTGCCTCTGGTTGAGGGGGTTGCTCCTCCTGCTCAACACCTTCTTCATCTTGGTTTTCATCTCTTTCCTCTTGGTCCTCAATTTTTGGCATAAGATCCTGCAACTCTGGCAATTCTTGTTACACATCATCATATCTAACATTTTGTGATGGTTCGGGAGATGGGAATAAGTCTAGAGTGATGGCATCTCTAGACTTTGCAGACTTCTCAAAATCTGCTACTGTCTGGTCTTCCTAGAACACAACATCTCTGCTCCTGAACATTTTCTTGTTCACTAGGTCCCACAACTTGTACCCAAATGTTGCATTTGAATAGCCCATAAATATGCATGAAGTGGACTTGTCATCAAGCTTCTGTCTATTTTCCTTGGAGATGTGTACGAACGCCTTACACCCGAAGACTCTTAAGTGAGAATATGATACCTTTCTTCTGGACTAGACTTCCTCAGGTATCGTAAAATTCAACGGGACTGAAGGTGACCTATTGATGAGATAATAGGTTGTACGGGCGGCTTCAGCCCAAAATGACTTTGGCAACTTTGCCATTCTGAGCATACATCTGACTCTTTCAACAATAGTGCGGTTCATTCTGTTGTGGGGTACCGATAACTGTTGTCTCATGCCGGATACCTCTGCTAGCACAATATGCTTCAAAAGCATTGGAAGTGTACTCGTTACCATTGCCTGTGCGAAGACACTTCAACTTCTTTCCAGTGTCTCTTTCCACCATTGCATAGAACTCCTGAAAATGCTGGAATACCTCATCATTCATCTTCAAGAAATACACCCACAACTTCCTTGATGCATCATCAATGAAGGTCAGAAAATACTTGCGGCCGCCAAGTAACTCCACTTCGATTGGGCCACAAACATCCGAGTATACCATGCTGAGCACTTCTATTTTTCTCTTGCTCGTTGAACTGAATGATACTTGATGTTGCTTGCCATAAAGACAATGATCACATGGCTTTAGGGCACTCCTATTGGATAAGGGTATCTTGGATTGCTTTGCCAACAAATGCAATCCCTTCTCGCTCATGTGAGCTAGTCTTCTCTACCATAAGTCTAGTGACTCCTTGTCTTCTACTGTAATAAGACTTCCCAAACAAATCTTTGTTTGAGTCTTGTACAGTGTTGAAGACATCTCTCCTCTGGCGATTGTCAAAGCTCCTCCTGTCAGCTTCCAACGGCCATTTCCGAATGTACTTGTATAGCCCTGTCGGTCCAGGGCGCTTCCGGAGATAAGATTGAAGCGCAAATCTGGAACATGCCTTACATCTTTGAGAACTAACTTGTGTCCGACATTAGTCTATATACTAATGTCTCCAATACCCACAATCTTCGAATAGCTAGAATTTCCCATTCGAGCAGTGTCAAAATCTCCAGCATTGTACGAGCTAAAGAGTTTTCTGTGGGAAGCGGCGTGATAGGATGCAGCTGTGTCTATCACCCACTCTATATAGCTGTGGTTAGCCACGTAAAGGCAATATTCCTCTTCACCAACTGTAAGAAGTATTTCATCAGTTGTTGTGGCTGTCGTGTTCTCATCTCCCTTTGACATACTATTTTGGCCTTTATCTTTCCGGTTTGGGCAGTTCCTCTTTATGTGACCCTCATGGCCACAGTGAAAGTAAGTGAAGCTACAGTTACCTTGACTTTTACTGTCTCTGGATTTACCCTTGTTGTTCCATTTTCCTCTGCTCTTACTTTTTCTTCTACCTCTTCCTCTACCTCTGTCTCTGCCTCTATCTTCTATGACAAGAGCATGGGAATAATTACCTCCCATGTCTTTCCTTATTGTCTCTTCATTGTACATGGCGTCTGTGACCATGCTCATGGTCAGCTTCCCCTCGGGTGCAGAGTTGCTAAGAGAAACCACCAACGTCTCCCAACTATCCAGTAAAGAACTGAGCAGTAGTATGGCTTGCATTTCATCATCCAAGGGCATCTTGAAGGTTGCAAGTTGATTCACCAGATTCTTGAATTCACTGGTGTGCTCGGCAACAGACACACCATTCTTCAACTTCAGATTTACAAGCCTTCTCATCACCAAGGCTTTGTTTCGGACAATCTTTGATTGGTACATTCCTTCTAACATTGTCCAAAGGACATATGCATCTGTCTCCTGGGCAACATGGTAGAACACACTGTGGTCTGATACAACCGACAGTCTTCCGATTCATCTTTATCCAGTTTTCATCCTTCACTTCTTCCGATTTAACCCCTTTTAGATCAATAGGGTCAAACAAATCTTTATAATATAGGATGTCTTCCATCTGCGACTTCCAGATTGCATAATTGGAAGGATTTAACTTGATCATGGATCTTGAAGTTGAAGTAGATTCTTCCATCATCTTCTTACTTTTTACAGAATTCTAAATCAAAAATATGACTATACAGATCTCTCCAGAATACTCCAAATAGTTAGAAACCACTATTGGATCACCAAAATTGAACTTCAAATGGCTCAAATCTAGCCAAGATAAGTTCAACGATTCACATCTATGGATATACCTTAGCCGCATAGCACCGGCTAATCCGTCTGCTTCTGGGTCGGGTCGGGTCAACCAGACGAGTTGACTGCCAACTTAATACTGACGTGGCAGACACGAGGCAGACATGTGTCGATGATGTGGTAGACACGTGGCGCTAACGTGTTGATGACGTGGCAGACACGTGGCGCTAGTGTGGCAAACACGTGGTGATGACATGTCGTTAACGTGTGGCAGTGACACGCAAAACACTCTCCTTCTTCTTTTCGCCACGTGTGGGGCGCGTAAATGCGACTGAGGTGATATGCTGGTACTGTAATCGGCGCATCAAGTGCATGTCTGAGACTGGGATTCACGCGCCTTCTATAGGAAGTGCATGAGAGCGTGTGGAGCTTTGTCTTGGGCACTGCTTTGCAGTTCTGGACTTCTCTCGTCAAGAGGTTCCTCCAAGTATGTTTAAAATTGAATTTCGAGCAACTTGATTTCTGCAGTTTCTAAAAAACACACCCTGTTTTTTCGAAAATAGACCAACGAGGCTCCATTACCACTTGTTAGGATTAGACACACCCAAAAATCAATCACACACCGAAAAGAGACAAGAAATTTATGTGGTTCGGCAATAGCTTATGACCATGGGAGAGATATCCACTATAGAATTTTTCCCAAAGGGAGTTTACAACACTCACACCTCACTCTCTCTCTATAGCACTCTCACTCACAGATTACACTTTGTGTTTCCTTCTTTCTCTTTCTGATGATCTAAGCTCACAACTCTTCCCATTTATACACAAACGGGAGCACCAAAGTTCAACATTTGCTTGCCAACCATCGACCATAAACATAAATGGCAAGCTTAATACACAACCACCCTAAGTTGAAAAAAAAAAACTTCTATAGCCTCCATTCTTGACTTCCAAAAAACCAACTTCACATGGTGTGGATCTTTAACAAGTGGAACAAAGGATATGGTTCCTTGTTATTGGTATTGATTTGCTAGGGTACATTGGTTGTAAACTGAATATATATTAGTTGGAAGTTTTGGTTAGGGCCCAAGGATGTAATTTTTTCATTATACTACTAGGGATTGGCTTCCTTCCAGTAACATGTCCAATTATGATGACCCTAAACTTTTCAATAGTTGAACCGTTGAACGAGTTACTAGGAAGTGCTCTCATATAACAACTAAGATTTTCCCATTCTTATTATTGGGTTGAGGAACCTATTCTCACTTTCTTCTATCTCCTCCTAAATTTTTTCTCTACCATACCATTTATCTCTCTTTGACTCTAATCCTATATAGTAGAGGGGCTTTGGGACAAAGAGACAAGACAAAAAGTGGCAAAGGATTTGGTTCCTTATTATTGGTGTCGATTTGCTAGGGTATTATAGGGTGTGCATTATTAAAAACTTATCTAGTTCATGTTGAATGAGGGACTGCATGTGCAAGGGGTACTCTTAAGAGCTCGGCACCTTTTAGAAACAAAAAAGTATAATAGAGAGTTTGCCTAAAATAATAATAAAAAACAGTGAAATTTATCTAGTAACAAATATTGTTTTCCTAAACTAAACACATTTAATCGTACCTTAAACCAACATATATCCCACGTCATCTGGTTCAAGTGTCCAAGAACAACTTTAGGATTGGTTCCCATGTTGGCCGCCAGATACAATATAGTGTTCCCATCATTATCAACATCTGACAACATCCCATCCTTATGATCAACATTTTTCTTCAAGTAGTCATATAGAACTCTGTCTTTCTGCTCAACAACTATGTGCAGTATGTTCTTTCCATTCTTGTCAAAGCTATATGCAGCATCTGGGAATATTTCTAAAATCTCCTTAACCAACTCAATGATGCCATTCTCCGTTGCGTGAACAATTGGGTTCTTTAACTTTGTCTTCTTGTCTGAGTTTTTTGAAGTGGAATCTAAGCATTTGCCTTCTGAGTAATGACTCCAATCACTCTCTTTATTTACCAGCTTTTTTGCCAGTGCGAGTGCAAATTCATGTTTTTGCTTTGCATCATCAATTTCTCTAAGCCAAGCACAAACTTGGAGAAAGAAGAGAAGGAATAATAAGGAGAGAAACAAGACCCTATCTATAATCATAGTAACAAGTTTATATGAGATCAATTATTATTAAAATACTAATAGACTTTCTAACTCAAATAAGAAATTTGGTGTTTTTGAGCAAATGTCATAGTAAATCCAAGAGCCACATAAAATGGGGTTAAAAGTAAAGAGCATATAATAATTTTATCATAATTAAAGAGTAAGAGCAACCAACCTCTAAGAATCCTTTTGATTCTGAACCCTGTGGTAAGAAATAACTAATTAGGTGAAAGAAAAACAAAGGTGAACATAGAAAAATAAACTAGGAATTAAAAAAACAAACTCCTCTTGAAAATGCAACATATATGTAATCATATATGTATGACTTGTAAAGCCACATTTCTTGATTACTATATATATATATCGCCAATGAATTTCATTATTTTTTTTTTACTTCTTGTTTACGTGGATCAACACGATAAATGTCATATTCAACGTGGGAGATGAAAAAACTGGGCATAGAGTGATTTTTTTTTTTTTCTTAGTAGAAAACAAACAAAACAAAAATTGAACCTGGCATTAATTTTGTTGCCAAATGCCCTAAGTTGGAGATATTATGTCCATTTCGATGTTGATTTTCCTCATGGAATACCTGCTTAATAACATACAAAGACACCATCTAAAATTTCTTTTGATGTACTCTCTGAGCTAGGAAAGCATAGATAGATACGTAACACGACATGATACGGATATGGACATAACACAACACGGACATATCGATACGTAATTTTAAAAAAATGTAGGACAAGACATGCGGAAGACAAATGTAAAATATATAATTTTATATATTTATACTATGTTATAGAAATAATTATTATATATCATATATATATATGTGAATATCTAAATCAAAATAATAATTTTAAAGTCTAAAGGAGGAGAATAAGTATAAATTTATATTGTTTTTATTTTATCATATAATTTCAAGTTATTTTATTTAAACTTGTAATATGTTTTATCTGTCTTAGTGTTGGAAAGTGTCGAACGAGTGTCATATCGGTGTCAGACACGACATGCTACCTTCTTAAAAGTGTCCATACTTCTTAGTCTCCAAGTATTTTTCAAATCAAATCATGGAGCAGAAAATTTTATAGGCAGGAGACAATGACTCGTTTTTGTTGGATAGTTGGTGACAAACAATCTATCTCATTAAATGTGTATTGTGATTTCTTCATTTACGGAAAAGACTATTAATATATAGTAATGGTAGGACTTACAAAAGTATATGAAAATTGCAATAAGCTGGAGGGGAGTGAAAGGCCAACTGCCCAAATTGACCAAGGAATAAGGTGAGCCACTATTAAAGGACAAGGGTTTTGTGGCCAGCAGATCCAAGGGAGTCCTTTTTTTGCCATCATACTTGTGAGCAAGATTAGGGAATGCTTCCAATATGCTCATAGCAAGACCTAGTTCACACAAAAAATATATATATTAAATTCAATTATTTAGTTATCTGATTAGTAGTTTGCCTTTAGATAAATAAAGGGTTAATTATACAAATAGTCTCTCAAATATGCATTTTGTAACATTTTAATCCCTAGTATTAGCAGCACTGTTCAAAATCAGTAATAGGAGGGGTATTTTTAGCATTTTACCAAAAAAAGATTAATGAAGAAAATGCACAAACAAAAAAATGCATATTTTAAAATTTTAAATCAGGTGCGTATTTGATCATTTTAGTTTTGTCAGTGCTTCATGTAAAATTCAAAAACTAAGAGAATTGCTAGGTATTCAAAATTTATGCACAAAAAAATACAAATTCATTATGAGTGTAAGTGGTCTCATACAAAGTAGAATCACATCTGACATTATTTTTTTTGAATAAATTAATTAGTGCTAGTTTTGAGTGGCCAAATTTTCTACTCATACATGAACAACTATGTGGGTTGATGAACTTATAAATCCAATGCAAATTCAACTTTCAATTCAGTCATGGTACTAGATAGAAATGATAATTCCAACAATCTCTAACTATAGAAAAGTAAATGTTTGTGTTTGAGAAATTTCTGGTCTAGTAAGTTCGTAAAACTCACTAGGATAAGGGGTATTATTCAATAAAAGTAATGAGGGAAGCTCCAATTGAAAAGTATTTTGAATTCATTGAAAAAAAAAATGAGCTCACCAAAATATTATCCAACGATAGCAGCATGAAGAGCAGTGGAACCATCAATGCTTGCCATCACACTATGATCACTGTGAATTCTTCCATCTTTGATGAGAACATTGAAAACATCCTTCTTTCCACATGAAGCCGCAATGAATAGAGGAGGCTCTTCTGAATTATTGCTCACCATAATCAAATCTCTCTCATACTTCAACAGCACCTCCACAACTTCTTTCTGACCGAACCTCGCAGCCTCATGCAACGCCGTGTCGCCTTTTTTATTTCCTAATGAAGTGAAAATAAATAATAAAGTTATCCTTCGCTCAAGTAAAGATTTTTCGATGAGTTACTGGTTAATATGATATTAGAACAGATAATAAATTTTATGATTAGAAATTTGAACCTCATTATCTACTCAACAATTAAATAACTCAGATTTTCTCCAATAAGTGGATTGGACCGTTGAGTTTCGTCTGTGGGGGCACCCAATAAAATTATTTGGTACAATTTATGGAGTTTTTTTTTTAATTTTAAAAATTAGTTTAAATAAGTTGAAATTTAAAAAAAAAATGATTATTTTAAAGTTGGAGGAGAGGTATTTCCAGTTTGTCGTTTCTAATTATCCTCTTTTCAACTTGCTAGAAGTACACAAAACAGGCCATTCGATGATCAATTCTGCTCATTGTGTAGAATTTCTATTAAAAAAAATTCCAAATTGATCTAAAAATAATAGGATATAATTTTTGTCATCCTTATAAAGACAACACAATTATATGGTTATAATAGGATATAATTTTTGTCATCCTTATAAAGACAACACAATTATATGGTTACGGTTAATAGATTAATTTGATTTTTATTTTTTATTTTTTTAATAGATGATCTACATACTAAAATTTAAAAGAAAATAAGCAGAGCAGATGGTCAAAGCAATACCAGTGGCGAGATTTTTGTCCATATTTGAATCACTAATAAAAGAGAGTTTTGCCACATGTGAGAAAACATATTTGAATCACTAATAAAAGAGAGTTTTGCCACATGTAAGAAAACTTATCGAAAAAAATTAAACTTAAATTTTTAGGTGAGTTAATAACGATTCAACATTCACCTATTGCAAAGTCTTCATTCATTAGTATACCACCCCCAAGAAGCATCTAGAAGGCGGATAAATTGCCGTACATGGCGAGAAAATGGAGGAGAGTGTTGCCTCACGCATCTATCGATTGCACTCCTTTCTGTCTGAGAAAATTGCAGAGGAGTGTGTATGATTCTGATGAATTGCAATCCGATACAGCAAGCTTGAAAGCTCGGGAGCAGCTGATGATGGAAGGAGGAGCTGTGAAGCTATTGGTTGATGAGATTGCCATTTTCGGAAATGGAACTTGTAAGATTCTAGAAAGCTTTTTTGTATATTCGAATTGTATAAAACAAATATTATAACCAATATTAACAGCAATCCTAAACCTAATCTATAATAGGAAATAACCCTATACATCAATCACATATTCACAATTAGCAACCTACTTAATTGATACATAATGCCATAATTACATAATATCATAATTAATATTCTCACACTCCCGCTCAAACTGAAGGTGTTTTAGCAGAAAATATTGAGAGTTTGCCAAGAAGAAACTGAAATCAAGCAATTGTGTGAGTCTTCATAAAGAAATCAGCAAGTTGCAATGCTGAAGAGACGAAAGGAAGCATGATGGAGCCAAACTACCGATGCTGACGGACAAAATGACAATCAATCTTAATATGCTTCGTCTGTTCATGAAAGACAGTGTTATGGGCGATCTGAATAGCACTACGGTTATCACAATAAAGCGAAATGGAGCCAGACTTCGACAAAACAAACTATTTACGGCATCACGTCATGCATTAGACTTCGACAAAACAAACTATTTACAGCATCACGTCATGCATTAAATGCATGTCGTAGTTAGTACATTCTACGATATTTTTTTTTTTTTGCAAGCTGTTAATGTTTTGTCAAAAACAACATACATGCCATGTAAGTCGTTAATTCATATATTTACGGCATGCAAAAATATGCCGTAAAAAATGTATGTTTTTACGACTTACAAAAATTTGTCGTGAAATATTTGTACTTAAGACGACATACATTTCATATTGTAAAATATTATAATTTTACACAACATGCTAATGAACGTCGTGAAAACTTACACAAAAAAAAAAATGCAATCTGATTTTTTTATGGCATGCAAAAGTATGCCGTAAAAAATGTATATTTTCACAGCATACAAAAATATGTTATAAAATATTTACACTTAAGACAACATACATTTCATGTTGTAAAATATTAAATTTTATATTTTTTTGAATTTAGTGATTTTTTTAGAAAATTAAAAAATATTTATCCTTCTAAGTAAATGTAAATAATTTGAATTTAAAAAGTAAAAAAAAAATATTTAAAAACTTACGCTACGCTCCCTCTCATTCTAGATCCATACTTGTTTTTGTCCCAAACCGTCTCATTCTGTGGAGAAATTATATTTTAATTATAATAAAAAACAAATTCTAGACATTCTTAAATATTTATAAATTTCTAGTAGATATGACAAATTTTTATTTTTTTTTCCAATAAACTAGATATAAAATTAACTATTTACGGTTTCTGTTTACAACATGCATTAAAGGAAAATGCTATAGACCCCAAATAAGTTTCCAAATGGGTGTAGGATCCACACAAAACATATGTGTGTGGGTCTCACACCCATGTGAGAGATTTGGTAGAAAATTTGATAATTTATTTGGGGTACCTAGCATAACTCGTATTAAATGCATGTCAAAGTTAGTGTATACTACGGTATTTTTTTATTTGCAAGCTATTAATGCTTTATCAATAATGACATACATACTGTGATAACCATGTCCCGTTTTATGCTAATTGATTTTAATTTATGATTGTGATTATATGCTTGATATGATTTTGAGTGATAATTACATGATTATATGTGTTTTTGAATTTCTATCTGTTCATCGTAGGAAAAATCTGTTTGAATTCCTGCTTTAGAATTTAAACTGAAGGTCGTATAGGCATTCGAAACTGAAATTGACTAAGCCATTATGATTAGCCTAATTTCTAAAGCCTACGGTGAAATTTAATTAGAAATTGATTCGGACCAAACTAATTAGATCGAATTGATTAATTTAAGCTTAGTTAATTGGCCTTAATTAAGTTGATTAGTCAAGTGTGTATATAAGGGCCTAATTACACTCATATTGATCTTGCTTGGGGCTCAAAATTTGAAATAGCACTCTAGAGAGAGAGTGGGCCGAATTTAGAGAGAAAAAAGGGCTAACATTGAAGATTTTGCAAGGAAATTGGAGAATTAAGTGGATTAACTCAAGGATTAGCTATAGTTTGAAGAATTTGAGCTCCTAGGTGAGTAAATTCATGAGTTTGAGTTTGTAATTTTGTGAATTCAAAATTAAATGGTAATCAAGAACATGAATTGAATTGATTATGATGAGATTGAAGTCTATATGCACATGCATGTTTAGAATTGCCATGAATTTGCGTAATCTAGCATGAGGCATGATGAACATGATGAATTGAGTACCAAATTTCACATGCATGCATGAATTTCATGAGTTTCATGATTATAAGTATCATTTGCATCATTTGAGATAGAATTGGAGTCAAGAAGTAACATGCATGCATGATTAATGATGATATGAAGTTTCTATGAGATTGAATGCATGAGTTTTTGAAATTTGTGAAGAGAATTCAAAATGATTTTGGAAAGGGACCATGATTTTGAACAATTGGTCTCATATTGTTTATGTTCTCATATTGTATAATGTGTTCCCATGTATTTGAACCAAAATCATGAGTTTTGGGCCTTTGAACATCAAGTTTGAGCTTCAAGAACAATTCTGGAAAATCCAGAATTCATCGGGTCCGCTTGTGCAAGGAAAGCGCCGCTCGAGCGAGAAATGTTAGCTTCCAGAACTTTTGCAGACATTGATGTCTGCTCGAGCGGGAAGAGTTATGCTCGAGCGTCCGAGCACATATTTTGACTCTCAGCTCGAGCGTACGAAGTCACGCTCGAGCGCGAAAATGAGGCAACCAGTACTTTGCAGACCAAAGGTGTCCGCTCGAGAGGCGAAAGCTGCGCTTGAGCGGAGAGCCCTGTTTCAGAAATTCTGAAAAATGGTTTTGTGACTTGTTTTCCGTTCTCTTTCATTTCTAAGCACTCTTAGGCGTTCATTGGGCATTGTAAATAACCTAAAAGGTAAATAAAGAAGCCTAAGAGAAATAAATAGATTAAAGAATGGATTGAATTGTTTGTGACCCAATATGTGTTATGAATTATGTAGGGTCGAGCACAAGGACAAATCCACCGGCAAAACACTGTGAGTAATATCTTAGTAAAGATATTTTGAAGTATGCTATTTGTCCAATTGCTTATTCCTATTTGAGTTTCATAAGTTTGTTAATTTGAATTGTGGACAAATATTCGCCATACCACACGATTGGGCCAAAGGCCGTTTGACATAATTGATTGGGCCAAAGGCCGTTGGATATGAATGATTGGGCCAAAGGCCATTTGACATGAATGATTGGGCCAAAGGCCGTTGGATATGAATGATTGGGCTAAAGGCCATTTGACATAAATGATTGGGCCAAAGGCTGTTAGATATGAATGATTGGGCCAAAGGCCATTAGACATGAATGATTGGGGCAAAGGCCGTATAACGTGAATGATTGGGTCTCATCATAGATATGAAATAAAGATCTATATCTCTCTATAGCAAGCATGTTATGGCCTGACATCCTGATCTTTGTGAAGGTTTCATCCCAAAGGCCATTTGATGTGAATGAATTGGACTCGAGGCCGTCTGCTAAAGACGAAGTGGGCCAGAGGCCGTTTGATACGTTTGGGTTTATAGCCGTTTAATACTAGATAGAACTATGAATGGGCCCAAGGCCGTCTGATATATCTGTTTCAAGTTTCAGTCATGTATCTTCTTTATTTGATATTATTCACTAGCCTTTCACTCACTCTCATTCATGTGTATGTAGGTGAGCCAAGAGATGTCCAAACCCAGCCTCGGTGAAGTATGTGAGGAAAGTCAAGTTTTGTGGAGTCAGCCTGAATGTCTCACGCACGAGACACTATTTTGTTTCTTTTAGTTTACTCTTTTATTATTTTGGTGAACATGTTGCACCACCATGTACATAAGCTTTTGGGTTTGGCTAACTATAACTTGAATGATCTTGTAGGTGTAAAATCATATGTTATTTACTTGGTGTGAGTTATTAATGAGCATATGTATAATGTTTGATGTGTCATTTAAGCACAGCTTTATGGACAAAAATTTTAAGTTTGCTTCCATTTTGGCACCTTAATTCTGATGAAATATGTTTAATCAGGTTCGAGGTCGTAGGTAATCTCTTGGTTACTGGTCGGTTATGACCTTAATCCATAGGGGCGGGTTCGAGTCATGACAAAGTGGTATCAGAGCACGAGTTAATAACTCACACACTTGTCCAAATGAGCAATAAGCATCTAGAAAAGATCTAGGATGCATCCATGCGATAAGTATGAAATTAAAAGCAAATATGCCTAAATGTATCAAAGTGAATGATTATGTGCTATAAGTTTGTGATTTACTTGCATTGGGAACTATTTCAATATGTGTGCTCCTTAGTATATACATACTTGTGAATTTTTTTTGTATAAGGAATAATGCAAATCTAATCAGATGGATAGAATAAGAAGTGATGAAATAGAAGAGTCCTCTACTGCCAGAATGGATAGAATGGAAAGACTGATTCAAGAGATGTCAGAAACATTGAGGCAACAACAGTGGCAACAATTACATCCTCTGCCTCCTCCTCCAGTAACCTGTCCAAGACATTCAGAATGATGACCGAATAATCACTCTCACCAAAGAGTTTAAGAAAATGAAACCGCCACAGTTTCATGGGGGATTGGATCCGTTAAAGGTAGAAGCATGGGTCCTTGGAATAGAAAAGTTATTTGAAGTGTTTCCTTGCCTAGAAACACATAAAGTATTGTTAGCCACTTTTACTCTTGAAGATGAGGCAAGAAGGTTGTGGATGCTAATGCGTCAAAACAATAAGGATATTGATTGGTCATGGTTCTTGGAAATTTTCTATGACAAATACTTTCCACAATGTGTTCGTGACAGAAAGGTGTCGGAGTTCATGGAACTTAAACAGAACAGCATGACAGAGCTGAGTATGAGTCCAAGTTCACTGAATTGTGGTCGACACCGACTACAAGAAAGCGAGACATTTTGAAAGGGGACTTCGAGATAATATCCTAGAAAAGGTGAATGTTCTCAACCTGGAAACTTATATTGAGGTGCCGGACCAGGCCATAATATCAAAGGCTAACATTGCCAGACAGGCCAAATCAACAACTGACTGGAAAGGTAGTAAAAGACAGGGCTTCTTTTCGAAGAATAAATTTTCAAAAAAGCAAAATACGGGCTTCTCAAGTATTTCGAATTCTTCCCGAGACACATCCCCAATGTGTAACCAATGTGGTAAAAGGCACCGTGGGGTTTGTTCCCGTATATCAGGGGCTTGCTTTAAGTGTGGTAAGGCAGGGCACATGGCCAGAGATTGTAATCAGAACAGTGGGAAGTTCACTGCTAGCTCCACTGCATCGATCCCGAAACCGGGAAATACTACGAGATCTACTACCACCGGAGATACCATGAGGCAAGGGAGAGTTTTTGCACTTGTTCCGGGCGATAAACGGAATGCTGAGGCCGTTGTCTCAGGTACTATCTCTATACGCAATCAGGATGCTTTTGTGTTAATTGACTCCGGATCAACACAATCTTTCGTAACTTGTGCATTTGCATCTAGACTGAGTAGACCTCTAGAATTGTTGCCATATTTGCTATGTGTATCTGCTCCATCCGAGGAATCTGTGTTGTGTGCATCTGTATATCGATTTTGTGACATGCATATTGGGAATGTTATTCTGTATGTAGATTTGTTGCCCTTGGACTTTAGACATTTTGATGTAATTCTGGGCATGGATTGGTTAACTAAATATTGTGCCACCATTGATTGTGTAACAAAATGAGTTGTATTTAAACCACCAGAACATGAAAAAATTATGTTTGTGGGTAACGGGGTAGTACCTCCACCTTACTTGATATCTACAATGAAAGCATGTAAATTGATCAGGAAAGGGTGCCAAGGTTACTTGTGTTGTGTGCTATCTGAACAAATTGTGAATGTAGAATTGAGTAGTATCCCTATTGTTAGCGAATTTCCAGAAGTATTTCCAGTTGAATTGCCAGGGGAATTAGTGGATAGGGAGATAGAGTTTACCATTGAAGTTGTGTCAGGCACTCAGTTGATTTCCAAAACTCCCTACAGAATGGCTACTGCTGAAATAAAAGAACTGAAAGAATAGTTGCAAGACCTGTTTGACAAAGGGTTTATTCGACCTAGTACTTCACCATGGGGTGCACCAGTGTTATTTGTGAAAAAGAAAGACGGAACCTTGCTCTTGTGTATTGACTATCGAGAACTGAACAAGGTGACAATAAAAAATAAATATCCCTTACCTCGTATTGATGACTTGTTTAACCAGTTGCAGAGATCACAAGTGTTTTCCAAAATTGATTTAAGATCCGGGTACCACCAGCTGAAAGTAAAAGTAGAGGATGTTAAGAAAACTGCGTTTCAGACAAGGTATGGCCATTTCAAATTTCTTGTTATGCCATTTAGGGTGACTAATGCTCCTGAAGCCTTTATGGACCTAATGAACCGAATTTTTAAGACCTACCTTGATGAATTTGTTGTGGTATTTATTGATGATATTTTGATATACTCAAAGAATAGACTTGAACATGAACAACATCTGAGGACTGTTTTGCAAACACTTAGAGAAAAGAAATTATTTGCCAAACTAAAGAAATGTGAATTTTGGTTGGATAAAGTTATCTTTTTATGGCATGTTATCAACAAGAAGGGGATTTCAGTAGACCCACAAAAGATAGAAGCAATCATAAATTGGCCTACACTAACAAATGTAACAGAAGTCCGCAGTTCCATGGGCTTAGCTGAATATTACATAAAGTTTGTCAAAGATTTCTCAAAAATAGCCTTGCCTCTTATTGGTGTATGTTATGAGATTTATGTGTTTTGAGATTTTTTATATAATTCATGATTTTTATATAATTTATGTATTTGGTATGCAGTTCATAGCTGGATCTGTTTGGATTGTTTATGTCTTAAGGTTCTAGGGTAATGTATGTTGATTTGTCTCTCAAATGGGTAGCACATTGACTCTACTTCTTTAGGGGATCATTATTAGGTTGCTTCAACTTTTTCTTCTCCACTGTCTTTTCTTTTTCTCAGATGAAAAAAATATCATCAATAATTGTTTGTTATTTTTGTTGTTTCTCTATTTTTTTCTTTTTGGTTTTTGGTGCCTTGTAATTGTGAATGGTATTGATATGTTATTGTCATGATTGTTGGTTTTACAAGAACTAGAGTGTGAACTAGAAACATTACTTACTGTGCAAGTCCAGTGTTCGGTTTTGTGATTCTTGGCCACGAGTAATTCAATATGCAATGTGCTACGCGTGTTTGTCATGCTGTGAAATTGTGTACTTAAATCAAATAAATAGATTCATATTGAACAACCACTTTGAATTTTAGAATAAGAACATACTAAAATTTACAGAAATTCATAATAAAATAAAACTAGTAGTAGGAAGTAAACCGAAACCTATGTGATACCACAGTGTCCTTAAAACAGATTAGCCGCCTCACCATGGTGCTGGAGGTATGTCAACTTCTGTCTCCCAGGATACGACGGTCAAAACCAGCTAATGCAGAAGCACCTTTTGAATAGTTTCGGTGAACTTGATAATGGTTGCACTCTCTCTAACAAGAACCAAAGAAAGACTAGCAAAAGAAGATAGGAAAATTTTCTTTCGTGTAAAACCATCTCCAACTCTTTATCAAAACACCATCTCTATTTTCCACAAAAGAACTCTCAAAACTTACATATTTCAAGTTGGAGGGGAAAGGCCTCTATTTATACAAGTAGGAGAATCCCTAACCATAAAGGCTGTACATCAATAGGCTCATCAAATGCCATTAACCATGGCCATCAATTCTAGCCATTAGGACTAGAGTTACAAAAGTTGAAAACCTATGGCCACTAATATGGTCATTAACTCCATCATCAAAAGATGAGAGTTACAAAGGTCTTAACCTCCCATGTGCTTAATATATACAAATAAATATGTATATAATGATGTTTGAATAAACCAACTAGATGGGTCACACAATGGATACCAATGTTGGGTCACAACCCGATCCAAACCCAATTCTCAAACACATGCACAAGCTAAACCCAGCACAACATAACTTAGCTTAAGCTTAAGATTAAGTCCAAGTCTAAGTCCAAGACATAACCCAACACGTGCACAAGCACAAGTACAAGTCTAGGCCCAGTTTAAACTAAGACTAAGTCCAAATCTAAGCCCAACTTTTATTGATGTCCACTTTATGAGACAATTCTCATTCACACCTCAACGGTGTCAGCCCATCATTTTTATATTGTAATCTTCTTACTTGAGAGAATACAAAACCACTCAGACCCACCTCAACCGGCGGTTGGGTCCCATTTTAATTTGGAATTAAAGTTGCCGAAAAATCATTATTTTCCAACGTGTCGGTGTGCTAATTCTAGGAAAATAGTTTTCTATTTAGATCATGGAAACCAATTTAGGTCTTTGGCAAAAAAAAATCTTCATTGGGCGAGTGAACTCCAATAGAATATGAATTGCTTCCTTGATCAGGTATAATGTTGTTTGACCATATGTTCAAATGAATTGCCTTGATCGATCGCACGACTTCGCATGGCCTCACAATGTATAACAATGATCATGATGTTTTTGATTGACATATTTTATGAGAAACAATATTGCAAGTTTTTCACAGGGTAACCAAATAAACAATGTGGCTCTCAAATTATATGACTAGTTGTGTTTGTGAGAGCATATGCGTGTGTCAATCTAATAGGCTAATTCAATCATGCGATAGTTTATTTTGTTTTTGTCATTTTGCTAATCGGTTAGTTCTTAAGTGTTTACACTTGCTTTTTGTTTCAGTTTCTCTCCTTATAAATATGTTTTTTTTTTTTTTACAAGGTTTGCAAACTTGCACTATAAAGGTTACAAATGCAGAAGTGGAGTCAGGTGATGGCGATATTTCTCATTTGGAGTCTCGTTCTACTAATCTGGATGACTTTCTCAGTGGTATAACCACCGAAACAGAGGTAGATTCTGTTCCAGATCTTCAAGAACAAGTATTTACCATTTTCATTTTTTTTTCCTTTAATTTTTTTGGGTCACATTTACATTTTTAACTTTTTTGAAAAGTGAGAAGTGATCTGTTGTTATTGCTTGTATTAAATATGGGAATATAGCAAACTTATCTGATTATTTTTCTAATCTTGTATGTCCCACATATCAGTGACTTTTATTTTATTTTTTTTTAAATAATATTTTTCATTTCTATAGTTTCAATTTGTTTCTTGGTACTAGTAATTGCCTATTGCATGATGTCAAACATGCAATTATATGACGGTTTTTGAGTGATTATTATTAACAGTTCAAATATCACGACCCAAACCCGCCCCTATGGGTTTAGCATCGCAACCAGCCAGTAATCCGTGATCACCGAAGGCCTGCTTAACAGTAATGACAGTAATACAGAGTAAAGGGGTTGGCGGATACCAAAACAGTAAATAAAAGATGTCCAATGAGGTGTGATAGTCTGAATGCAAAAAGACTTTTCCGAACCTATTCACATTCAAAACTAAAACAGTATATACATACATCACATATAGACATTCAGGTTAGGGACCAAATCCCTACCATAACAGTACAGTGCAAGTCTTAAATAGTACACAAAATGAAGACAGAAGGGTGAGCTGAGACACCCCAAAAAGCCTTAGCTTGAACAGACTCGGAACCTCGAAGTGAGGCACAAAGGTTGGCTTGACAAAAGGGAGTTAACCCGACGCATCTAGCTCCGGTCCGGTGCCTGGACACCTACATATAAATATAAACAGTGAGCTAAAGCCCAGTGAATAACATACGCGTAAAGGGGTTAAGAATGAATGTTCTTTCAGTATTTAAACAGTCATATCAATCACTTAGAAACCATAGCAGTTATTTGTGGTACATCCAATAGCAAAACAGTACATTAGATCTTAACAAACCAAATAGTCAATTGATGGCTATCATAACAGCAAACAGTAGTGGTTCCAACATTGGAACCGACAGAGATCTCTGTAATAGTAGCAATAACAATACAGTAACAGTAATTTGCTATGGATGCCACGAATACAGTTCACAAATAGGACAAACATTCATTCAGTAAGAAATATCTTTTCAGAAAGCAGTACAGTTGATCATTCAGAAAATATTCATGATTGAACATATCTTTATAACATTGTTACTCACAGAGCACTGGGCTATAAGCAGCTAATGAGTGTCCTTGGATGCCAACCCTACACAGTTATAGAACAAACACACACTAAGCTACACACTTGGAAATCAACAACTTAGTCCCTATCTTGACTCGGTGTGGTTCTATATCAATGTCCTCAATAAGATGCCTTAAACATGGCCTAGGAATGCCTAGGATGGAAAGAGGATGCAAAGATGCACTTTAAAACACTTTTCAAAATTTTTAGAAAACAGGGGTCTCGCTCGAGCGTGGCTTTCTACACTCGAGCGGACATGCAAACAAAGGAGCTCCGCTCGAGCGTGACTTCCTTCCCTCGAGCGGACTGCAAACTTCATGAAAAGTACTGGATGCATGCAATTCACGCTCGACGGACGCTCGACCTCTGCTCGAGCATAAGACTCAAGTCCTCGCTCGAGCGTGAACTCTCTCGCTCGAGCGGACTGTAAAACACATGAACTTCTAGACATATGCATTTCACACTCGAGCGTGACTTTCCACGCTCGAGTGAAGATGCATGACTCAGAGTGTACGCTCGAGCGTGAAGTCCCACGCTCCAGCGTGGGTCCAAAATCTGGAATCTCTAGATTCATCCCCAAGCATAAAACTCAACTTTAAAAGCCTCAAATTCGATCCTTTTGGGCCAATTTTCTAGAAAAATACTTTAAACCCATAATATAACATGTTTTGAAGATCAATTTGAAAAAAATCAAAGCCCAAGGGTAAGTCAATTAGACACGAATTTCAAATAAACTTCAAGAACAAGATGTACGTTTAACATGCATGTGTTCAATTGAATTCAAAGCTTCTAACACATGATCAAATGAGTCAATCCTTCCAAAAACATGATGAATTCATGAACTACAACTAGAAAATGGACATGCATGTGAGGATTTTCTAAAAACAACCTCAAATTCCAAAAACATGTACATGCATGCATGAATTAGCTACTCAAATCAACTCTTTAAGTCAATTCTTGACTTAGATCACCAATTTACCATGAACCATGCAAGAAGTAGCTCAAATTCACAATTAAGAAAGTGATTTTCTTACCTTAGGTCTTGAATTCTAGGTGTGATAGCTCAAATGTGCAATTCTCTACAATTCCTCTAAGTTTCAAGCCAATTTTGATGAACTCAAGCTTTTCTCCTACTCTCTCTCTCTCTCTCTGTCTCAGTTTTGGACTAGAAGGTGAACACAATGATGCACCAAGGCTGATATGAATTAAGTCTCAAAGTATTATATGAAAGTGGCCCACTAATGGCAATTAGGTAAATAACTAGGTTCAATTAATTTAACATTATTTAATCTAATTTAATCGTTCCAAATCACATTTCAATTAAATCTACCATAAAATCACATAAATTCTAATTAACACATAACACTAATCAATTTCTGATTCGGCCGCCGATAAGGCCTTCAATTTGCAGTTCGAAATTAAAACATGAACAGATCAATCAAATGACAAACAGATAGAAATGCAAGTAAAGCAATATACTCTTGCAATCAATTCAGAATTTCAGTCAAATCAGTTACTTATCATTCTCAGTCACAGTTTAGCATTAATCAGATGTGAGGGTTGTCACAGTCTTCCCCCCTTAAGAAGAGTTTGGTCCTCCAAACTCGAATTACCTTTATTTTGGAAGACTACTGGATTCAGTGGGAACAATTCAGGATATCTCTTCATCATATCGTCTTCCCTTTCCCAAGTGACATAAACGCCACCATGGTTTTTCCAATCCACTTTCACTAACGGAATTTCTTTATTTCTCAACTTCTTGATTCATCGGTTTACAACCTGAATAGGCCGTTCTTCATAAGTGTAGTCATCACTTAGCATTACACGGGTATGCTCAATCACATGGAAGGGATCCCGAAGATAATCCCTCAACATTGAAATATGGAAGACATTATGCATATGCTCCATTTCAGGAGGAAGCCCTACTTGATACGCCACCGGATTAATCTTCTCAATGATTTCATATGGTCCGACATATCTCGGCGCTAGCTTACCCTTGACTCCAAAACAAGTCTTCCCTTTCATTGGTTTCACTTTAACAAAAACATGATCACCTACTTCATATTCCCTGTCTCGCCTTCGGACATCCGCATAACTTTTCTGTCGACTTTGTGCAGTTTTCAATCTCTATTGAATCAGTTTCACTTTTTCGATAGTCTCATGTACAATTTTGGGCCCAAGCAAAGGCCCATCTCCAACTTCTGCCCAGCAAATAAGAGATCGGCATTTTCTGCCATACAAAGCCTTGAAAAGCGCCATACCAATGCTTGAGTGAAAGCTGTTGTTGTAGACAAATTCGGCTAAAGGTAAATGGCTTTCCCAATTTCCTTGGAAATCAAGGACACACATTCGCAGTAAATCTTCCAGAGTCTGGATGGTTCTTTCTGACTGGCCATCTGTCTGAGGATGGTATGCACTACTCAGTCTCAGTTCAGTACCCAATGCTGTCTGTAGGCTTTGCCAAAATCTCGATGTAAACTTCGAGTCCCTATCAGAAACAATGGACACAGGCACTCCATGCAATCTAATAATCTCATCAATATAAATTATAGCCAATTTTTCCGCATTGTAAATTGTTTTGACAGGTAAGAAGTGAGCAGATTTAGTCAATCTATCAACAATAACCCAAATTGAGTCCATACCTTTACTGGAGCGAGCTAAACCAACAATGAAATCCATAGTGATATGTTCCCATTTCCACTCCGGTATTGGTAAGGGCTAAAGTAAGCCTGCGGGTCGCTGATGTTCAGCTTTGACTTATTGACAATGTAAACATTTTGATACAAACTCGGCAATTTCTTTCTTCATTCCCAGCCACCAGAAATTCAGTTTCAAGTCTTGGTACATTTTTGTATTTCCTGGATGGATAGAC
The DNA here is from genome assembly GCF_004153795.1 of Camellia sinensis. Classification (NCBI taxonomy): domain Eukaryota; kingdom Viridiplantae; phylum Streptophyta; class Magnoliopsida; order Ericales; family Theaceae; genus Camellia; species Camellia sinensis. The sequence goes on from NW_021026657.1 coordinate 68,306, forward strand.
AGTTTCGAATTGTGGCCCTCTTGCAGAATTCGTCTTTTCAGTTCAGAATCATTCGGTACACACAATCTCCCCTGGAATTTCAACACATTGTTCTCAAATTTGAAGTCCGACCTCGGTTTGGATTCCCGTTCATCAATGACCTTTTTCAGAAAATCATCTTGTTGTTGTTTCTCTTTGATCTCTTCTATAAGCGCTGGTTGGGCAGAGATAGCAGCTAATGTTCCACCTTGTTCACGCAAAACAATTTCAACCTTAAACTTTTCAAGGTCGCATAGCAGTTTTTTTTGTCCAGTGAGTAAACAGGCTAAATTCCCAATTGACTTCTGGCTAAGTGCATCAACAACGGTGTTAGCTTTCCCTGGATGGTACAAAATTTGCAAGTCGTAGTCTTTTATCAGTTCTAACCATCTCCGTTGTCTCATGTTCAGTTCTTTCTGTGTGAAGAAGTATTTCAAACTCTTGTGGTCTGTGTACACCTCACATGTTGCCCCATAAAGATAGTGACGCCAAATTTTCAATGCAAACACTACTGCAGCAAGCTCTAAGTCGTGGGTCGGATAATTTTTCTCATGCGGTCTCAGTTGTCGGGAAGCATATGCGATAACTTTACAATTCTGCATTAAGACACATCCCAAACCCTTATAAGAAGCATCACTAAAAATAGTAAATCCATCCGTACCTGAGGGTAAGGTGAGAACCGGTGCAGTCATAAGTCGAGTCTTCAGTTCTTGGAAAGCTAATTCCTTCTAATCGATCCAGTCAAATGGTTTTCCCTTTTGAGTCAACTGAGTCAATGGTAGGGCAATTTTGGAGAAGTCTCTTACAAACCTTCTGTAGTACCCGGCTAAACCTAGGAAGCTTCGAACTTCAGTAACATTAGTCGGTCTAGGCCAATTCACTACTGCTTCAATTTTCTGTGGGTCAACTATAATGCCATCCTTGCTAATCACATGTCCCAAAAACATAACATTATCAAGCCAAAATTCATACTTTGTCAGTTTTGCGTACAGTTTCTGTTCTCTTAGGGTTTGCAAGGCAATTCTCAAATGATGTTCATGTTCTTCTTCACTTTTGGAATAAATCAAAATGTCATCTATAAAAACAACTACAAATTCGTCGAGGAATGGTTTAAAAATTCTGTTCATAAGGTCCATAAATACAGCAGGTGCATTAGTAACTTCGAAAGGCATAACAAGAAATTCATAATGTCCGTACCTCGTTCGAAAAGCAGTCTTTTCAATGTCCTCTGGTTTGACTTTCAACTGGTGATATCCAGATCTAAGATCAATTTTAAAGAAAACCTGGGCACCCTGTAACTGGTCAAACAAATCATCAATTCAAGGTAATGGATATTTATTTTTCACTGTTACCTTGTTCAGTTCACGGTAGTCAATGCAAAGTCTTAGTGAGCCGTCTTTCTTTTTCACAAAAAGAACCGGTGCGCCCCACGGCGAAGTACTGGGCCTGATGAACTTCTTACTAACAATTCTTGCAGCTGGATTTTCAGTTCTTTCAATTCAGTAGGTGCTATTCTGTACGGAGCTTTAGAAACTGGCTGTGTACCTGCTAATACTTCAATGGTGAACTCTATCTCTCTATCAGTCAAATCCCCTGGTAGATCATCTGGAAAAACATTTGGGAATTCTCTGACTATAGGAATACTGTCCACATTAGCTTTAGTATCAGTAGGTACGGTCACTATACAACATAGATACCCTTTACACCCCTTTTTAATCAGTTTGAATGTTTTCATGGATGAAATTAGATATGGGGGAGGTACTACACTAACTCCATTAAACACAAATTCAAGTAAACCAGGTGGACGGAAAACAACTTGCTTCGTTACACAGTCTATGGTAGCATGATATTTTGTTAACCAGTCCATTCCCAAAATTACATCAAAATGGTCAATGTTCAATGGCAGTAAATCAATATATAAATGTATATCCCCAATAACAATCTCACATACAGGATACACATAAGCACAAGTCATGGATCCCCCAACGGGTGAACATACAACTAACAAATAGTTCATAGGTTCCAGTGGTCTATTCAATTTTCGTGAAAAAGCAAGCGAGACATATGAATGTGTAGACCTCGAATCAATCAGAACATAAGCATTTTGAGTACAGATTGAGAGTATACCTGACACAACGGTCTCAGTATTCTACACATCTCCCGATACAAGTGCGAACACTCAGCCTTGCCTTAGAGGCTCTTTTCCAGTCGCTTTGGGGTTGGGTTTAGGTGCAACAGTTGATGCTACGGTGCTAGCTACAGCTTTACTATTGCCTTGAGAAGTGGAAGGGCAATCTTTAACCATGTGACCCACTTTACCACACCTATAACAAGCACCAGAGATTTTATAGCAAACCCCCTTATGCCTTTTTTCACATTCAGAGCAGGGTGGTATGGAATTGTTTCCTTGACTAGAACTGGTTGTTGACCCTGTATTTTGCTTCTTATTCGACGAGTTATTTTGGCCTTTCTTAAACTTGAAGCCCCGTCTCTTGCTGCGCCACTCAGACGCTGGTGTTTCAATCTGTTTCAATGCCACGATATTTGACTCAGCTATTATTGCTCGATCAAGAACATCCACATATTTCAGTAATTTCAACACATTGATTCTGTCAAGTATCTCTACATTAAGGCTGCCTTCAAACTTCCTGGCCTTTTTGTAATCAGTGTCCACCATGTGTGGCGCGTATCTGACGAGTTTAGTAAACTTTGATTCATACTTTGCCATTGACATAGTACCTTGTTTCAATTATTCAAACTCAGTCACTTTGCGATCCCTGACACACTGAGGAAAGTATTTTTCAAAGAAGGCTTCCTTAAATTGAGCCCAAGTCAAAGCAGTATTGGTGTCACGAACAAGCATCCACCACCTTCTAGCCTCTTCTTGTAAAGTAAAGGTAGCCAGCAATACCTTGTGTGCTTCAGAACACGGAAACACTTCAAATAATTTCTCTGTTTCTGGAACCCATGCTTCGGCCTTTAACGGTTCAAGGCCTCCCTGAAAGGATGGTGGTTTCATTTTACTGAACTTCTGTGTCAAGGCAATTATATCCTCATTAACATTTTGCTCCAGTTGAACTGGAGGAAGTGGGGGCTGTTGGTTCTGTTGTAGCCTCAAAGCCTCAGTCAACAGTTCAACCGTTCTTTCTAATCTTGTCATCCTTGCCTCAGATGATTCGGATTCATCAGCATTTCGTGCATTGTCCATTTCACTATAGGCAATATGGTAATAATAAATATAGGAAATTGCTTACTTAAGCGCACTAGCATATTAGCACATATGTTCATGTCATGGCCACACACACTTTCATGCTCATGCAATGCCCTATTTACTTTTCTAGGACATCCTATAGCTCATTTGGACACGTGTGTGCGGTATAACTCGTGCTTGGTATCGCTCTGATACCACTCTGTCACGACCAAAACCCGCCCCTATGGGTTTAGCATCGTAACCGGCCAGTAATCCGTGATCACCGAAGGCCTGCTTAACAGTAATGACAGTAATACAGAGTAAAGGGGCTAGCGAAAACCAAAACAGTAAATATAATATATCCAATGAGCTGTGACAGTCTGAATGCAAAAAGACTTTTCCGAATATATTCACATTCAAAACTAAAACAGTATATACATACATCATATACAGACATTCAGGTTAGGGACCAAATCCCTACCATAATAGTACAGTGCAAGTCTTAAATAGTACACAAAATGGAGACAGAAGGGTGAGCTGAGACACCCCAAAAAGCCTTAGCTTGAACAGACTCGGAATCTCGAAGTGAGGCACAAAGGTTGGCTTGACAAAAGGGAGTTAACCCGACGCATCTAGCTCCGGTCCGGTGCCTGGACACCTACATATAAATATAAACAGTGAGCTAAAGCCCAGTGAATAACATATGCGTAAAGGGGTTAAGAATGAATGTCCTTTCAGTATTTAAACAGTCATATCAATCACTTAGAAACCATAGCAGTTATTTGTGGTACATCCAATAGCAAAACAGTACATTAGGTCTTAACAGACCAAACAGTCAATTCATGGCCATCATAACAGTAAACAGTAGTGGTTCCAACATTGGAACCGACAGAGATCTCTGTAAGAGTAGCAGTAACAGTACAGTAACAGTAATTTGCTATGAATGCCACGAATACAGTTCACAAATAGGACAAACATTCATTCAGTAAGAAATATATTTTCAGAAAGCAATACAGTTGATCATTCAGAAAATATTCATGATTGAACATATCTTTATAACATTGTTACTCACAGAGCACTGGGCTATAAGCAGCTAATGAGCGTCCTCATATGCCAACCCTACACAGTTACAGAACGAACACACACTAAGTTACACACTTGGGAATCAACAACTTAGTCCCTATCTTGACTCGGTGTGGTTCTACATCAATGTCCTCAATAAGATGCCTTAAACATGGCCTAGGAATGCCTAGGATGGAAAGAGGATGCAAAGATGCACTTTAAAACACTTTTCAAAATTTTCAGAAAACAGGGGTCTCGCTCGAGGGTGGCTTTCTACGTTCGAGCGAACATGCAGACAAAGGAGCTCCGCTCGAGCGTGACTTCCTTCGCTCAAGCGGACTGTAAACTTCATGAAAAGTACTGGATGCATGCAATTCACGCTTGACGGGCGCTCGACCTCCGCTCGAGCGTGAGACTCGGGTCCTCCCTCGAGCGTGAACTCTCTCGCTCGAGCGGACTGTAAAACACATGAACTTCTGGACCTATGCATTTCACGCTCGAGCATGACTTTCCATGCTCGAGCGGAGATGCACGACTCAGAGTGTACGCTCGAGCGTGAAGTCCTACGCTCGAGCGTGGGTCCAAAATCTGGAATTTCTAGATTCATCCCCAAGCACAAAACTCAACTTTAAAAGCCTCAAATTCGATCCTTTTGGGCCAATTTTCTAGAAAAATACTTTAAACCCATAATATAACATGTTTTGAAGATCAATTTGAAAAAAATCAAAGCCCAAGGGTAAGTCAATTAGACACGAATTTCAAATAAACTTCAAGAACAAGATATACGTTTAACATGCATGTGTTCAATTGAATTCAAAGTTTCTAACACATGATCAAATGAGTCAATCATTCCAAAAACATGATGAATTCATGAACTACAACTAGAAAATGGACATGCATGTGAGGATTTTCTAAAAACAACCTCAAATTCCAAGAATATGTACATGCATGCATGAATTAGCTACTCAAATCAACTCTTTAAGTCAATTCTTGACTTAGATCACCAATTTACCATGAACCATGCAAGAAGTAGCTCAAATTCACAATTAAGAAAGTGATTTTCTTACCTTAGGTCTTGAATTCTAGGTGTGATAGCTCAAATGTGCAATTCTCTACAATTCCTCTAAGTTTCAAGCCATTTTTGATGAACTCAAGCTTTTCTCCTATTCTCTCTCTCTTTGTCTCGGTTTTGGACTTGAAGGTGAACACAATGATGCACCAAGGCTGATATGAATTAAGTCTCAAAGTATTATATGAAAGTGGCCCACTAATGGCAATTAGGTAAATAACTAGGTTCAATTAATTTAACATTATTTAATCTAATTTAATCGTTCCAAATCACATTTCAATTAAATCTACCATAAAATTACATAAATTCTAATTAACACATAACACTAATCAATTTCTGATTCGGCCGCCAATAAGGCCTTCAATTTACAGTTTGAAATTAAAATATGAACAGATCAATCAAATGACAAACAGATAAAAATGCAAGTAAAGCAATACACTCTTGCAATCAATTCAGAATTTCAGTCAAATCAGTTACTTATCATTCTCAATCACAGTTTAGCATTAATCAGAGGTGAGAGTTGTCACATCAAAGCTAATTTAATTCACTTAATTTCAACAATATTTCTCAAGTTTTATTCATTATATTTTCTACAATTTCTTTTCTACATTGATTATTTCTTGTTTCACATTAGTAAGCAGGCCTGGCCCTAAGCATAAGCAGGCGAAGCTGTCCCTTAGGGCTCACAACTTTTGATTAAAAATTAGGTCCCCATCTAAGTCCAACCCTTATATTAAATCCTAAAAACAAAATTAGTCTTACTAATCCTCAATCAAATGGAGGGGCTCCAATCTATGTCCAAAATCCTAAAGGCCCTTTCAATTACATTTAGTAAGAAAAGAGAGAGATTGAATGGTGTCCAAAATCCAAGATCAAATGGATTAGCTACATTATTTCCTAAAGGCCCTTTCAATTACATTTAGTAAGAAAAGAGAGAGATTGAATGGTGTCCAAAATCCAAGATCAAATGGATTAGCTACATTATTTATTGAATATGATACAGTAGATAAGCTTGATTATGCAAGTTTAATTAGTAATTTTGTAGCTAAAAATGTGTGGAAAATAATGTTTAAGTGATACTTTGCAGCAGCTGGTTCAATTATTTTGGTATTATAACTTAAGATTTTATTTGGTGGTTTTTTCTTCTTGTAAACTAGATTTTGCTAAATTATGAAGCAACAAGACCAAATTTTAATTTTTGTGAGTTTTGTAATGATTCTTTGAGATATGCAATGCCACCTATTAGAGCAATGGTTACTGATCTGATTTGTAATTATTTTATTTATTTATTGATTTAATTTTTTTTTGGGGATAAATGATTTGTAAATTTTTTGTCAATTGCTTTTCAAATTGTTTTCTGCTCCATAACTAAGTTAAATTAATTGCTTTAGTGATTAGCATACTTTTGTCTTATTTTATTATTATTCACTTGTTATTGGGAAGGGGGTGGATGGGGGATGCATACTTTTTTTTGCCAATGATAAGATCCAAAAATCTGATAATGTTTACTATACTGTAGAAGTTTGTTGCTCTAGGAAACTGAGGAATTTCAGATGTTATACTGCATAAAATAAAACATTGTTGAAGCATTTGACTAGTTGCTATTTTGCATGCCATAGTATGACTGTGCAATGATATGGTGGCTGCATTCTTTATTAGTTTCGAGTGTATTTCCGTACTTGGGATTGCTCTGTATATCTGATGGTATATCATTGTCTCTGTCACTCATTTCATTTGTTGGGTAGTATGACTAGATTTCTAGCTCTATAATTCTGAAACTTACAAAGGAATGTAATAAGTTCACTGACAAACATACGCAACCCCTTCGCAACTATTTTTAAGTTTCATTATTAACAGTTTATGTGCAGGTAACTTGGTTGAAGGTCGAGTTGTGCAGTATGCTAGAGGATAAGAGATTTGCTACATTAAGGTGTGTGGTATCTGCATCTTTCCAAAGATTCTTGTTGCTTTTAGTTAGACTCATATTTTTAGGTTGAAAATGAGACAGTAATTATGTCAATTTGATAAGATAAATTTAGTTGCACAAAGTGGTGGCGAGAGTGAGAGTGGGAGTGGGAGTGGGAGTGGGCATTGTTTTTAAAGGCTCAAGGCGCACTAAGGCGCTGAAGGTCTCTCGGGGCCTAGGCGCAAGGCGAGGCGCGGGCTTTATTGAAGTAAGGCGCACAGTCTTAGTAAAAAAATAGAAAAATTAACATAGCAGTGTAATGTAATGTAATGTGTCAATTTTAAAAATAATTAATGTAATGTAATGTGTCAATTTAGAAAATAATGTAATGTAAAAAAAACAGAGACCAATAGCAGTGTATTAATTAATTATTGTAAAAAAAAAATTTAGTGTATTTTTTTAGTTAATCAATCAATAAGATAAGTCTTATTTTGTATTTCTATTTATTTATTTATTTTTATTTTTTTTTTAACAAAGACTCAAAGGCATAATTGAGAAAAAAAAAAATAGAGCGGAGCAGACTGAATCAGCAAAGAAGAGAGAAGAAGAAAAAAAAAAGACCTGAAATGTCGAAGAAGAAGAAGTAGAAGGAGAGAGGGAGAGAGAGAGACGATCGAAGTCAAAGAAGCCAAAAAAACAAAAAAAAAAACACAAACACCTGACATAGATTAAGGTAGAAGAAAAAGAAGGGGGGAGAGAGAGTCAAAGTCGAAGAAGAAGAAGAAGCCGAAAGAGAAAGAAAAAAAAAACAGACGACACAGATTAGGGATTCAAACACACACCTGGAAGTCGTAGCGCACCTGGAAGTCGAAGTCGTAGCCTAGTCCAAGTCGAAGTCGAGAGAGGAAGAGACGACACAAATTAGGGATTTCGTTTTAGTCGTATAGGAGTTGTATTGTATATAAGTTGTAATCCTCTGTGGTTAGAGCCATTCAAACACACACCACAGCCGTTAGATCAAAATTAGGGCGTAAACCATCAATCGCACCTAGGCGCGAGCCTTGCGCCTCTCTCGCCTGCTTCAAGTCGTGCCTAAGGCGTGCGACTTCTTCAAGGCACCTCGCCTAGGACCAGTTCAGGCACATAGGCTACGCCTCAATGCCCCTTGCGCCTAGGTGCGCTTTTCACAACACTGGGAGTGGGAGTGGGAGTGGGAGTGGGGATGGGGATAAGGGTGGGGGAGCGAGGGCATATAGAAATTTCTAAGGTTGGGAGTGGCTATTGGAGTATGTATATATTTTATATATTAAAATACATAAATATATTCTAACAAATATTTTTTACTGCTTAGTAAGTGTTTGGAATGTTCTAAATAAGTGCACTTTTTTACTTTTTGGCTAAAAAAGTAGAGAAAAAAAATGTATGTTTGGGGTAACTTTTTAAATTTTTACGAGAATATGTATAATAAAATATTGTAGTAAAACCGAAATGACCATTCTACACTTGTTGACTTGTTGACTTTTGGCTTTTTGACTTTTGGTTTGTTAATTGCAAAGGGCAAAAAAATTTTGCCCTATAGCTTCCAAAATAATAATTTAAAACTACTGCTTAGTAAGTGTTTGGAATGTTCTAAATAAGTGCACTTTTTACTTTTTGGTTAAAAAAGTAGAGAAAAAAAATGTATGTTTGGGGTAACTTTTTGAATTTTTACGAGAATATGTATAATAAAATATTGTAGTAAAACCGAAATGACCATTCTACACTTGTTGACTTGTTGACTTTTGGCTTTTTGACTTTTGGTTTGTTAATTGCAAAGGGCAAAAAAATTTTGCCCTATAGCTTCCAAAATAATAATTTAAAACCTCTAGATTTCCCCCACAAGTTTTTCCCTAATAGTGTGGCCTTTTTGGGTTTTATAGTAACTTTTTGACTTTTTAACTTTTTTAGTTTATGCCAAACCAAGCCTGTTGTAATATATGTGTTAAAATATGAATAAATATTAGAGATTGATATGAACTACAATTGTCATTGTTTAGGATGTAAATATTATGTAAATACAATGCACTAAAATAAGTTTTTTCTTTTATTTATTTTGAGATTTGTATGCTTGAGAGGATCTATCTCAGTTTGAAACGAGTTTCTTCCTTGATGGGAGCAAGTTTATACAAGTTTCTTACTTAGAAGCGCGGAATCGAGTTTATAATTAAGAAATGTCACCCACCCCAGTATGAGTTTCCTTCTACTAAGAGAGAAACAAGTAGTCATCCAGTCTAAGTGCCCAAGCTAGTGTCTTAGATGCCTGGTATGCATTACATGATTAGCTTGTCCAGCAGCACTTTTATGTTTGTCTACGTTTTTGTTGAAGTTCACAACACTAACTTTGTTGGAGGAAATTGTTGATTTAAACTTCTTTGTGCTAGTTGTCTATGTTATCATACAGACATATACCCATTGTCTATTTGTTTTAAGGGCATTAATTTCGCATGGATGGCAGTCAATCTTTACAGATAAAACAACTCCTAAAATGAATGTAACCATTTGCTTCCTGGCATAAATTCTGTTAATTTTTTTGAGATAGATCCATAAGAGTGATTCTTGTTCTTTTCCAGAGCCGAGGAGCTGGAGACAGCACCAATGGAGATGGTCAAGCAAGATAATCGATGGCAATTAAGTGCAAGAAAATCGATGGCAAGCTTCCAAAAAAATTCATAAGTTTGCAAGCTTTGAAGAAAAGATTTTATCTTAAGATGGATTTATTTTTTTGCAGATTGTTGAGTTTGCCCTGGCTTTGCAGAAAGTTGGATGTTTTTCTGTTGTTCTGGAATGTGTGCTTGCACCTGTTGTTGCTGCTGCAACATTTGCTCTTCGAATCACTATAATTGATATTGGGGTAGGGCCTTTCTGTATTGGCCAAGTTAATTGATTCTTTAGCTCTCTCTCTACTGCTCTTGATAATGAATTAGACTTGACTGACTTGTGTTGTGTATAATCTTTTTGCTTTCATTTGTACATATAATTTGTTATCTGATCTTGTAATTTGTTTTTCAAGTACTAAAGTGGGCATTTTAGTGATATCATGCGTTCATATATTGAACTTTGAATTTGCTTTTCTTCTCTCTCTCTCTATATATATATATATTAAAAATAACCTTTTACGGTATACAAAATTATGTCGTAAAAAGTGTAATAATTTATAACATGTAAGAAAATGCTGTAAAAGATTATATACGGCATACAAAGTATGTCAAAAATATACTAAAAATAAATTTTTACGGCATATAAAATTATGTCGTGAAAAGTGTAATGATTTATGACATGCAAGAAAATGTCGTAAAAGATTATACACGGCATGCGTAGTAAGTCATAAATATATTAAAAATAACTTTTTACGCCATGCAATATCATGTCATGGAAAGTATGATGAATTATGGCATGACAAAAATGTCGTAAAAAATTATATATAACATACAAAGTATGTCATTAATGTGTAATTTATTACTTTTTATAACTTTACCAGCATGCTATAAATGACACTCAACTTTTCACGACATGTCATATAGTGCCATTTGTGTGCATGCCGTGAAAGAGTTTTTACGGCATGCATTGCAAGCCATAAAAATTCAATTTTGTTGTAGTGGGGAAGCTCCAATTGAAAAATATTTTGAATTCATTGAAGAAAAAAAAAGTGAGCTCACCAAAATATTCTCCCATGAAAGCAGCATGAAGAACAGTGGAATCATCAATGCTTGCCATCACACTGTGAATTCTTCCATCTTTGTTGAGAAGATCGAAAACATCCTTCTTTCCACACGAAGCCGCAGTGAATAGAGGAGTCTCTTCTAAATTATTGCTCACCATAACCAAATCTCTCTCATACTTCAACAGCACCTCCACAACTTTTTTCTGACCGAACCTCACAGCCTCATGCAGCACCGTGTTGCCTTTTTTATTTCCTAGTGAAGTGAAAATAAATAATAAAGTTATCCTTCGCTCAAGTAGTTAGGATTTTTCGATGAGTTACCAGTTAATATGATATTAGAATAGATAATAAATTTTATAATTAGAAATTTAAACCTCATTATCTACTCAACAATTAAACAACTTAGATTTTCTCCAATAAGTGGATTGGACCGTTGAGTTTCCGTCTGTGGGGCATCCAATAAAATTATTTGGTACAGTTTATGGAGTTTTATTTATTTATTTTCAAATTTTGAAAATTAGTTTAAATAAGTTGAAGAATTGGAAAAAAAAAATGATTATTTAAAAGTTGGAGGAGAGGTATTTCAGTTTGTCGTTTCTGATTATCTGCTTTTCAACTTGCTAGAAGTACACAAAATAGGCCATTCAATGATCAATTCTACTCATTGTGTAGAATTTCTATTAAAAAAATTTCCAAATTGATATAAAAATAATAGGATATAATTTTTGCCATCCTTATAAAGACAACACAATTATATGGTTATGGTTAATAGATTAATCTGATTTTTATTTTATTATTTTGTATTTTTTAATAGATGTATACTAAAATTTAAAAGAAAATAAGCGGAGTAGATGGTCAAAGTAATACTGGTGGCGAGATTTTTGTCCATATTTGAATCACTAATAATAGAGAGTTTTGCCACATGTGAGAAAACATATTTGAATCACTAATAAAAGAGAGTTTTGCTACATGTGAGAAAACTTATCGAAAAAAATTAAACTCAAATTTTTAGGTGAGTTAATAACGATTCAACATTTACCTATTGCGAGGTCTTCATTCGTTAGTATACCACCCCCATGAAGCATCTGGAAGGTGAACAAATTGTCGTACATGGCGAGAAAATGGAGGAGAGTGTTGCCTCGCGCATCTATCAATTGCACGCCTTCCTGTCTGAGAAAATTGCAGAGGAGTGTGTACGACTCTGATGAATTGCAATTCGATGCAACAAGCTTGAAAGCTCGGGAGCGGCTGATGATGGAAGGAGGAGTTGTGAAGCTATTGGTTGATGAGATTGCCATTTTGGAAATGGAACTTGTAAGATTCCAGAAAGCTTTTATGTATATTCAAATTGTATAAAACAAAGATTACAACCAATACTAATAGTAATCCTAAACCTAATCTATAACAGGAAATAACCCTATACAATCAATCGCATATTCACAATTAGCAACCTACATAATTGATACATAATACCATAATTACATAATACCATAAGTAATATTCTCACACCCCCGCTCAAACTCTAGGTGTTTTAGCAGAAAATACTGAGAGTTTGCCAAGAAGAAACTGAAATCGAGCAGTTGTGTGAGTCTTCATAAAGAAATCAGCAAGTTGTAATGCCGAAAAGACGAAAGGAAGTGAGATAGAGCCAGACTACAGATGCTGACGGACAAAATAACAATCAATCTCAATATACTTCGTTCGTTCATGAAAGACGGTGTTATGGGCGATCTAAATAGCACTGCGGTTATCATAGTAAAGAGAGGTCAGAGAAGACTAAGGGACACCTAAATTAGTCAAGAGACAACGAAGCCAAACAATCTCAGCAGTGGCATGAGCCATAGCACGGTACTCAGTCTCGGCAGTGGAACGCGCAACAACAGTCTGTTTTTTGCTCTTCCAAGAAATCAAGGAATCACCAAGAAACATGCAGAAGCTAGAAGTGGACTTACGATCAGTGACATCACCAGCCCAATCAGAATCAACATAAGCTACCAAGTCCAAAGAGAAAGTAGAAGACAACAGTAAACCCTGAAAGATTGTATCTCGGAGATAACGAAGAATCCGAACCAAAGCAACCCAATGTGTAGAACGAGGAACAGAAACGAACTGACTAACCACATGCACAACATAAGCAAGATTAAGGCGAGTGACAATCAAATAAACTAAATAACCCATAAGCTCGCAATAGAAAGTGGGATCATCTAAAGGGACACCATCAGTAGAGTTGAGCTACACATTAAGCTCAATAGGTGTATCAGAAACCTTAGTATCAGTAAAACCTGCACAGTGAATAACCTCATTAGCATACTTGGCTTGAGATAAAAAATAACCCTTTGGAGAAGAGGCAACCTCAATACCAAGAAAAAACTGCAATGGACCCAGATCCTTCATTTCGAAGGTACGAAAAAGGTGTTGCTTAACCTCAGAGATAGCAAAAGAGTCAGAGCTAATGATGATCATATTATCCACATATAGTAAAAGAGCAACAAAACCAATCGAGGTATGTCTCAAAAACAAAGCAGAGTCGGAAGCAGAAATATAAAACCCAAGCTTGGTAACAGCAGTCTGAAAGCGATCATACCAAGCACGAGGAGATTGCTTCAAACCATACAAAGCAAGTCGAAGATGACAAACCAGCCCAGAGGAATGGAGAAAACTAGGAGGAGGATGTATATAGACCTCCTTAGTGAGATGACCGTTAAGAAAAGCATTTTTAACGTCCATCTGATAAAGACGCCAATGTCGAACAGCAACAACAGAAATCAAGGTACGGGTAGTAGTCATCTGGATAACAGGTGCAAATGTCTCATCATAATCAATACCATACTCCTACGAGAAACCCCTTGTAACCAAGCAAGCTTTGTATTGCTCGAGAGAACCATCAGAATAAGTCTTGACTTTATAAACCAATTTGTAACCAACTAGATTCTTGCCAGTAGGCAAAGGAACCAACTCCCAAGTGTTAGTCTTCTGCAAGGCAAACAATTCATCCTCCATAGCTTGAACCCAATTAGGATCCTGACAGGCCTCCGCGTAAGACTGAGGTTCTGAAAAAGAATGAATAACAGACAAAAAAGTATGATAAGAAGCAGAAAAATATATATTAAACCAACCTAACCTGTTTGGAGGACGACGCTCATGAGTAGGATGTCGGTGTGCCACAGGATCAAAGTCGTCAAAAGCAGAAAGAGTAGCAACAGAAGTAGAGATAACTGGCAGTGGAGGAGCCTGGCGACGAGAATAGACCAACAACGAATGGGGAGAAGAAGTCGAATGAGGAGAAGTAGCCAGAGGGGAAGCAGGAGGAGAAGATAAAACAAGCTCAGGAGGAACAGTGGAGATGTACTCATCAAACGAGACCTCAGAAGGAAATGGATCAATATGAACCAAATTTTCTTTGGAAACTAGGGCGGTGAGGGAAGGAAGCTGAAAGTAAGGTAGATATTCGAGAAAAGTAACATTGTGGGAGACATAAAGGGGACAGGAAACAGGGTCATAATAGCGATAACATTTCTGAGTGAAACTATAACCCAAAAAGACACATAGGACAGACCGGACAATAAGTTTGGTCCTATCTTTACAGGGTAAAAGGACAAAACAAGCAGACCCAAACACACGAAGAATGAAGTAATTAGGAAGTTGATAAAACAGAGCCTCATAAGGAGATTAACTAGAAAGAAGGGGGGTAGGCATACGGTTGAGAAAAAAAGCAGTAGTAAGAACTGCCTCACTCCAAAATGGAGCCGAAACGGAGGTAGAGAGAAGGAGAGACCTAGCTGTCTCAAGAAGATGACAGTGTTTACGCTCAACTCGACCATTTTGGGCAAAGTGTATTAGTACAAGAAGTTTGGTGAATTGTACCCAATTTGTCATGACCCGAACCCGCCTCTATGGGTTAAGGCCATAACCGGTCAGTAATCACGAGATTACCTACGGTCTCAAACCAAATAAAACAAAACTCATCAGAGTAAAGGGGCCAAACGGAAGCAAATTTAAAACTTTGTCCATAGAGCCGTGCATATATGCACATCATAACATTCCACATTACATATGTTAATAACTCACAACAGAAAGTATAGTAGCATAAGGTTCTGTACAGACAGGATCATTCAAATCTAAGTCAGCCAAACAAAACTATACACAGACGTATACCAAAGTCCTCGCCAATATGACGAAATGCACAGAATGGCAAAAGGGCGAAGACGTGTCTCGTGCATGAGACGCAAGGGCTGACTCTTCAAAACTTTGATTGTTCCATATAGACTTCACTGAGGCTGGGTCTGGACCTCTCTAAGCTCACCTACAAACACATGAATGAGCGTGAGCGAAAGCCCAGTAAATAATATCAAAGAAAGAATATACATTGGAACAATATACCTCAAACGGCCTTGGGCCCAGTTTATATTTCTAACTAATACACACATACGTAGACATATGTAAGTTAAGTAACTGCGGTTCCAAACACATCATACGGCCTCTGGCCCAATTCATTCGTATCATTCAGGTCAGACCGGCCTTTGGCCTATTCATACTTTCATTTCAAACTGTTATTTGTGTCAAACTATCATTCGTGTCAAACTGTTATTCATGTCAAACTGGCATTTGGCCCATTCATTTATTCATGTCGAAACGGCCTCTGGCCCATTCATTCATGTCAAAACGGCCTCTGGCCCATTCATTCATGCTTGTCAAAACGGCTTTTGGCCCATCCACTCATTCTTGTCAAAACGGCCTCTGGCCCATTCACTCATTCTTGTTAAAATGGCCTCTGGCCCATTCACTCATTCTTGTCAAAACGGCCTCTGGCCTATTCACTCGTTCTTGTCAAAACGGCCTCTGGCCCATTCACTAATTCTTGTCAAAACGGCATCTGGCCCATACATTTGGCATAGCAAACATTGTCCACCAATCAAATTGATAAAACTTATAAACTTACATAGAAGTAAGAAATTGGACAACAATATATTTCAGGTATCTTTGTCAAGCTATTACTCACAGTGATCGGCTGATTGATTTGTCCTGGAGCTCGACCCTACATATTCCATGAACACAAAAGGGTCACAAACAATTCTATCCATTCTAAATTCACATTTTCCTCTTTAGGCTTCATTCTTATCTCTTTAACTCAATTACAATGCTCAATGCATGCCTAAGAGTACTTAGAAGTGAAAGAGGACGGAAAATGAAACTTAGAATGCCTTTCCAAAATTTCAGAAAACAGGGTCCCCGCTCGAGCGTGGACTTCCCCGCTCGAGCAGACCCATGAGGTCTGCAAAAGTACTGGACGCATTGAATTTAAGCTCGAGCGTGAAGTCTGGCGCTCGAGCTGAAGGTCTGTCTACATAGCTCCCCGCTCGAGCGGACACCATGTCTGCAAAAAGTTCTGGGAGCACATATTTCCCGCTCGAGCGGCGGTTTCCACGCTCGAGTGGACACCAAAAATTCTGGGTTTTCCAGCAATGTTCTTGAGCTGAAATTTGACATTCAAAGGTTCCAAAACACATGATTTCAGTTCAAAAACATGCAAACACATTAAATTACATGAGAGTACAAAAGTATGACACCAAATTGTTCAAAGTCATCATTTAATTCCCACATAGATCGACATTTCTTTCGTATGATCAAAATCCAAACATTCAAACTTCATACCAATTCCATAACTTCTTCAATCATGCATGCATGTCAAATTTTGACTTCATTTCTGTTACAAATGGTACAAATGATGCTCCAAATCATGAAGCTACACAAAACTACTCATGCATGTAAGGTTTGATGCTCCATTCTTCATATATAACATGCTACATGCTAGAACACCCAAAATTGTAACAATTATGCACATGCATGTTCATTTTAACTTCAAATTCAGCTCAATCTTAGCCATGAGATACCATACCACTTGATTTCACAAAATTACATACTCAATTCATAAATCAAGAATTGATTACTCACCTAGGAGCTTCAAACACTCAATGTTCTTTGAGTTTTAACTTCTAATTTCACAATCTTGAATCAAAATGCATAACTCCTCCTCCTCTCTCTCTAGAACCGGCCCTCTCTCTCCCTCTCTAGAGAAATCTCAGCCCAAATGGATAAAAGAGAGGAATTGAGTGCATTGTCCCCTTTTTATGTAAGTCCCACTAGTCAAAATTATTAATATTAAATAATTGGACACTTAATTAATCGTTTTGAATCTAATTATTTTGATCCGAAACAATTTTCAATTAAATTTCACCGTAGGCTCTAAAAATTATGCCAATCACAATGGCGCAATCAATTTCGGTTTTTACGGCCGATAAGGCCTTCAATTTAAACTCCAAAGCAGGTAATCAAACAGATATTCCTACGGTAAATAGATAGAAATTCAAAACCACATATTTTCACATAATGGCACACAACATCATGTCAAACACATAATCACATTCATAATAAGGACCAATTAGCTAATTACGGAACAGGGTTATCACACAATTTGGCCAAGTATTCACAGAATTCAGTTTTAAAGTATTTCTCGCCCATGTCAGACTGCAACAATTTAATAGTAGACCCAAACTGTGTAGTAACCATAGATTGGAAAGTATGATATGTCTGGTAGAAGTCAGACTTATAAGTCATAAGATAAACCCAAGTATAACGGATATAGTTATCAACAAATGACACATAGTATGCAGAACCCCCTTTGGTGAGAATAAGAAAAGGGCCCCAAACATCAGTATGAACTAAAGAAAATAGTGTATCAGATATAGAGGTATTTTTATGAAAAGGTAAGGCTGTCATTCTGGCAAGTTTACACCCTCGACATTCAGTAAGTTTACTAGGAGAAACTTTACCTAATATACTCGACTGAGCTAAAGACCGTAAGCGATCAGCAGACAAATGCCCAAATCTTGAATGCCACAAGTAGAAAGGACTAGACAGAGAATCCAACCAAAAAGAGAAAAAGGCAGTCGAAGAGATTGTTATAGGCAGATGCAAGCACTCCACCACATTGAGGTCTCCAACTCTACGGTCGATCCCAATCTACTGCTTAGACATCCGATCTTGCACAGAATAAGTAGAAAAAGAAAAGATAACATCAAAACCAGAGGCATCAAGCTGACTGATAGATAATAAACTGATAGATAACTGATGAACATAAATGACAAATAGAATAGAGACAATAGACATAGCAGACAGTAGGACAGATCCAACAGATATAATAGACATAGCAGACCCATTAACAGCATTGACAGTAATAGGAAAGGGAGGAAGAGTACAATTTTAAAGTAAGGAGAGATGGAGAGTTATATGATGAGAGGCACCCGAGTCAAAAAGCTAGACAAGCGAAGAAATACCTGAAGAAGACCCAAGCAAACCTGAATGAAGATAGCAAACAATAGAGGCAGATGGGGATGGCTGGGAGGTAGACAATGTATGTTAAAGCTGACTAATCCGAGCAGTCAAGGAAGCCAAGTTAGGATCAGGCGCCGAAGCAGATGCAGTAGAACTAGCGGGAGGCCGAACGGTACTCAAAGGAGAAACGCAGAACTTGATCGAAAACTACTGAGAAGACGGGGCAGACACCGACGAAGCAAACAAACATCCTTTTTTAGAACAATGATACTTCTAATGGCCTTTCTGATGGCAGAAAGCACACTCATCAAAAGCCAGAGACATCATAATAACTAGAAAAACTGAGGGATTCAAGTGCAATCAAACAAAATAGCCAAACCAGGGGTTCAAGTGTAATACTCAAAACTCTAAGGGGCAAACTGTAATAATCAGGAACGTGTTGGGTCCAAACAAGAATAAAAAAGAACTTGTTAATTTCAGGACCCTCACAGTGGGTCAACTTCAAATAAATCAAATACGTTGACCAAGAGAAGCAACTAGATGATGTCGAACAAATGGGTCACCCCTCAGAAAAAGCAAAACCAGCAAAAGAAGAGACAAACCTCATCGGAGGGGAGTCCTGTAGCGAGAGAGAAAACCAACAATCGTTAACAAGAGAGAAGGGGCTTTGATCAAACCAGACCCGGACGAACCAAATGATAAATGAAGCAAGAAGCTTCAATCGACATCCAGGGCTGAGAGTAAGAGAGAGAGAGATCTCGAGCCAGATTGAACCAAGAAGAAGACTCACAGCCAACGACTGTGACACTCTTTAACTGACGGCACTAGGGTTTCGCAACCAGCTTTGATGCCATGTAAGATTTCAAAAAGCTTTTCTGTATATTCGAATTGTATAAAACAAAGATTGCAACCAATATTAATAGCAATCCTAAACCTAATCTATAATAGGAAATAACCCTATACAATCAATCGCATATTCACAATTAGCAACCTACCTAATTGATACATAATACCGTAATTACATAATACCATAATTAATATTCTCACAGAACTCTGAAACTTTTTTGAGTTTCATGTGGATAGGAAAAGAATAAATTGCTAATTATAGGAGTCTTGAGAGCAAAGTAAAGGTTGTCAAGCAATTCTGTTTATAAAAAGGAGGAGAATAAAGAAGATATTAAGTTTTGCAAGAAAAGAATTCTAAAAAATACATAGTTGGGAGTACTGTCCAAACAAAGTACACTTTGTGATGAAATGGTGATTAGTAGGAAGTTTATGCAGCGATTTGGACGTTTATTAGCAAAATGATAATTTTGTTGAATTTTTAAGATTGTTAGATTAAACTTGAGATACCCATAACAAGTTCAACTCCTAACAATGAATTGGATTAGGAAGGATAGAAAACCAATGAGAACCATGAAGAAATGAAAATGGCCAAATAAGAGTCCTCCTCATGGTTTTTAAGCAACAGGTATCAAAATATATGTATTAATATTCGCGATAATTAACTTATATCATTGTCAAAAGTCTAAAATCTTAATACGTATCAGATTATAAAAGCATGACAAGTCCAAGACTCTTTTATTCTATTTCTAATTTTGGGAATGCATGCAAGAGTGCAAACATGAGTGCACTTTCTATGATCAGCTTCCATTGTCATCGTTATCATGTACAAGTCTAGAAACTTAGTAAGTGTTCAAATCTTCTTTCTTATTCATGTTTATCCAAACAAAAATTGTAAATAAGATAAATTATACTGACACCTCCTGAAGTTTATATTTATTATTGTTCTTTCCCTCACTTTTTAGAAATTACATCTCCCTCCCTGAGGTTTAAAGTTTCATTACAAATTCTCCCATAGCAATTTAATTTTTTTAAATACCAATTTTGTCCTCACTAGTTAAATTCCATTGACACCCCCCACATTTTAAAAATTACAATCCCCTCCCTAAGGTTTAAAGTAGCATTACCAATTGCTCCCTCAGTTAGTATTAGTTTCATTGAAAAAAAAATTAATTGGAATAACAATTATTTGAAAAAAAAATTTTAATTGAAAAAAAATGTTGTTAGTAAAATTTTTAAATTTCTGTTTAAAAATCAACGTAAACTCATTTTTGAATTTACGTTTTTTTTCTCAAATTTACAAACTGAGACAACAATTTATAAACCAAAAAAGTTATCAAACAAATTTTTATGACAGTTTTTAAAATTTTTGTAAATATAAATTGAAAACTGAAAACAAAATGGTTACCAAACAGACCTCAGATGGTAAAAATGTCATAAAATTAAAAAATAATTAAATAAGTTACCAACATAAAAAATGACTTATCAAAAGATTCTTGGGCTATGTATGGTTTGATTTTTAGAATTTTTTTTTAAAAATTAAAAATTAATTTGGTTAAGAAATAAAAAATAAAAAATAATTATCATTTTTATATAACTTTTATCTTTCGAGTGGTTAAAAATAATTTTTTACAAATTAAATTGAAACAGCCATACGTATATATATAACTTGCCCAAAAATTAAAATGATAATTATTTTTTACCCTTAAATGATAATTATTTTTTATTTTTTATTTCTTAACCAAATTAATTTTTAATTTTAAAAAAAAATTCTAAAAATCAAACCATACATAGCCTAAATATCTTTTGATAAGTAATTTCTTACATGGGTAACTTATTTAATTATTTATTAATTTTACGATATTTTTACCACCTGAAGCCTGTTTGGTAACCATTTCGTTTTTAGTTTCAATTTATATTTACAAAAATTTTAAAAGTTGTCATAAAAACTTGTTTGATAATTTTTTTTAGTTTATAAATGGTTGTCTCAGTTTGTAAATTTAAGAAAAAAACGTAAATTCAAAAAATGAGTTCACATTGGTTTTTAAACAGAAATTCAAAAAATTTACTAACAAATTTTTTTTTTAAATAATTTTTTTCCCAATTAATTTTTTTTTTCAATGAATTTTTTTTTCAACTAATACTAACCGAGAGGGCAATTGGTAAAGCTACTTTAAACCTTAGGGAGGGGATTGTAATTTTTAAAATGTGAGGGGTGTCAATGTAATTTACCTAGTGAGGGCAAAATTAGTATTTAAAAAAAATAAATTGCTGAGGGAGGAATCTGTAATGAAATTTTAAACCTCAGTGAGGGAAATATAATTTTCTGAAGGTGAGAGGGGGAAACCGTGATAAACATAAATTTTAAGGGGTGTCAATGTAATTTACCCTTGTAAATAATAGCTTGAAGTTGCACTGCAACTTGGCCATGTTTGGTCAATTTGAGGATCTCTTCAGACTAAGGTATTTGTCTCGACCAACTTGTCCAAATTTAAGCTCAAGTTTATCCCGGATAATTTGTGTAGGATTGGTTACTCAAATTCAAAAAAAAAAACACACACACACACACACACAAATGTCTTTAATTGATCATTGCATTTTTTGAAAATTAAAAAATATATATATATATATAATTACAAATATGAAAATTGATTGAGTTTTGTATAATAAGCATTCAGACAATATATAAAGTGTACGAGCACGAAATAATGCTCTCGTATAATCATGTTGATCAAGTCTGCGCTCCTCCAAACGTCGTCGCTTTACTCCCTGAAAACACAAATATGAGCTAGCTGGTGGGTGTGTGCCAGATACCTCTCCGATGCCTAAGTCAGCAAAATAGACAAATAGACAAAAACTCTGTGTATTCTGAAAGTCAAAGTTGTGTTACCTATACATAGGTTATGTTGTGAGCTTTTATAGGTTCCGCGTGGCATAATCCTAGTAGGACTCTTATTTCTCTATATAGAGTCCTCCTAGGAATCACACTCCTGAAAGATAATATTTATCCTCCAACACCCCATCTCACTGCTTAAACCAAGTGAGATGGTTTTACCTCGGTGGGATGACAATATAACCGAGCTAACAATATCTCTTTGTCATACTCAATCCAGTACCTCCATATGCAACACATAGCTCGGCTTTTGTTCACTTGCATCTTGGTTGCCTGTTGAGACCAAGCTAACTACAGCAAGTTTTGACCGAGCTAACAAGAGCAAGGTTCACTATCAGAAGCCCAAATACCTCGGTTCCAAATACTATGACCGAACTAACTACCACTCCGACCGTGGTGACTGTAATCGTATTTGGACCGAGCTAACTACAAGGTCTTTTCACTCAGCCCTTTTTACTGCGGCCCACAGAACGGCCCATTACCACGCCGTGGCCTAGCTCGGCCCTAATGCACACAAAAATTCCCTCTCACAAAGTATTAAATTTAAATTTTTTATTACTTTAGTCCACACAAATTACATCTATAACTTGAAGGGAGGAGTAAGTTTGGTTTGATTGGTTATTTATTATTTTATTATTTTTTATAATTTATTTTTCCTGTCCTAATCTCAATTACATTGGGCATTAAATTTTAGTCATTTTATTATAATGAAACTCAATCAATTCTTCATGCATAACGTTGGAGAAATTTGAATTATTGTCCGTCCTAGTGAAGTTCGAAGGTTTTGAACAACGAGTAGCTCTATTGATTAACTAGGGGATTAGGGATGGCAATTTAAATCTGGTCCGACGAGGATCCGATCCCCCGACCCTGATTAGAATGGTTTTTCTCCGAAAAATACCCCTGTGGGGACGGGGACAGTATTCGAAATTAAATCCCCAATCAGTTTCGGGCCGGGGACGAGGACCAGTGTTCAAGCCCCAGCCCGTCCCCGGCCCTGACCCCGAATTTTCCTAAAATAAAATTACCATTTTACCCCTCTATATATATATATATATAAACCAACCATTTTCACTCACATAACACAACACAACACAGCAACACAGCAGCATCACCGCCTCTCTCTCTCTCTCTCTCTCTCTCTCTCTCTCTTTTTCTCTCTAAAACCCTCCGCCGATCCCCCTCCTCCCATCACCGTCGAGATCTGAGTTCTTCCTCCCATCACGCCGAGATCTGAGTTCTTTCCCGACCTCCGTCACTATCTCCGACCGCCGGTCCATCGTCTCTTTGGGCATCAGATATCTCTCCAGTGATAGATATCTCTCTCTCTCTCTCTTGATTTGTTATGTATATATATATATATTAGATTTGAGCATCAAATATCTCTCTCTCTCTCTCTCTCTATGTTGTTGTTGATGATGATGATGAACAGATCTATTAGATCTGAATTTTTTTTATTTTTTTTAACATTTGAGCTCATCAGATCTGTTAATGGTGATGATGATGATGATGATGATGAACAGATTTGTATGATAATGATGAACATATCTCTCTCTCTACTATGTTGTTGTTGTCGTTGTTAATCATGAACAAATCTGTTGGATCTAATTTTTTTTTTTTTTTGCGGGAGAATTTTCGGGGTCGGGGAAGCCCGATCCCGGTTAGAGGGCGGGGGCGAGGGTAGATATAGGTTCCTCGTTGGGGATCGGGGCCGGGGACAGGAGAATTTCCACCGTCGGGAATCGAGGACCGAGGACCGGGGACCGGGGGTGTGATCCCCAGCCCCTCCCCGCCCTGTTGCCATTCCTATAGATGATTGAGGTTGAGCTTTTGATTTTATATTTTTCTTGCCGATCAAAACAAGATAAGACAAAATAATTTATTTGGATCAAATTTTTTAGTAAATTTTTATAATTGAATTTTAGTATTTTTTACAAAAATATTTCAATCAATATTCAAATTTTAATTGTTTTTATGATTTTTCAGTGTGAATTTTGTTTTCTTTTTTAATTTTATATTTTACTAAAGTTGAATAAAAAACAACTAAAAAAACTCATCCACACACATGCCCTAAAAAAAATAACACCAATTTTGTTTGGACGGACTAGATAAGGGGGAATTGTAATCCATCAGACTATTAGTCCTGGGATACATTGTCCCCGGACTATTTGGTTGGACTGGATTTGTATCCTATGCTTGTTCATGGGATTAGATGTCTGGATTGGATTATTTTTAGTGAATCCAATGTTTGTTTAGAATATTATGGAGAATGATTAATGCTCAAATGACTATTTTATCCTTTTCAATTATTTATTAAGTAATAGCAATATTGAACATAGCTTTAATATTTTAATTATTTTTTCCTAGATTAAATAAAAATTTATTTTATTTTATTTTTTGCACAATTAAATAAATTTATTTTTAAAAAATTAAATAAATTAAATATCAATAAAAAATATATGTTATTTTTTAATTAAAATTTTAAATAAATTTATTTTAAATAATAATAATAATTAAATAATGAAATAAAATAAAACATCTATTAAAATTTAAATAATGAAATTAAATAAAATATAAACAAAATTTTAAAATAAAACATCAATAAAATATCTATAAAAAAGTATTTTAAAAGTTTAAATAAATAAAACAAAATCAAAAAAAAAATATTTTATTTTTAAATTGAGACATTTAAATTTTATTAAGTTTTACGAAATATAATACATAATTAAATACCAGAGGACAAAAATATAATTTTATTAACTAATTCCATACGATGACTTATCCCATAGCCTCTATCCCATTCTTAGGATAACATAGTCTCATAAATATAAAATTAATAGTTCGGATGTACTGTAACAACGAACTATTAATTCATACCAAATAAATAGTCCGATCCCATGCCCGATCCTTCCAAAACAAATTCCCCCATATAGTATTAAACAGCCAAACATTCAAGGGACTTGAAATTAGGGCTTGGCAAAATAACAATCTGCGAAAATCCACACATGCCCTTAAACCGTTCTGGATTGACACGGTATCCGGTTCGACTCAGTACGTTTTGACGGTGAACCCATCATAGGTATATATCTCTCATCAATCTATGTACGTACGTATACAATAATACAGTTCAATCGTTACTGAATTGCAAGTCCAAAAAGCTCTGATTTTGGGGAATTCAGAGTACGATTCTCTCTCTCTCTCTCTCTCTCTCTCTCTCTCTCTCTCTCTCTATGTATATACATATATATATATATGTATAGACAACGTATATATGATGGATAGGTTGTGAACAATTGGGATTAATATTGTATTGATTATCTTTAATGTTGTTTCAAATTCTGTTTCATCGTTCTATCTATATTATGTCTATATCTCTTCAATTTATGACCAGAATGATATTGGGATTCGAATTTAATTAAAGTTGTTGTTGTTGTATAAGAATATCAGACATTGTTGCTTCCTAATAGTGATTTTTAGTTTTAGGTTTACTGTAGGAGTTGTGGGTATACCGTGTTTTATTGATTTTGTTCTCTTTCCTCTCTTTTTTTGGATACTTTTTATAACCCAACAAATTTTTTGAACAATTTAAGATCATACACCATGTTCCAAGAAAAAGGAACAAAGAAAAAAAAAAGTTTTATTGAGGAAACATTGTTGGGATTTGTATCCAAATGTCAACTAGAAATTGAAAAATGGGATTTTGAATTGTGCTAACACTTCCCTAGCTTTTTATTTTTATTTTTTTAAATTGATTGATTTTTATGTGCTTATGATATGATCATATGATTATGATGTTAGGGTTTGACTTCTGTTAATTAGACAGATGAACTTCTCTGGGTTTGTTTAGTGGGCCACGTTTTAGAAATGCTATAGATCTTGAGAAACTGACACTTGGATACTTTAAGTACTAGGCGTGAAATTGTTTTAATGTTGATTAAAAGTGGGGAATGCTGGACCGAAATATAATGCATTGGAGTTAATAATCTGAGATGGAATTAAACTAGGCCCTTCATGATAATTTAGCATCATAATTGATAGTAACTTTTCTAGGAGTATTTAATGTTCATTTGGAGCAATATTTTTGAGCAATGATAGTTTGATGTGGTAGGGATTATTCCATCCTATTCCTAAAATATTGTACATCTTTAGAGACATTTTATAGTACTGTAGATATAGTTATAGGAGTTTAGATATAAATGTATGTGCTTAAACAATCATGACCTTAATAGCTTTAACCGGATTTTATGAATTTGGTGTGCAAAAACTTGAATAATGAGAATGCTAGCGGCTCTAAGTCCTTGGTTCAGTAGGCAAATTTTTATTTTTCCGTTTTTCCTTATCTTATGTAATGAACATGTGACTTTCTTATCTTCAAATTGTGGATTTCAACAACGATTTGTCTTCTTTACATGTCTTTGAGCTTTGTATGTGACAAATAGGACTGCAGAGGAAATATAAGTTCCATTAAATCTTCACTCACATGATAAAATTTAAAACAGATGGAACGTTCTATCTCTTCTCTTGCTTATAAAGGTTCTATTGTTGAAGCAATTGCTGAGGCCAAGAGGCAGAAGAAAATTTTTGTAGTTTACATTTCAGGTAATGTTTCTTAATATGATTATTCTTTCATGTTTGGATATAGTGTTAGCATGTCGCTAACGTATGCGTTAGTGATGCTTTATACGCTGTACTAAATCAAATTAGTATGATCTCATCAAACAGAATGTCCAAACATGGAAAAGAAAAGGTGCTGAAGATACACTGAATTATTCCTTTTGTGAAGCTTTTCAAGCTCTTCTTTTGTGGATTGTGTGATGCTAAAGGCTTCTAGGAGTGATTTCTAGAATTTTCTTCTCCTTTTCATTCTTCTTAGTAATTTTCTGCATCATGGCCTTTTAACATCACTGAAACCAGTGTAAAAATATTTTTCCCACCATTAAACACAAGCTATAGGATAATTCTCTCAGTTATGGTCCCTACTTCAAAGTGAAATTGCTCATTGGATGGTGATACTAACATGTTGTGTCACTGTTATATCCAATATTTACTCCCTTTGTTGGCTCTATGGTGTTAAGAGCTTGAGGTTGTGGGTTTGAACCTTTGAGGCAAGGAATATCATTTTTTCCTTTGCTTTGTATTTTGCTGGTGATTCTACTTTGTAAAATGGCTTTCTTTTGTGCAAATGATTTAGAATATTTCACCATTAGTAAATGTCTAGATGCTTCTAGATCTGAGACTTAATTTTGCTCAATGTTGCTTAATTTTTTTTTTTCCCCACTATTCTTTTCCTTCAGTTAAACGATTACTTGATTTGTTCATTTAATGCCTTCAATTTTGCATTTTTAGGCGACAATGCAGAGTCAACTCATTTAGAGGAATCAACGTGGTTGGATTCAAATGTAGGTTTCCTTGCTGTCTTCTTCTTTTAATAAATATTCGAATGGAAAATTTTTGTGATGTTTTATATCGGTGCCATGCTCTTATAGTTGCATGCTGCTTTCAGGTTGCAGAGTCTATTTCGAAGTATTGCATTTTATTGCACATCTCAGAGGGGAGTACTGATGCGGCAAATTTTTCTGCAATATGTATCCTTTGCTGAATGACATTCCTTCTGTGCAATTCCACAAGAAAATTACACTTCTGAATTCATATTCATTATTCGCTATACGTTAATTGGCATATTTGTAATTAAGATATCTCTTGGTGATAATAGATTAAATAGTCATAATTTTAGCAAGGTATGATTGGATTTGGCCCATGCCATTTTCCTCAAAATTAGGCCAAGTTTGGGAACTTGTCAAAAAGTCAAAAAGTTACTCAAAAAGTTAAAAAGTTAACACTATTTACCAAAAGTCAACAATTACGGCTGCACAACTCCCAATTTGAATTTTTCCCTAAAAATCAATTTCTACAATTTTTTATTACACATTTTTTCATAAAAAGTTAAAAAGTTAACCCAAACATCCATATTTTCAACCTCAATTTTTTAGTCCAAAAAGACAAAAAGTACACTTATTTAGGACACCCCAAACAACCCCTTAGTTTCCTTTCCTTTGAAGTGGCCAAAACGTCTCTAGTATTTCTGCTGAAACACATTGAAGTAACTTGAACAACAAGCTTCTTAACACCAATCATGAATCTGTAACATAACTTGTTTAATTTTCCAAAATATTTGTCAAAACAATAATAGTAATTTAATAGTAAAAGAACAGAGAAGACATCTCGGATTTGTTTGAAAACTCTAGAGAAAGAGGACACAAGAGGAACTGAGTAGAAGAGAAAGAGGAGAACTTCCTTCTCTTTCTTTTGGGAACAAAAAAAATGAAAGAGCAATAGTTTGTGTCACTTACAGTTGATTGAAATCTTGAGGCTGCAATTTTCACTAAGTAACTCCTCTTCCTTTTTCCTTGACTTCTACAACCTTTTCTTTCTTAAGGTTTTATTTGAAGTGGAATTCTCCCCTCCCTAAATTTGACCCCTTATAAATTTATTTATTTATTTATTTTTCCTGGTATTATAATTTTTTCCCCTTTTTTTATCTTTCACAGTTTCTTGACCATCAGCTTAACCTTTTTAAACTTTTACTTATTATTGAAAAGGCTCTCTTTATATTTGTTTACTAAAAGAACTTTAACATCTGAAGGATGGGCATTAACTTAGTATTATTATTTTTGATAAATTGCTGACCTTGTTTGATTGGGATTTTATTCACCTTTAGAATCATATATACATGTCTTTGAACACAATGATTTATTTGACATTTGTTTATGAATTTTGCTTTGCATTAACAATTATTCCATATTTGTCCTCTTTTCCCTGTGTAAATAGAGTATAGACCCGAAACATGTTCAGCTAATCTATTCTTGGGCTTGTATTTATGTACATAGGTTTCAGTGTATGTTTCCAAACGTTTAGTGGGTTTCCATTTTTTTTTCTTTTTTTTTCTTTTTTGCCATGTGGTGATGCTGGGGTAAAATTTCTGGCCACTGCTGTTGTTCTATTTTGTTTCAATGAGTATTTATCTTAAGCTTTTGCTATTATGTGAAAAATGAAGCACGTGTCCTTACATCATCCAGCACAGATCCCCAGAAATCCATCCCTTGCATTACTGCTATTGGATACAATGGTTTACAACTTTGGCAAAATGGTGTGGTTTCTCTATAGAATGGAAATTTATTTATTCATTTATTTTGGGAAATCATACTGGACAATTTATAATTAACTTCTAAATTGAATTAATGTGCAGAGGGCTTTGTCAGTGCTGATATTCTGGCATCTAGCCTTGAGAAGGCATGGTTGAGTCTTCATATCCAGGTAGGTTGTGCAGATGATTCTTACTGTCTTCAGTATATCTTCTAAGCCTGTGTCATACTCCTATGGCCATGACTCTGCTCCCAGTCTTAATTCCAGACACCCATTTGGAATCTAGTTGAATTTTTACTTTACAAGCATATAGTTAATTGCATTGGAGACGCTCTGTGCCCAGATTTCTAATAATTTTCTTGCGTTCCTGCACTCACTCTATGAACTGGTCTGATAGAACAATAATGCACTTGCAGTTCACGACAAGAGGTAATCTTTTTATTACAAATTGCAGGAAACAACCGCAACTTTCCTAACTGCGGCACTTGCTTCAAAGAAATCTGAACCACAGGGTACTAACGGTTCTGATACTGCCTCAGTTGAGCAAGGAAGTTCTTCAAGCGTGGATGTTCCTTCACCTTCAACAGATAAACATGATCCACATTCTGAAGCTAGACCAGCAGCTAGCGCGGAGATGGAAAATAAAGAGTCTGATCAGACTGATGAGGTAAACTCGGATTGCTGTCCTTGGGAAGTAGAATGTATATCAACTGAAGTGTGCTGATATTACTAGCCTATCATGTTTTGTGTGCATGTACAGGAGATAAATTCCAAACTAGGTGATGAGGCATCTACTGGATCAGTTTTGGCTAATGCATTGGAACATGGTGAGGTTGGAAGGTCCATCTCTTCAATTGAAACAGCCAAAGAGTCAATTAATCCTGTGAAGGTAGATCCAAATGACGCTGGAGTTGGCCATACGTCTTCTGTTGCTAGAGATGTATGTCCTGCACAAGAAGGAAAATTAAATGTGGTTGATCATCATTCAGAAGTTACAACAGAAACTTCTCAAGTGATTGCTAATGCGGCAACTGATGCAGTACAAGACAAAGAGGCTGAAGCTGTAGAGGATGACAAAATTAAATCAGAAGTTACAACAGAAACTTGTCAAGTGATTGCCAACAAGGCAACTGAAGCTGTCCAGGATAAAAAGGCTGATGATGTAGAGGAAGACAAAATTGATGTTTTAGACTCTTGTTCAAGTAAATCAACTGATGTTCATTTAAATATCCGATTGCTTGATGGTGCTAACCTACAAGAGAAGTTCCTTCTAACGAGCACTTTGAGAATGGTAAAAGGCTATGTGGATGAGAACCAAGCAAGTTCCATTGGCTCTTATGATCTTGCCATTCCCTATCCTCGCAAGGTATTCAATGATCAAGGTATGAGCATCAGATATCAGCCTGCTTACTTTATTTACTTGAAGCTTAGCTACTATTTTTGACTGGCATTAAATTTATATCCCGTAGATCTGAAGACCTTTTTGCCAGCTTAATCTACCGATTCCTTTTTGCTTGCTATTTCACCTGCTGAAGTTTACTCTCGTTGAATCTTCTTCTTCTAAAAGCTCTTCTATTGATTTTTCATTGCATTGAACTAATTTTTGATGGTCCAGCACCATCTACAGTTAAGTATGATTGTTTTATACTCCCTCCTTCCCAATTTGTTGGTCCCTTTTGGGGATTCTAACTTTTTAAGGGGGCATGCTATCATTACACTTTAATTTGAATTTCAAAATATTTTTCCATAAATGCCGCTATCTTTTCAAATCTTTAATATATTTATAATTACTCGGAAGAGGTAGTTTTGGAAAATCAAATGTTTTTTACTTTTCAAATGGGGCTATCATTTTGGGACATCCCAGAATGGAATGGTGGACCAACAAAATGGGATGGAGGGAGTAGCTCTTTTGCTTGTTTTCAATTAAATACAGATGTAATGTTTTTTCTACTTATCTGGTACTTTCTTGCACCATTTGCAATGATTACACCAGTAATAAAAATGTCAAGAATGTATCTATTAAGAAGCCATGCACTTATTTATGAAGATTGTTGGTTACTGTTTGATCTTTTGTCTCAAAGATGCATTGTCTTGAGTGGTACAAAATTCAAGTGCCTCGCATTGTAGAACTAGAATTTGAACCAAAACCGAAGTTGGTGAGCCTTCTTACAACCTAACATCTTCCCTTATATGGTGCCAAATTCCTAAGAGCTTGGTTTCATGCAGGAGAGGGACCGCTAGTGAACCTTGTTCAATAGTCAAGACAGTCAATGGAAGAAAAAAAAAAATCCTAAACCACTGGTTATTTCCCATTTTGCATGTTCAATAGTATTCAAGGAGTTCATGTCTAATACATCTCCAACATGGCAGCGGCTCTTTTCTTTAGTGAGTATCCATTCTTCTCGGAACTTGTGCAGTTGAGGAATCCCCACAAGTACCCTAGACTAGTGAAAGGTCTAGACAAAGATGGTAGACAACATCCGGAACTACATTTAGCTATTAGGTGTTGGGATTCCTGATGGAGGAAATGTGATTCTGAGATGCCTTGCATATTGTATGTGAATGGAGTGCTTCTGAAAATTATGTCAGTGGATTTTCCTTATTTTTCATGGAAGTATTACTAGGGGTGTTCATTCATGGGTCGGTTTGGTTTGGTTTGGCACTAAATTTGGAACTAACCCAATCATGATTGGTTCTAAGTTTTTGGACCCAAAACCGAACCAATCTTGCACTAGAACCAATCCAACCCAACCCAATGTAGCTCGGGTTGGTTCAGATTGAAACCACGGTTCCACTATATTAAAAATAAGCAAATCAGTCAATAATAAATAATTAAAATAAATAAGTCTTTAACATTTAAACATAGCACAAACAAAGAGCAATATATTGTTTAATGTGAGCCAATACAAATTAAATTTAACTCAAGCTTAAATATAATAAATGCAAATTAAATCCACTAATACAACCAATTCAAATTAAATTAACTGCAAAATCTGACTCAAGTTTCTAGTACATCCTTCGTTTACCTAATAAATTTTGTGTATGAAAATTATCAAGTATAATCAAATCCATTGCAATAGAGCAATAAGGTGATGACATGTCAACATAAATAAAATTTTAAAATATATATACATATAGGGAAATTCTAATATACACCCCTTGAAAAAGGGTGCATCATATGCACCCTTAGTTATGTCATTTTCTTCTTTAGTTATGACCAATTTTCTTTTTTAGTTATGACATTATTTTAGTTATGACTTGTGAATTCTTTTGTTATGCCTCATATTTTGTTTGGTTGTGACCTTTTTTTTTTTATAGTTATAACTCAAAAAATTGAAATTATGACATTTTGTTTTTAGTTATAAGGTGCATATGGAAGGTTGTGCACCATAGTTTTTCCCATACATATATATAAATAGGTTCAATTCTTGGGTTGGTTCGGTTTAGGCACGACCTAAACGAAGAACCAACCTAATCCTATTGGTTTGATAATTTGAAGATCCAGAACCAAATCAATGCACCCAAAAACCAATCCAACCCAACCCAACCCAAAGAGGTCGGTTTGGTTTGGTTCGGTTCTTCAGTTGACTGGGTAATTTGAACACCCTTAAGTATTACTACATGATGTACTGCTCTAAGCCTAATCAATGTGCTCTCTCTCTCTCTCTCTCACACACACACACACACACGTGCACGCGCACACACACAGGCAATATGTTGGTGGAATAAAGAAATTTAGAATCAATTCTATTCAGGAACATATCATAACCCTACAGAGTCAAGTACTTGCTTCGGTAAATGGAAATATTTTTATATTGGTGGTTATGTTGATAAATCCGTACTTGATGTAAAGGACTTGCATGTCAAATATCTTCTTCTTCTTCTACTTTATGGGCTTATACTTCTAATATGGATGCAGATTTGAACAAAACATTGTCAGAGTTGGGTTTGTTTGGAAGACAAGCATTGATAGTGGTTCCACATCAAGGAGCTACTAGTTTTTACCGAAGAGGATCTTCATCCCATAACCAAACAAGTTCCACCACTGATCTTGATTCTTCAAACAGAAGCAATGAAGGATATTGGGGATTGATGAAAAGGGTTTTATCTTACGTGAATCCTTTGTCCTATCTTGCTGGTGGTAGTGCCAGCTCATCAAATTCTGCACAGGAGTCTCAAAGCAGCATGTGGCAATACAGTGAGTTTCTCTATCATGTTTTTCATTTAAATCTTAATAAAAGCTCTAGGCTGTAGAAGTCCTTGTACAATTTATGATCGTCATATACTTCAACTAGTTGTGGTAATGTTATACATGCCTGAACCAAGCTAAACATGCGTTCTGTATTTACATATTGTAACCTCGGTATAATCCTTGCTCTAAAAACCATGGCCTTCGACATGCAAGGGGCCACCATTATATAAAGAAATTTCATATGGAATGCAGAATAAGTGGTGGAATAAGTGATGCAAACTAGGATTAATCTTGTACAAAACAAAAATTAATGATAATAATTCATGTATTTTCTCTGGATGTTGTTTTCCTTGTTACCATTTATGCTGCAAGATTCTGTATGTCAGATTTGAGATGCCCTTTCTACGCTTCGCGTGATATAGAATTGGTGTTATAGAATGTCTCATTCTAGATATATAATGTCGCATGCAATGTATGAGACATGATATTGAGTGGGCTACAAAAAAGTTACGTTTTAAATAAGCGTGGTCTGTTTCTTTTATCGTGCCCCTAGACCTTCCCGATTACTGCGATTTGAATATTTACTAGTTGTATTCTCACTATAATGATTTGGATATTGTAGATCCAAATCCGGCACTGCAAAATAACCTGAGAGGCACAGGGAGATCATACACTGTCCACTCATCAGACCAAAACATTCCTGCACCTGGCAAAAATGACAGCAAGAAGAGTAAGCAAGCGACGTCATCCCGTATTGGAAGCAATATCCACACACTAAAGCATGATGAGGACGATAGCCGGTTTAGTGACAAAAATGCCTTCTGGAATGGAAATTCTACACAGTATGGTGGCAATAATAATGATAGCAAGTAAGATTGCAGTCATAGTAGCCAGAACTTCATAGGCTTCTTGCTTTTTTCTGATTTATGTCATAACTATGATAACAAAGTAAAATATATCTTCAATAAATTTGTTAAATGTTTTGTGCTGGATAATATATTTACAGGTATTTGTAAATGTTGGCCTGGCATGTGGTTTGTAAATATCGTATTTTATAATTATGTTGTTGGTCAACATGAATTGCATATATCCTCAAGGGTCATTTTCAGTATAAAATATCATTATTTATTGTGTTGGAAATATAGTTTCCATGCATTGCTTGATTTTATGTAACGTTTATCTTTGTTTTTCATGCTTTGGAAGTATGAATGAGGCGTTTTTAAGTAGTTCAAAACAAGAATCAGTTTGTTGGATTTAACTTTTTCACAGCTTTGTTAGAAGAATGATTCTTTCTTGTCAAGAATGCTGTGTCTGCATTTGGAATTGGGGCACTTGACAAGAACCAGCACTCGAGTCTTCGTACGGAATGCTCAAGTCTGCTTATGGAATCGGTGCACTCAAGTCTGCTTGAGTGGCAATGTAAGTGATTGCCGTGGAAATCAACTTTTGGTTTGTCTCGTATTTGTGGGTTTTTGCTCTGAATTTACAATGGAAATGCTGAACAGGGGAGAGAGAAATTGGGGCTCCGTTTGGTGGATTACGAGTGTAGAGTGTAGTGTTTGTTCAGTATTTTTAAAAATTAATTTCACGCTTACTTTTGAAAACTCTTTCCAAGGTGGAAAAATTTGAGTTAACCGATCGTCTCATCGGTCGTCCGGCCGGTTGACCAAAACAATATTCGGGGTTTTTTTTATTTTTTTATTTTTTTATTTTTTTTAGCACTTGTTATTTTTATATTACCAAAAAAAATATTTACGAAATTTTTTAAAATTTTTTATGAGCTTTGAACAAAATTTTGGGTTGTGTGTTTAGTTATGAGTTGTAAGTTTTTATATCAAATATCATGTCACATCACTTATTCAAACTCAATTTAAAATTCTTTTCAAAACTCATAATGAAGCAAATTTTTCACACTTAAATCATAATTTCAAAATTCAAAAATTCAAAATATAACTCTATTCTTAAATTATAATTCTAAAATTTTATCAAATATTACTTGAATTTTTGGGTTACTTGCACACGTCATGTTTGTACGTGTCATATGTATTTTGGTATGTTTCAGAATTATTAAATAATTTCTCCGGATGACCCATCATCACGTACGACACGGATTACCTGTTCGAGACAGCTCGCAGAATGGGAATTCCAAGCTTGCTCAAGTAAGAACAAGTTTTCACCTGCTTAAAAATGACTCTTTTTCTTTCGTTTTTTGATACTCAAATAATAATACAGAAGAAATATGAAGTGCTTGGATCTTAAATTAGTGAATAATAAAAAGGGAAAAAGAATTTTGATTTGAATTTTCTGAATTCACTTTTCAAAAAATTAAAAATTTTATTTTTTGTATTTTTTTTATTTTTACTGAGCTTTTTTTAATATTTTAAGTAATTTTTATTTTAATTTTTAAATACACTCAACATAAATATACTTAAAATATATAATATTTATGAAAAAAAAATATTTAAAAAATTCATTATATATCAAAAATACAAAAAACAAAAACAAAAACAAAACAAAAATTCAATACATTTTTCATATTCTTGTGTATTTATTAATTTTTTATAAATATTTTATTTTTTTAAAAAAAATTGCTTAAAATTCTAAAAATATTCACTAAAAACAAAAGGGAATTTTTTTTTAAGGTCCTTGGTGTTAAGATTTTATAGCATAAAGGACCCTCAATATTTTCATAATGTCTAAGGTCCTTCAACATCGATCTAGAGAAAATTCAATCTAAAGAAAATTCATCACAGAGAA
Source organism: Camellia sinensis (assembly GCF_004153795.1). Lineage (NCBI taxonomy): Eukaryota > Viridiplantae > Streptophyta > Magnoliopsida > Ericales > Theaceae > Camellia > Camellia sinensis. The sequence goes on from NW_021026657.1 coordinate 104,411, forward strand.
AATTCTAAATTTCTCTGGACATATCACAGAAAAAATTCTAAATTTCTCTGGACAACAATGAGGACTAGTGCTCTGCTTCAAAGAAAATTGGGTTGGTCCAGAGAAATTCTCTGGTTTGGATTGAATTTTCTCTGAGTTGAACTCAATTTTCTCTGGGTTGGTCTAGAAAAATTCTCTGGTTTGGACTGAATTTTCTCTGAATTGGTCCAGAGAAATTCTCTGTCTTGAATTGAAATTTCTCTGGATTAATTTAAGAGACCTTAGATATTCTCTCATTGGCATTTCATCAAACACCTTCTTTATTAAATCCATGTCCCTAGCTCTGTACATATTTTGCATATTTTCAAAACAAACTTGTACATATTTTGCATATTTTCAAAACAAACTTGTGCAGAATCAAAATCAATTTGCAGTGATGCCATTAGGAGGTTAGTTTCAATTTGAAAGAAAAATGCAAAACAGATATGAATAAATTCTCAAGTATTTACCTTCCCACATTTGGATCATATCAAATGACATAGTAAGTGGGAAACACCCAAAAAGCAACCTCGACACATGTAATGGGCATCTTGACGATCCATTTGGGAAGAGCATATACTGAGGGAGGATAAAAGATAAGGTCCCCTTGCTTGTGAAAGATGGGAAGCGTTACAATATTGTCATGGCCATTTCCCAGAATCCATTAAATACGATCATATTCACAGTGAAAAATAAAGAACCGATATATATTCCTTCATCGGTTATTGAATTTCGAACTGACTCATCAGTGGAGTAGTAAAAAGTGCAATATTCACCAACCCTTGCAACTCAGATCGCAGTGGTTCAGCTTAGATCGCATCATTACGACGACGGTGTGATAGAGACAGAGGTGAAGGTGAAGATCAACATGTGCACAAAGAGAAAGAGTTTGGTTTGGATAGAATGAAGATCAGATAGAGAGAGAGAATGTCAAATTTCTCTGATCTGATATATGAGTATAGATTTAGGGACCTTAGACATCAAAAAATAATATTGTCAATTTCTTCCATTACTAAAAATGAGAGAAAAACCTTAGACTAATTTTTCCAAAACAAAATACCCAAAAAAAAAAAAAAAAACCTCAATTTTTTAAAAAATTAAATCTAAAAAATTGAAACCAAACAATGGATAATAATTGGTGCTTTTCCTTTTTTCTTTCAGTCACTTTTCCCTATACAAATCCCTGTACAAAGTCAAGGTAAACACAACCCAAGAGAGAAGAAAGGGAATAAAAATAAAATACCCTTTACAAAGTCAAGAAGGGAAAATAAAAGCCAAGATCCAAACACAAGCTAAGAGACAAGAAAGAAGGAAAAATAAAAATCAACATCTCCATATGATATATGTTACCTTGTGTCCATTATACATATACCAATTCTTCCCAGCAAAACATTCAACCAGCATTGTTATACCTACCACCCCTCCAAACAAAAGATCATGAAAAGCATATATTCAACTTAATATTCCCACCTCAAATTTAACAAAAAATAGGCGGCCTTAATTATAAAGAATAATGATACATACCGGAAGCTTAAAATAAGTCCCTCAACTTCATAATCATTCCCTTCTATTGTATAGCAGTTGCTATTCTTTCTGAAATGTTTTCTGCCCACTGCCTCGGCCAAAAATGCTGATAAAGTTAGTACTGTTTCATACCGCTATTCATTTAGATGCGTTTCTTCTCTAAGTTGGCCTCAGCCAGCTGTTGCTTCTTCTTCCAGGCTGGAATTTTACCCGGGAAAGCCCACCTCAATAACCGCTCCCACGTATAGCACACCAAGAACATGAGAAAAGCCCAAAGCAACAGTTTATCCCTCAGTCCTGATGGCAAAGGAACCAATTTCAACCAATCATTCAAGTCCCTCAACAAATCGGAGGTGATGACAGTGAAAAACCCGACAGCAGCCAAAAGGGCATATAAAAATGGTTTGTTTTCTGTTATGCTCTGATTGAACGGATGGCCCATGTAGTTCACAGCAAAAGTCGCCACCTGGATCATCATGCTTACCATGTATGACACAGTATTCACTAGGTTTGGGTGGAACTCAGAGTCTGGTTCGATACATTCCTCAGGCATGTATTTCTCTGCCTCTCTCACCGATGAAATCAAGAAAAACAGGTGGAGAGAAAACTGACCTAGCAACGAGAGAAAGACGTAGGAACAGAAGATATTGGGGTGGGGCCGCTCAGCTGAGAGGGCGGAGAGTGGACGAGCATGTGAGATAAATAGAAAGAATGCGGCTGTGAATACCCCGCTAATTGTGGCTTGTACATCGCCCAACTTGACACCATCAAGGTACATGACAGACAGCACATAGGCAGTTGCAAGACAGTTAAGACCAAGTATTTTGAACATCTGGAGAGTAGTTACTAAGGTACTACGGCCCTGACGGATTACATCAGTGGTGGGGGCCACCGATGCGTGCTTTGCAGTGAATGGGGATGCCATTGAAGCGTCACCGAGCTTGACAATGGGAGCGGATCGACCGTCACCTTCCTCATTTAGTTCCTCCATGAGCTTCTTCAGCTTTTGTTGTTGCTTCTCTGCAGCTGTCAGATTACGGTTACCAGCTGACTGGCTGGCAGATTCTAACCTTGCAACAGCTCTGCTTTTTGAAGGGCCTTCTCCATTTGCACTCGAGGCTTTGCTGGCTTCTATTGCGGGCTTAGGTTTCTTTGACTTGGCAGACTTTGTACTTTCATCTTTAGAAGATTTTTCATCTTTAGACTTTGTACTTGGCGGTGGGATTGCATTCAACAAAGCTACTCCTACATGGGCCTGAAAAGAAAAAGAAAAAGAAAAAGAAAAAGAAACTACATTTAAATAAATAAATAAAAGAACTATAAGAAATCCCCCACTCCCCCTATCATTCTTTCCTGCTAGCTCTAGTTAAAAGGTGAATCAGAAGTATATGCAGTAGTCACACAGAAGATTACAAATAAATATCCAACTTTGAATCATTTCTATAATAATCCTACAAAGGTCACCATAAACAAAAAAATTATAAATTTTTTTACGAGTCATTTACCTGCTTCAGAGCTCCAACATCATTAGTTCCATCACCACACATCAATGTTATCCTCCCTACTGTTTTAAAGGTAGTCATGATGAGCTCCTTTTGCTCGGGGGCAACCCTAGCAAAAACCTGATAAACAATGCATAATTTGTCACAAAGAAGCCATTGTCAAATAAGTGTTTACCAGATGGCAAGAAGTACGAACCTTCACATATGGGATGACTTTAAAAACAGCAGAGGTCCGCTGCAACATTTCAAAGCAATCACCCCCGATACAGAGATCATGAGTCTCTGATAAAGTTTCAACATCTTTCTCACTGTAAATAATTTAAAATAACAATTTCAAAAGATTACCTAAAAAATTAATCATAAAATACAGTAAGTCAAAACAGCAATCAAAAGAAATTTTTGCCAACAAGAGTAAAAGGACATTAGAGCCATGGAATAAAATGACAAACGAACCTTATGGTAAGCAAGTTAAATGGATATGCAAAATGAGGACTAAAATAGAGCTCATGAGAGAGAGAGAGAGAGAGAGAACTTAATTTACTGTCTTACAACTAAACCTTACCTGTAACCAATAATCTCAGTTTCATCTGGTGAAACCCACTCATATCCTTCGCCATTCTTTGACCGACAAAGAATCAGGGCTGGTTTTGAAATAATATGAACTTGACTAGCAACATGGCAGGCTGTCAAGGCTTGATCACCAGTGATCATCACCTGAAAGAACCATGTTCCATTAAAATACAATTGAAGTCTACAAGTCCGAAAGTAACCTGTAAGGAAAATTAATGCAATATAACTGCAAATGTAATTTTTTTTTCTTTAGTTGATCCACAACATGAGGTTCAGTTGAATATAATGCACACAATTTTAAGGTTCGCCTTCCTAATAGCTTACACTTCTCATATTTGGAGTATTGACATGACATTTCTCTCGTTAAAACATCACCTCAACCATTTCTTCAATGTAAAAAATCCAATTAATACTACGTATGATTACTACTTGTATTATAAACAATTTGATTCTCTTGAAAGAATTTATGCTTCACTCTATATTAAATCTAACACACGTTTTATGTTTCAATTTTTTTAATTTCCACAATTAAATAACTTCAGCATTAACTGAAGTGTCAAAATCAGAAGTCAAAAGTTTTGCTTGAGAGAAGACGTCAATCATGCTATATCTAAAGAAACACAAACTCACCAAGTCATGTGACGATGCTTTCAGCTCAGACAGCACAGTGCTCGAATCTCCTCTAATAGGACAATTAAATACCTGGAATTCAGATAAAAGCATCAAATAACAAGGAAGCTAGCAAAAATATGTATTAAAAAATGAAATACAGCAGCATCTCATCAGCAAAATGATATAAATTTCCTAAAGTAAGTTTGTACACAATTTCAAAATTAAAGGAAACTGAGAAAGATGGTAGCTGTTTTTACCGCAAAACCAGCAAAAGTAAGCCCACTCTCCACAACATCTCTATCCAAGCTTCTAGCTTCGCTGACCTACATGCAGTAAACAAATAGAACATGGCAACTTAAAAATAGACACAAGCATATGGGAAGAGTGTAAAAAAAAATTTAAAGGGCACTGTTTGAGTATTTCTGACTGTATGTCTGCATGAATGTGTCTGTGAGAGTTTGTATGTAAGTGCGTGCGCGCGCGCGTGTGTGTGTTTGTGAGAGAGAGAGAGAGAGAAAGAGACAGAGAGAGAGAGAGTGGGTGTGTGACTAACATAACATCAATGGTACATCCAAAAGAATTTGCAGAAAGTGAGAATGAACTCTTACTGTCATTTCTGGAATAAACTTATAAGCCAGGGCCAAAACTCGAGATCCTTGACGTGTATATTTCTTGTAAGTTTTAACATATGATGAAGGTAAATCAATAAGCATATCCTGAATGGTTTCTGGTGCACCCTGGACATCATCAACAAGCAAAAGGGCACCTAAGTTTAGTCAACCGTAGATATATTTTTTGTAATCATCCAATTGAAAAAATGAGAGATAAATGGCATGTTTCCTAAACTGAATAACCATTTAATTGCACAGGGAGTAGGGACCAAAAAATGAAGTCAAGTGAAAGTAAGAAATTCAACTACAAATGCAATTCAAAAAATACAAAAGCATAATTACTGTAAATGATACACATTTTAAGAAATGCTTCGATCTATTGTTGGAAGGAAGAAATGATAGCAAACCTTACTAAAATATATGAACCATTACAATGTTTTCTCAAAATTTCAAGTCATACGTCTATTTATTAATTATACTTTTGAGCATCAACTCAAACTCTAAAAGTACGGAGGAAAAGAAAACAGGCAACCAGATAACCTTCACAAAAGCAAGAAATTGCTCCTGAACACGAACAACAACTGCCATGCGTTTCAAGTGAGATGCGAAGTGGTGTCTCTGCACAATCTGAACAGCATTGCCACCTCCCCTGAAATTGTTGAAAATAAAATTAGGATTGGGAAAAACTTAACATAATAGCCTTGTACAAAAACCAATGAAGTGAAAACAATTATTCATTAAACAATGAATTATAGACTGCACAAGTAACTATAATGTCACTGTTTCTAGTCCATGTAACCTAAATATGCAAGACAACAAATAGAGGGGAACTGGAGTTATTATCGATCAAATGAGCAACAAGTAAATATTCACACTTATCCCATGTGTTTTGGTGCATTTTGGTATGTTTCGGTGGAAACAATGGAATTTCAGTATTCATTTATGTTTCATTTTGATTTCCTAAGAAACGTAAACATTTCAACCATTTCAATGAAAAAGAACAAAATGGTGCTCCTTGCTTAGGTCACTGATTCACATAGCAAGAGCAGGAGCAGTAGAGGGAGTAAGAGTGGAGGAGCATCAGATTTCAACACATTTAGCGCCCAAAGCACTGCCGGAGCACTTGTACATATGTGTTCGGGTCTGTATCTGTGCAAATGAGCTGGAAATATATTTTCCTTTGCATTAATGAGGGCAGTCGGCCTTTGATTCAGATTTGTTTCACAGGTAAAGACAAAATTTAGCCTTTCATATTGTCCATTAGCATATTTTTTCCCTCAACATTTTCTTTTTACAAGTACAACATTGAAGATACCTAACTACAATAAGAAAAGTGATAAATAACATTAGTTAGAACAAATCGAGGGTGCAAGAGAGATTAAAGATTGGAACAATTTATATCATGTAAAGACCAAGACAAACAACAATTGAGTACTAATTAAATAGTGACAACTAATGTTGCTGCTTACTTTTTCGGCATAGCCTTCTCATCAGATTTATAACTCCATTCTATTCCCTTAAGTGCAGCCTTCTCAAGAGGATCACCGACCTACAAGCAACAATGAATGATATAGTAACTAAAGCATAAGGCAGTTCAGTACAAAAAAGTTCCAATTAGAGATCTGAAATATGGATGTCAAATTTAAAGACACAACAGAAACTAAATCTGTCAAATATTGGTGACAGATTTACCTGCATCTCAGTCCTAATGCCAAGAATAGCGTAAACATATCTGACCAATTATTACAACACAGCAGAAACCAAGACTGTATTTGAACATATCAGCAATCAGCAACATAGCAACTCTGTTCAATAGGCAACAGAGCAGACCTATGCAGCCACAGAGTCAGCCATCATTAAGATCAGTAATGCCTCATGATTTAAGCCTCAAGATAGCAGCAGATAGGCCATACACACAAGCAATAGCAGCATAACTTGGTCAAGACGTCTACGAAGCAAAACTTAAAGTAATAACTAAGCTCTTCTAAAATCAATAAAATTAAGAGAGGAATCACAGGACTTCCAGAAGAGCCAAAACGAAAGGTGCAAAGTGCATCACTTTCAATCCATGTATATCCATTTGTAGGTCTTCAATATGACACAATTTTACACCCTCCAAATGCACCATGTTAAGCACATTGATTGGAGTGTGTGTAGTTTCGTATGTTACAACGTTAATTATCAACAAAAAAAAAAAAAAAAACAAATGTAGCTGTGGTGTCTATTTATATAGAAGAAGAAAATGTAGTGGTGTCTATTTATATAAACCATTACAACATTTTCTCAAAATTTCAAGTCATATATTGTTTATTAAAATGTAGTACGTCTATTTATTAATTATACTTTTGTGCATCAACTCAAAATCTGAAAGTAAGTAGGAAAATAAAACGGGCAACCAGATAACCTTCACAAAAGCAAGAAATTCTATAAAGCACGAACAACAACTGCCATCCGTTTCAAGTGAGATGCGAAGTGGTGTCTCTGCACAATCTGTACAACATTGCCACCTCCCCCTGAAATTGTTGAAAATAAAATTAGGATTGGGAAAAACTTAACATAATAGCCTTTTACAAAAACCAATGAAGTGAAAGATGAGCAAGAGATGGAAACAATTATTCATTAAACAATGAATTATAGACTGCACAAGTAACTATAATGTCACTGTTTCTAGTCCATGTAACCTAAATATGCAAGACAACAAATAGAGGGGAACTGGAGTTATTATTGATCAAACGGGCAACAAGTGAATATTCACACTTATCCCATGTGTTTTGGTGCATTTTGGTATGTTTCGGTGGAAACAATGGAATTTCAGTATTAATTTATGTTTCGTTTCGATTTCCTAAGAAACGGAAACATTTCGACCATTTCAATGGAAAAGAAACAAAATGGTGATCCTTGCTTAGATGACTGATTCACATAGCAAGAGCAGGAGCGGTAGAGGGAGTAAGAGTGGAGGAGCATCAGATTTCAACACATTTAGGGCCCAAAGCACTGCCGGAGCACTTATACATATGTGTTCGGGTCTGTATCTGTGCAAATGAGCTGGAAATATATTTTCCTTTGCATTAATGACGGCAGTCGGCCTTTGATTCGGATTTGTTTCACAAGTAAAGATAAAATTTAGCCTTTCATATTGTCCATTAGCATATTTTTTCCCTCAACATTTATTTTTATAAGTACAACATTGAAGATACCTAACTACAATAAGAAACGTGATAAATAACATTAGTTAGAAGAAATCGAGGGTGCAAGAGAGATTAAAGATTGGAACAATTTATATAATGTAAAGACCAAGACAAACAATAACTGAGTACAAATTAAATAGTGACAACTAATGTTGCTGCTTACTTTTTCGGCATAGCCTTCTCATCAGATTTATAACTCCATTCTATTCCCTTAAGTGCAGCCTTCTCAAGAGGATCACCGACCTACAAGCAACAATGAATGATATAGTAACTAAAGCATAAGGCAGTTCAGTACAAAAAAGTTCCAATTAGAGATCTGAAATATGAAATTCTCAGTGCTCAATAAACTTTTAACAAGGATTCTATATGTATTAGGTAGCTGCCTCTAAGCATAAGGCAGTTCAGTACAAAAAAGTTACAATTAGACAAGACTGGTTTGCTCATGATGTAGAGAATGCAATAAAAGATAGTGTTCAGTCCTGCATCAAATCAATCCAAACAATACCTGCAGGATATGCGAGAAATGTCAATCAAATCTAGTAATAATTTTTTGGCTGATATGTCAATCAAATCTAGACTAAAAGATAAGTTCTATAGAACGGCTATTAGACCAGCGATGTTTTATGGGACGGAATGTTGGGCAACCAAGAAACAACATGTAAATAAGATGAGTGTGACTAAGATGAGGATGCTCAGGTGGATGTGTGGCAAGAGTAGACAAGACAAAATTAGGAATGAGTGTATTCAGGAATTGGTAGGAGTAGCACCGATAAAAGATAAGTTAAGAGAGAATCGATTGAAATGGTTTTGTCACATTCAACGGAGACCAATAAAGGCTATAGTGAAGAGATGTGATACTGGAACGGTAGATAGAAGTGCTAGGGGACGAGGTAGGCCTAAATTAACGTTGGCTAGCGTTGTAAATAGAGATATGGATCTACTTAATTTGACTAATGAAATGGCCTTTGTTAAGGCCGCGTGGAGAAGAAGGATTCATGTAGCCGACACCGTTTGATGAGACTTAAGGCTTAGTTTGGTTTGGTTTGGTTTGGCTTGGTTATGTCCAATTCTTTTAAAAAGGACTTTATTGTTTGGACAGTGCTCCAGAATATAATATGCTGGACAATTGATATCAGTGACTACCTTAGTGCTCAAAAAAGATAAGTCAAATTTTCTAGGATATTACTTTATGTGGGGAGTTGGTGGATCTTCTTGGCTGCCTTTATGCCATTCCCCACATTGGAGGGGGAGAGGATGGGGTGCATTGGACGAGATCAAAATTTGGAAGCTTTAACGTAATAACCTATTATAAAGCCTTGAGCAGTCAACATTGATCTTTCTTTTTTTCTTGGGAAGGAGTTTGGGTCTAAGGCTCCGACTAAGGTGGCATTTTTTGTTGGGTAGGTTATCCATGGCAAAATTCTAACTATTGATAATTTGATTAGGAGACACATTAATGTTAATTGGGGTTGCATGTTTAAGCAGGATGAGGAATGTATTATTCACCACTTTATTCATTGTGGGGTGACCAGAGATTTATGATCTTTGATCTTAGGGAAGGTCCACATTGAGTGGGACTTCACCAAGAATATGATGGATCTTCTCCATTCTTGAATCTAGAATGGAGAAGAAAAAGAAGGTGTGCTGTTTGGTGCCATTTGCTTTGATGTATATTATTTGGTGGTACGGAAAGTGAAAAAATAGAACTCATAAGGGGGTTGAAGATCCATTTTTTTAGGTGGAAAAAGTAGAATATTAGCATTTTTGTATAGTTGGTTCTCAGATGGAGTGCCTTCCATAAATTAATTTTTGAATTTTGCAGTCTCCTTAAAATAGACCTTTTTCTTTTCTCTACATGTATACTGGCTGCATACAATTGGTGCCTCTTTTATAAAATCCTTATCAAAAAAGTGTTTAAAACAATGCAGATTTGTTCACAAATTAATGTACAAGTTTGGTGTGCGTTTTCATTCATACCAACTTGTTGTCCACGAACACCAAAGCATGACAAGAAGCAAGAATTTCCACAGTGCGGCCAGGAACTTTACTCATATCTGTTTCTAACTCCATGCTGTCAGTCAAGCCAACAACTCCACAAAACTCCTGAAAGCAGAAGTGTAACAGCAAAAAAAAAATTAAGAAAAAAACGTCTATTCCTAAACTCAGTCAGTCAATCCAACAACTCGAGACAACTCCAGAAAAACACAAGTATATTGGCAAAAAAAATAAAATCATAAATGAAAGGTCATTTAATCAAATGAGCATAAAATATTAGACTTGAAAATGCCATACCATGTCATCAGATGTGAGTGTTCCCGTTTTGTCAAAACAACATATATCAACCTGCAGGAGGATATAGAAAAGTAAACAGAAATATAAATTATGTAAACTACAGCACCAACACAACTGTAAATGAACAAAGAAACACACACTATTGTTTATGAACTTGAACTAATTATTTTCTAGTTTTTTTTTTTCCCCCTTTTTATTGACAAATATTATTTTCTGCAGTTAAGGACTTGTATTCGATGCTAGAAACAAGATACGTCGCAAAGAAGGATGAATTCTTCAGGAGAGGAAAAGAGAAAGGAAGCAAACAAGAAAACGTAGCTACAAAAAAATGTACTCCAAAGAGAAAACACCAAGTGCAACACAAAAAACTACCAGGAAACATAGGCAGAAGCTTGAGGTGGATAATGGTCTATGTAACTTTTTTTAGTCATGGCACCACATTCTGACATAATATTAATTACTGAGTAGCAGATGCACCAACAATGAATAGCATGTAGGCATTCCACAAAACTCAAATATGAAGCCAAAACATAGTTGTCAAAACTGCTGTAGTTCATATGAGAGGCTGTTGGCTGTTGCTATCTGTTACAGAATCAAGAAACATTTTTTCCCCTTTTTTTACTGGTCAAGATATTCACTAAAAGGCACCAAAGGGTAATCCAGTAACACACCTGCAACCGATATTCGTACCGAAGTCCATGTAACATAGGGTCACAGGGGCATTCATATGTCAACTAATAATCAAATAAAATTATTGAAATTTGCACTACCCACCTTCCCAGCAAATGGAATTCGAAAAGGTTCTGTACAAAATATCCCACGCCGTGCCAGTGCAATAAGAGATGTATTAACAGCTATCGATAATTCCATTGGCAGCTCAGGTGGGATCACAGAAGTAATAATCAATGAACAACTCAGAAAAAGCTTGTATTTGCTCCTTGTAGGATCCTCCAGTCCCTGCATCAAAGACATCCTCATTACCATTCAGAAGTGAAGAAAACATCACTCCACCAATATGAACCATGGAGAAGAAGTTGCCTTATCCGGGAGCCGTACTAGTGAAGTTTATATACCTTTTTAAGTACATAACCAGCAGCTATGACAGCAAATACAACTAAGAACAGTATGAAGAGCCCACTTTCCCAGCTGTTAGCAGTTACCTATAACAAGTATGATAGTATTACTACACAAAAGGGAAGCAGAAACAGAGTAGTCGTAGAGTAACTTTGTAAAGCTGACCAACCCAACTAAGTATCAAAAGTTATATACCCTCTCCGTAGAAAATAAAATAGTTCGCATCAGTTTTCCTTGGCTTGTTTCAAACCCAGTTCGTAAAACAACCGCCAAGCAGCCACCATCAGGGGTTTTCATAAGAAAGCTCTGACTCCAATGAGAAAAAATAGCAACAAAATGGAATTGTAATGAGAAGATTTCTAACATGAACAAAAATGAGAGAAGAAAAAAAAAATCAATAACATGAACAACTTTATCTGGGGTATGCTGCAATATCTTTGTCCCTCCAAAAAGAACATGGGTTTTATCTCGCCTAATTGATAACTTATCCTCAGCTCCTCTACCCATGATCGAAACCTGAAAAGATGGTCATGCTTTGAAGAGTTAGAAAAATCTAGTGATACAATCATACAACCAATAAGCAAATACAGAATAGCTTCACATGCAGCATAGCTGCCATCTAAACAATTAAATGCAAAGTCAGATGCAGATGCAGATCTTATCAATGTATATAGACATCCTTAACATTTCCACACTAACAAAGACACAGATGCACTCTCCTTAACGAATGAGTTACTGACTTTATGGTACAGGAAAACTGTGAAAAATTTAGAAGATCTATATATTCTCTTAATCCACCAAACCCCACCCTAAGTCAACCACATAACCAAAAACAATATAGGCAAAAGAGCAAAACTTAAACATCTCTAAGAAATTAACACTCAGGTGAAATAACAAAAAGAATTTGCAGTAAAACTAACAATTACAAGCAGAACAACAAAAACAAGAAAAACAAAAGCATAAAGTGACAAAAAAATATGGCAGAAATACAAACATCTAACCACCACAAAACAAGAACAAACAGCCTTAAGTTATCAGATCCAAAACTAGTAAAGCTTAATGACCAACAGCAGATAAAATGAGCAAACAGAAAAGGGAACCACCTTCCATTGGGGAGTAGATTCGCCTGTGAGAATTGCTTCATTTACTATAGCGCTTCCAGCTAATATAAGCATGTCTGCTGGTACAGACTTATCTTCTCCATTCTCACCAGTAGAGCGTCCAATAGACACAACATCCCCAGGGAGAAGATCCATCCCAGAGAGTTTCACCCACCTATAATCCTCAGTGGTCAAAAGTCAGCACAAAAAATCTGCAAACAGGTAGGAGGGAAATAAGATAAAAAGGTAAAATAAACATTACTGAGATAACGCACTTCCCACAACGATGCACCATCACAGTCTGGCCATCCACTCTTACACGTCTAAGCTCAGTCAGAGTCTTCAACCGACTTTTTGCCATTGTTGACTCGAACATAAACAGCATAAATAGGGTGAACAAACTGTAATACCAATACTCATCCAAACACCAGAGACCCACACAGAAGACCTAAAGGTAAGAAGAGGTAATGAATAAGGTTGTGAAAAGAGTAAAAAACTGACCAAAATGGAAGGCTAAAATGAAAGGGAAAATCAGACTGGGGAATTATGAAGGCAAACTTTGTATCAGAACAAACCTGAAATACGAAGAAAGGCTCCATGCAGTGTTCTTTCATTAATTTCTGGAAAGTGGGTTGAGGATACTCAAAGCTACATGGCCAAGAAACATCCATATTAGAAGCACAAGCAACTACAAAGATAAAACCAAGGTCCCACAGAAAAAATTGTTTAACCATAACAAGAAAAGTACTCAATAGGTAACTAGATATAGGTTTACTAACTAGGAAAAAGAAAAATAATAAGTCAGTTCGATCTGACATAATATCCCAACCAAAAAAGAACTAATGTGCCAATGAAAAGTGCATAAACAAAAAAAAAATGCATCAAAAGTAGGGTAGAGAGAAGACTCAAAGCAAGGCCCATTAGCAAGACGAGGAGAAAGCAATCACATGCACCTTGGGCAATTAATCTAGATATACTAATCAAGCAAGATATGATCTAGTAATTTTACCTGTGTAGTAGCATGAGTAGGGATAACACAATAGCCCACAGTGGGCCTTGAATCATAAGAATAACGCCTATATAATCTTTCTCTAACTTCTTTAATCCTTAACCTAACCCTAGTAACCATCCACCATGACCACTTCAAAAAACCTAAACCCTAAACCCTAAACCCTAAACACGCAGCCCTCTGTCTCTTTAGTTTCTCGCTCTATACACCTAACATTTGTAAAATTGGATTGTTCATTACATTGCTATGATATAATTGGTGATTCAATCTTCTTGTTTCACTTGATTCAGATTCTTCTAATTTTATGCATTGTATTTCATTGTAAGGTTTTTGATTCATATTGGTGAATTATGAGAAGGGATGACAGTGGGGTGGGGTTGTCAACCTCCGCTCCCGTCCCTGCCCCCGCTTTTAAACTCCACCCCCACCCTCGCCCCAACCCCATTATGGATGAAAATTTTCAACCCAGTCCCCACCCTCGTAGATACCTCAGATATCTGATACCCGCAAATACCTGACCACATTTCAAATAGCCAAAAAAATTGAGAATCATTTAAATCCTTAACACACTAATAATTTCTCTTGTTTCCATATATATAAACAATGAGACTTTTAGGATTATTATTTATTTATATTTAAACAGAACTACAGACTTTTAGTATTTCTTTCTTATATCTAATTATATTATATATATACATATATATTATTAATTATATCGGGTTGAGTTTGGATAGGGGGAGGCGATACCCGCCCCCCCACTGCGGGTGACCAAAATTTAATCCACCCCCGCCCAGCACAAGTGTTGGGTTGGGTAAAATCCGCCATATTCGGGGTGGGTATGAGCGGGCCCCCGCGGATCAGGCTAAAATGGCCATCCCTAAGCATGAGTACATCATCTTCCTACATCAGGTGGCTTTTGAAATAAGCTCTAAAATTATTCATAAATATTTGGTCCCACCAAAAAATCGAGATTAAAAAGGCCTGACCACAAGAATGCATAAAGGGCAGTTAAGTGTTATGCTTCTCAATGCAGTAAAAGTGGTAGTAAAAAATAGCAATATTGCATTTCAACAGAGCACAGTGCTTTAGTAAAAGGCAATACGCCCATGAAATCAAGCAACCCATTTAAATAGTGATAATTACAGATTCCAGTTGAAAGAAGCAACTATAGAACTTTTTCTCGGGAGGAAAAAAATTAACATCTTGAATCTTGATTCTCTAGTATGGAAATAGTTTAAATTCACAAAATCATAAGTATCCAGTAAATTCAAATAATTACAAATATTCAAAAAATACAGATGTAACAATAAAAGGAATAGAAACCCACACATTGCGTCCCCATTTCTCAGTTGCAACATTGACTTTTGCTTCAGAACCATGGCCAGTACTTTTGAGATAGTAGCCAAATGTTTCCTTGGAAGGGTAAGGAAGCTTACAAAAGGTCTCACTTTCCTTTGAGTAGATGAAACATTGCTTTCTGAAATCAAAATAAATCTCTTCCTCCACTGAGGATGAAGAACCTGCCAGCTGTGCAAGCCAAATATGTTTTAAAACAGAGAAAATATTAAAACACTTACTTTTGTTTGTCTAGACAGAAAATTTGCATACAGCTTCATTAAGTCTTTGATAAAAGGACAGGTAGCATCTATAAGGACAAACCAAGAGTTTTTTTTTTTTTAATGAATAAAAAAAATAATCCACCAAGGGTATCAAAAGAGACATAAATTCACAGATACCAAAAAAAAAAAACTAAACTAAAACCCTTCCCACAAAGCTGGAGTGCCCAATGAAATCAACCAAAGAAAAACAAAAACAAAATCCACAAAACTTCCCTCTCAAAATTCAAATTTCAAAACTAATAAGTAATAACAAGATGACCTATATATCGCAGTCTATATTTCCTCAAAAGTATGTAGATTCCATAAGCTACAAACATACCACACCGAACACATCAGCCCCGCTTTCCAAGTACCCAACTAGAGTAGTAAGACTGGGTGCCATAACCCAATGGGCTCCTAAAATCAGAACTCCACAAGTCCTTATCACAAACAATGAAGTAATGAACGATAAATGATTCATGGTTCCTCCACCCACAGACACATTAAACGCCCATCGGGGAGCATCAAAACCTGCCTCTCAAATTATCCAAGGAAAGAATGACATATAGGGGTGCCATCCGAATTTGGGGGGGTCGCTTTCCTCTTCCTCATCTTTTTTCTCACAAAACTTATTCTTTGATTACTGTTCATAACCTTACAACCACCTTGATTTGAACCACTTAACCCTATCTAATCAAATCATTCCAAACCTACTCCTCTACCCTTTGGCCTGTAATCCCACACCTAAAACCTATAGTGTCCAGAGTGTTCCAGCCACTATTTTCTGCAAGTCAGTGGCAGTGCTCTCAACCTTCTTAACGGGAGAGGCAGTGGGATTAAGGATACTAGTGAATCATCCAAATAGAGTGAGGTGATGAAGGGAATTTCAGGCTTTGGAAATTTTCCTGGCAGTTTTTTATGGGAGTTCCGATTGATGGATGAGTTTACTAGAGGATATACAAAAGGTGAAGATTGACGAGTAGAATGAGCTCCATCCAAAAAAACTAAAAAGACAGTTTTAGAGTGAACCCCTCCTGCCAACGCCAAGTAAAGTTGAGTAAACCTCTTCGCTTAAGCCATCTCTAAAGAAATTCTAACACTATTTACAATATATCCTTCCATCTTTTGAAACCTCTCATTCAGTCGCCAAAGGATATCCCCCAATCGCTATGCGTACTTTGTTTTGAAACTATCAAGAATAATCTAATCCAAAATGATCTTGACCACAAGGCACTTACTACATCTTAAAGCTTACTCCGCCTAACTATTTAGAAAGTATACAAGTGTTAAAAGAGTAAGGTCTGGGAACAGCGGTAAATGTGAAGAATGGGACCTCATCTTGAAGCATAGAAGACATAGATGAGGGATAGAGATCAACTTTCACAACTGAAACACTCTTGTCTAAAGTAAAAAGCTTCCAAGACTTCTCTTGCAATTAATAAAAAATAAAAACTGCTTTTGGTCAATAACAAGGCTATGTATTGTCAATCTTCTTGATCAGTGAAATGTAGTTTATTGACCTTTAGAGACAAACAGACATAACTGCACACACACTTGCAACATTTTCAAAGACGAAATAACAGAGGCATTACATTATGCAGATTTACAAATTCTTTTTATACATTAGATTTTTTTTTTTAATGAATTGACGAAAACTACTACAATGGCATCATGCAATCAAAAAATGGAAATTCAAAATACATTCGTTTTGTTGTAAGCTCTACAAAATCCACAAAAAAAAATAATAATAAATAAAAAATAGAACTTAAGAATATAAACTCAAAAGACAACCTTCCGAAAATGAAGTGGCACAACTTCTTTAGAACCACAGAATTTAGCCGGAGTTATTTTGCATGCATCTGCTTGATGAATATCTTTAACCTGTCAAAAAAACACCAAATATAATATTAATGAGATATTGTTCAACCATAACTTGTAAGCCTTAGTTGAATGCTTTCGACCCTATAAACTGAAGCATTTACTTCTAACGAAAGTTCTATATTGCCAGTTTAAACATTACAGGCCAAATTGTGAACTATTTGGGTTTGATCCAACAACACTATCACTGGACTCATACACTACCATCCGTAGCAATTTTTGCTTCCATTGGGCTGGCACCAGATTCGAGTATGTGTCCAGTTGACCAACACCACTCCTTTCAAGTTTGACTTTAAATTGAACTTGTCCAAAAAAAAAAAAAGTGTAATTTCAAATTACAAACACAGTTTAGGTGGCATGGGATGTCAGTGTAAGATGTCACTCAATGGAATGACGATATCAAACAGGTACGTACCAAGTGACATAGAACGCACAAAAACTTGCAAAAATGAATGGTTCAACCTCAAATTCTGCAAACTAATGTTTTTAATGATTGCCACTAGTACCAACGAATTTTGTTGAACCCACAAACATGATTTAGTATTTGTAATTAACTTTACTGTAATTTAAATGTTGCTATTGGCAGGAAATACTATATTTCTGAATTCACTACTTTCTTACTACAAATATAACTGAATACGAAGAATTTTACTAAATGTAGCCAATAAAACATATTCCTACAGATAATCTTCCTACTTCAAAGTCAGAAATCGGGTTTTTTTTCCCCTATAAATTGAGTACTGGTTTGGATCTCATGAATTGTTGCTGAACTTTTAATTAGTTAAACAATTTATTTGAAATCTTTTTTTTTTCTTTTTTTTTTTTTGTGCCTTTTGTTTGTTTTGATTTGTCATGGTTGTTATAATGAAATTTCAATTCATTTTTTCAGGGCATGATGAGATTCAATTAATATGTAGTGCCAATAATTGTTTCTCATTCCATCATCAACTTCTCGAAAACAAAATTATCAAAGAAGGGACAAAACTAGTTGAAGCTTTATTGGCACTAATGTTAGCGTTTAGAATAACAATATAACAAAACTAAATTCTAGAATGATACATTAGAAAAATAACATATATAATTGTTTGCAGCAGATTTTAGTGTATCACATACCTTAGAATATTGGACAAAGCATCTGAAATCCACCGACCAACCCGTAAAGAGGAACACCAGAATATGAAGAACAGCAAGACCACCAAGAACAATTGCAGCATCCACAAAGTCCAAGCTAGGTAGTATTGTGACTATCCAAGCAGCATAAAGTACCGCAAAAGGCCATACATCTAAGCGCCATGACCAATGTCTCTTTTTCAACAAATCAACAGAATCCACCACTTTCCCACCAACATGAAACCTCACCGACATCTCGAACTCCCCACCCACTAACCAACCCAAGTGTAGCAACTCAAACCCAAATTCCAATTGGGTTTTCTTTTGTTTTTTTTTTTTGTTTTTTTATACACTTCTGCAGATAAAGAAATATAAAAATAGTTAACCAATTGCAATAGACCCATCACAGTTACACAACCATGATCTGTGTTAAGTAACCAATTATCCCAAAAAAATAAATTTACTAGTAAATGGGTCCAACAATATCCATAAGTCACCAATTGAAACTATTGAACAGTGCTAGGGTTTTATGTCGGTTTCAAATACAAATACAAGTTAATTGGTGGAACATGAGACTTGATTGATTCTGTGAATGAAATTCAATTCAATTAATTGGGTTATTATTGTCACACATAGAAAATGAATTGAATACCCAAGTATTGTGAGCTACATATGTGACATAATAGATAGACATAGTTAGATGCAGAGAAAGCTTACGATGAATCAGATGTGTAGAAAGATTGCAGAGAAGAGAATGTTTTTGCTCAAACCTTGAACAATCGATCAATGTCTTCAATGATTCCAGATACAGAGAGAGAGAGAGAGAGAGAGAGAGAGATGAGAAGTGTGAGAAAAAATGAGAGAAAAAAGTGTAAGGAGTCCTCGATTCCCTAACTTGTGTGAGGGAACAAATCTGAGCGAGAGATTTTAGTAAAGGGTCATCACGTGACTGGGAGATGGTGGGGATGTAGGGTTTTAATTTTTTTTTGAATGAATAATGTTGTATGCATCAATTAGTGGATCAACTAGTATACCAATTGATAATGTGGTATAATTTAAGATATTTTTAATATTTATAATGTAATTAATGAGTGGAGTCAATAATAATATTATAACTAGTGTACCAACACTAGTTAGTACACTAATTGGTGCATTGGTGCATATAGCACCATCATTTTTAAATTAAGATTATTTACCTATGATCTCCTGAATTATTAAAAGATATATATTTTTATAATTTAGGAGGTTAAATTAAGAGAAAATTAGTCTAAGATCCCTCTTTCATTATTCATAATATTATTTTATGATGTATAAGGTCCCTTCAACTCTCACACCCATATATCACAGAGCAATTTGACTCTCTCAAATTAAACCTCATTTTTTTTCCCCCTCTTTTTCACTATAAACTCTCTCTTCCTCTACTAAATTCACCTATTCTCCTTTCTTTCTCTCTTCTCTACGTCTCTTTCTTTCTCTAAAATGTTCTCTCTCTAAAGCAACAGTCGCGATCTTTCAGATCTTCTATGACGCATCTCTTCTACACCCTCTAATCCTTCTCGTCTTCTCCACCGCTAATGGCCACAACATCATAGCTCTTCTCTCCGGTTGTTTGGACTATAACCACTTCATCGCGAAATCCGTTGTTGAAGAAATCATCGTCATTCATTCAGGTCCAAGTAGACCTTTGCTTTAACAACTCTCTGGCGTCACCGTCTGCTCTCTACTGGTCTTCACCATTTTTTCTATAAAAAGAGACACAGATTTGCAGGCAGCAAACAGATAGAGAGAAAGAGATATCGACGGTGGTGCTGGATCAAATAAAGATCAGATGAAGACCGAAGCTTCCTCGTCGGCACGATTATCGCAAAATCCTTCAGTCAACACAAATATGAGTTTGAAGAAAACCCTTTGCTAGTATGTGAGTTTGGTGAAGATGTCAAGATCAACACATATGTGTATATGTATGCATTTATACTGTTTGTTTGTTTGTTTTGTTTATTTGGTACACTCAATAAAATTTCACTAAGTTGTCTCAGTGAAATTTTACTGAAACAACTCAGTAAAATTTACATAAAACAAACTCAGAGAAATTTGTTTAATTTTATCTATCTTGTTTAATTTTCTCTATGATGTTCAATTTTCTCTGAATTTCTCTAGTTTGGACTCAGAGAAATTTCAATTTTCTCTGGTGTGAACCCAAAGAAATTCTTTGAAAAGTCTAGAATTTCTCTAGAGAGAATTTCTTCGAATCGATATTAAGGAATCTTAGACATTATGAAAATATTGAATGTTCTTTATGTTATAAAATCTTAATATCATGGACCCTAAAAAAAATCCCCTTAAATTAATACTTCTCAATAGTTTAAAAGGTTTATTTGAACGTTTTCATAATTTAAAGGGTCAAAGTGATCTTTTTAATAGTTTCGAGGTCTTTGTATAAATAACTCTTTAAATTACGATTGGTAGTATATTTGATAAAATTTAAAAATTAATTTTTTTAATTTTTTAATTATTTTGTGAAAATATTACTGAATTATCATTTTTCTTCGCCCTATATATATAATTTTTTTTTTTAACATAGAGCTTGATTATAAATTCAATAATGCTAGTTTGATTCTATAATATGATAGTATTTGGGCCTATTTTGATAATTAGGGGGGAAAAAAGTCAGTTTATTGACTTATTTGAGTTATATCACCTCTCTATTTTTATTTTTATTTTTGTATATTTAAAAAAAAATCAATAAGCCAAAAAGAAAATCACATTCCAAAATTGGCCTTAGTCTAATGTAATAAACTGGATCCATCTAAAAAAATTGTAATGGATTGGAAAAATTTCAAATAATAATAATAATAATTTGACAATTGTAACAAAACAAATTCTCAATTTTTAATTTTATCAATTTAAACCATAATTTTTTTTTGAGAAATTTTTTTTAAGGTCCCTAATAATAGTAATTTAGAGGATAGAGGACACCCAAAAAGGGGTGATGCATCAGGTCCCTCACGTATATCGCGCATATTTTTAATTATTTCGTGGACCAAAATACCCTTCACAAATCAACACAGAAACTAAACTGGATTCCGACAACTGAGTTTCATTCCAAACATCCAACCATCTTCACGAGCAAGAGAACAGCAGAATTAGGGTTTCAATATCATCTTCACCATCGACGTTAGAGTTTCATTATCTTCTGCAAAAATCTTTCTCATTCCTTCCTCACAAATTTCTCTGACCCCGTTTTCACTGTTTATCGTCATTTCAGTTCATCTTCATCACATTGCATCTCATCTCAAGGCATATCAATTCATAATTTGCGTTCCTAACTCTGGTAAATTTTTCTACAATCTAACGAGTTCTTCTCTGGAAACACAGTTAATTGCATTTTATATTAACCTTCCATTAATTAGGGTTTTAATTTCGTAATAAAAAGTTACATGAATTTGAACTTATTCTTGAACACGTTTGTGTGATTTTATCTATAAATTTCTCTGGCATTTAAATTTCTCTGGTATTTGCTCGATGTATGTTTCTTCTTTGAATTTTTTCTGCCATGTTTATTTTGAAAAAAGTTTATTTCTCTTTGTTTTGATCTTATTCTTGAACATGTTTGTGTGATTTTGTCTATAAATTTATATGCTCTGTAAATTTTCTAGAATGTCTATTTTTCTATGAAATGGGTAATTTTCTCAAGAATTTTCATTTTCTATGCGTGCTAAATTTATGTTTCTTTTTTGAATTTTCTCTAACTATATTTTACATCTATATGTAATATTATTCTCTTGTCTGTGTTTAAGTTTCTCTGACATTTATAATTTTCTCTGGCCACATCAATTTTCTCCCTTATGTGTCTCTATCACGTTTAATTTTCTCTAGTTGCGTATGTAAATTTCTCTGACATTTTAATATTATAGACTGGAAATTTTCTCTGGAATGTAAATGTTATCTGGAATGTGTAATTTTCTCTAGACTGTGTAATTTTCTCTGGCATTTTCATTTTCTGTGCTTGCTAGGTTTATGTTTCTTTTTTGAATTTTCTCTGGCTATATTTTACATCTATATGTAATTTGTAGAAATTTTTGTAAATTTCTCTGTCATGTTTATGTTGCTTTGGTTATTTTCTATGGGAAAGAAAATTAGTTGTGGCCACATGTATTCCACATGAAAACACCTAGTATTCTCTTGTCAGTGTCTAAGTTTTTCTGGAATTTATAATTTTCTCTGGCTACATTAGTTTTCTCCCATGTGTTTGTCTATCATGTTCAATTTTCTATGGTTGTGTGTGTAAATTTATCTGGCATTTTAATATTATGTGGCTTGCTAGATTTATATTTCGTTTTTGCAAATTTCTCTGGTATGTTTATTTTGTTCAATTATTGGTTTTAATATTGTGTAATTTTTTGTGGCATGTTTACGTTGCTTTGTTTATTTTATCTTGTTAATTGTAGAATGGAAATTTTCTTTGGCTTGCCATGTTTACTGTTCTATGTCATATTCATTTTTTGTACTTGCTAGATAAATGTTTCTTTTTTGAATTTTCTATGGTTATATTTTACTTCTATATGTAATTTTACCAATTAATGAAAAAATTTCTGGCATGTTTATGTTGCTTTGTTGATTTTCTCTGGGAATGGAAATTTTTTGTGGCAAGATGTATTCCACAGGAAAACAATTAGTACTCTGACATTTAATTTTCAGTGTCTAATTTTCTCTGACATTTATAATTTTCCCTGGCCACCTTAGTTTTCTCCCTTATGTGTAATTTTCTCTAGCATGTTCAATTTTCTCTGGGATTTAATGTTGACATCTTTATGTTTTCATCATTGTTTGGAAATGGCAAAACATAAAAGCAGGAAAACACCAGAAACACCGAGCAAGAAACAGAAACTCTCTCAATCTTCTTATGATCTTAGATAAAAAAAAAAAGAAGCAAAACACCACAAACTCCTCGCCAAAACACACAAGTCCAAGGTGATAAAGCAACTAGCATCAAGATGAATATTCCAACTTCAAAAGACTCAAGCTCAAGGGGGAAAAACCTGTTAAACTCCAAAGAAAGAGAGCTCATTACAGCATTCAATACCGATCCAACCTCTCATTTGTTGTCTCCTTTTTTCAAACACTTAAATTCAATTCAAACCAACTTGAAGAGCTTCAAAAGACCCCATTCTGGTATTTGATCCAAGTTCTAACTACTTAAAGGATAAATCCAAGGAAGTTTAGGAAATCTGATGATGATGTAGGTGCAATAATCCAACGTTACAATGAAAAAACGAAAGCATTCACAGTTGGTAAAAAGAACTTGACCTTTACAACCAATGACATGACCTTGATTTGTGGTTTGCAATTAGGTAAATGAGCCATGTCATTACGATACTCAAAAAAGCAAAAAACTACATTCCTAAGGAGAAGATTCCCAAAGAATACAAGGCTCACTGGTCCTGTTCTTAAAAATGCCTTGGTCAAAGCAATGAAAGGCAAGCAACCAACTGACTTCAAAGATGTAGCAATCATTGTTACCTTGTACTTGTGTCTCACCCTATTTTTGGCAACAAGTGGGGAATTTAATAGGGTGGGTTTTTATAAAGTATGTAGAACCACTTGAATTAATGAAGCAGTATGATTGACTAGAAGCAATCACATCAACATTGATCGATTCTATCACAGCATTGCACAAAACTCTAGAAAAAGTTACGAGGTGTGTCATTGCATTGCTGATGAGTATAATTTCCATTCAAATTTACAGTTATGATACTTACAAATTTATGTGTTTAGAAAAATTTAATTACTTTAATTTCCATCACAATATTAGCTATGTGAACATGCGAATATCATTGACTCGGAAGATAGTAACATAATTGACTTCCCAAGATATGCCAAGTGGAGCTTGCAAAGCTTGACCAAACAGCTGCAGAAGACACCAGTCCACTCTCTTGTACATCGACAGGTAAGATTTCTATCGCCACTGAAATCTCAGTGAAATTCCAAAATTTCTCTGACCACTGATTTGTTTCCCTCATTGTGCCTTAATTAATCGAGATCAAATTTCTTTGAACTTTCAATTTATGTTTCTTCTTTGATTACCACCGGTTTATTTATGCCCTTATAATGAATTTTCTCTGGAATCCAAATTTCTTTGATCACAATTGTAACACATTAACTTATATGCCCTGATTGATTTTCTCTAATATCTGAATTATGTTGGTTGTTTCATAATTTTCTCTGACACATAAAATTTTTTCTCCTTGTGTGTAATTTCCTCTGGCCCATAACTTATGTGCCTTGACTGATTGAGATCAATTTTCTCTGAAATTTTAATTTATGTTGCTTCTTTGATTAACACTGTTTATTTCTGCCATTGTAATGAATTTTATTTGGAATTCAAATTTCTCTGACCACAATTATAATGACATTAGCTTATCTATATTAATTGATTTTCTCTGATATCTAAATTATGTTGCTTGTTTCATAATTTTCTCTGGCACATAAAATTATTTGTCCTCGTGTGTAATTTTCTCTAGCTCATTTGTATCCCATTAGTATGATTTATATGAATTTTATCTGGCCCATAACTTATGTGTCTTGACTGATTGAGATTAATTTTTTTTGAAATTTCAATTTATGTTGCTTTTTGATTACCACTGTTTATTTCTGCCATTGCAATGAATTTTCTCTGGAATCCAATTTTCTCTAACACAATTATAGTAACATTAACTTATATGCCCCGATTGATTTTCTCTGATATCTAAATTATGCTACTTGTTTCATAATTTTCTCTAGTTCATAAAATTATCTCCTTGTTTGTAATTTTCTCTGGCCCATACATTTTTCCCTTAAGTTTGTTTCCTATTAGTATGATTTAGATGAATTTTATCTACTTTATTTAAATTTTTTCTTTCAGTGAATTTTTAACATTTCTTTAATAAAAAAGCCTCCTGTTATAGATAGATAATAAGGAGCTAATTAAAAACCCATTAGAGGAGTTTTGTCTTGGAAAAAAGAAGAAGAAAGAATCAAAAATGGCAATTGTCAAATTCAATGAGACAGTAGAAGATTCATCTGAAGAAGAAAGAGAAGGCAACAAAGAAGAACAAAAAGCAAGCAATGGAGAAGAAGATCAAACAAGCAGTACAGAAGCGAAAGCCAGAGAAGAAAGTAAAGAAGTAGAAGTAGAAGTAGAAGATAAAGGAGAAAATGAACAGAAAGAATAAGACAATGAAGAAGAAGATGAAGGCACTGAATCTAAAGAGGAAGAAGAAAACAATAAGGAAAGTGATGAAGAAGTACATAATGAGCCAATAGACTAACATCATGATAGCATTTGTGGCTCAACAATGCATTAGCCTCAAGAATCTGAGGAACCAAAGGATGCCCAAATTGCTGATCTACATCAAAGACTAAAGACACTTTCTAAATCCAAAATAGAAGAAGAAAAAAATTGGAATGAATTACTTGCAAAAAATGACATTGCAATAAGAACCTTGACATCACATAACTCAGAACTTCAAGAAAGAGACAGCACAAACCAAATGAAACTAAGGATGTTGGAGGTTCAGAAACAAGATGATACAAAAACAATTCTCAACAGTTGAAGTATTCAATTTCAAAGCTTGAAACTGAAAATACTAGATTGCATGAACAAATTCAAGAACTATCCGCCCAACTAGCAACATAACCTTACCGAACACCAACAAAAGTTCAACCCCAAGGTCAATGAAAATCTTGAGCTACAAAAAGTTATGTCCTTGTGTTAACATAACTCAGAGAAATTTCTATTTATTACAATTTTCTCTATCAATGGTAATTTTCTCTATAAGTTAAATTTCTTTGACCACATTAGTTTGAACAGTTATATTCTTGTATCAATATAACTCAGAGAAATTTCTATTTATTACAATTTTCTCTATCAATGGTAATTTTCTCTAGAAGTTAAATTTCTTTGACCACATTAGTTTGGGTAGTTTGATTTCTGCTGCTTATTTGATTTTATCTGTCTGTTTGCTTATTTGATTTTTGAGGCTTGTTTGATTTCCACTATGTATAGTTGGAATAAAAGTGGAACAACAACCAATAACCCAGCAAGAACATATTGAAATATGATTTGTTACTTAAGAGAAATTTAACTTTTACTAATATTTTCACTGTCTACAGTGAAAAAGATCCTACATCAATGATAAATAATTTACAGGCAAAAGAAAGGAAAGAAAAGAAACAAGATCCGGAATTTCAATATTCCAAAGTTGCGAAGGTAACTAGAGGTTCAAAGCAAACTGCAAAGCAAACGGAGCAAATCACCAAAGACAAAGAAATACTTGATGCCGATGAGTTCGTCTTGCCTCAACCAATAAGCATCAGAAAATCTTGGATTTTTCCACAAATTCTACCGGTTTCAAAATTGGTAAAAGAACATGTAAAAGACATCTTGCAGCACATATCAAATGTGTCTGGACTCGAGTAAGTACAATAAATAAAATAGAAGATAACAAACAATAATTTACTAACTTATATTGCATTAACAACTATTAAATCCATTCTTTGTCATCTTGTAGGGCTTTAATCTAGACAAGTGAGTTGAATCTCATTACCTTTGAAGACATTAGAAACCTAATAAAGGAAAAAGAAATTGTCAATAATGTAAGTCTTTCATCAAAGTTTCTCTCTAATGTTCCATCAGCCTTGATAAACCAATGTTACAATTATAAATTATATTTTTTGGGTCATTGATAGCTATAGAGAGATCCTATTTGATGATCAAAGGAAAAAGGACAACAACCAACTTCATTTTTTTTCACATGCGTGAACTTAGTATGTTACTACTCTTTTATTTGATTTTCTCTAAAATTTACTTACTACTTTCTCTTGTTAAAATATTTCTTGAAGCCAGTTGTATCACTAATCTAATTTTCTCTAGCTAGTTGTGTGCATTTAAAATTTCTCTGTGTGTATATTTCTTAAATTCTTGTCATTTCAATTTTTTCATAACATTTTTTGATTTTCTTTGATCGCAAAACTTCATCAAGATGACGGAAAATCAAACTTTCCGAGTCTCATTATTTGACAAGCATCTTGAAGCAGCATGGAGGAACTACGCGTTCCTTCATTTCCCAATAAATACCAGGGGCAATGAGAAGTCAACAGATGTAAATCATTGGACCTTGCTAGTCTTGGACAAACAAGACAATTTACAACTCACTAAAGCCAATGAGGGATGATGTACAAGACAAATATATCAAAGATGCAAGATAATTGGTAACGAGTGCAAATTTCTCTGATCCATAATAATGTTTATGTGATGATAATTTTCATAGAATCCTATTAATTTGTGTGTAAATTTCTCTCTTATTTAAAAATTATTTTTTTGCAGCAAGATTATGTGGAGAATTTTTTGAAAACTTGCCTTGAAAGAGAGGCCACAATCACAACCCTCTTTCAAATTGATAGACTCACAAAACACAAATTATAACTTTGAAAATGTCAACAATGCTCCACTACAAGACAGTGATTCGTAAGTTTCATATAATATCTATAAATAAGATAATTTAATTTGAATGTTTCTTAAAACTAACTATATCTATAATTTGTATGCAGTGTGGATTGTGGCCTCTTTGTATGCTACATAATGAGACAATATAGCAACCATGAACCTATCAGCTCAAAATTGTCGACACAAGACGTAAGGTTGATGAGGGCATAAATCATAGAGAGATTTGCGATTGAAGTTGGCTGGTCATGGACAGAACTAATTCAAATACCACCAGAAGAAAAACCAGAAGTATAATAGTGAAGGCACACTAATGAAAGAAAGACAATGCACACAATGTAATTAAGAATAAACCTTCAATTTGTTTTTTCATACATTGAAGGAATGATGATGTTTGACATATATGTATATATCTTTTTTTTGACTAATGTAAATTTCATAGCTATCAATGGTTAAATATATATTTTTTTATAATGCATGCTAAGTGGTGATTGTCAACATAATCCACACAGGGAAAATTGTCTGTAGAAATTTCTCTGGTATGATGTTACTAGAAATTCACAGAGAAATTTAACTCATATCATGCCAAGAGGGTGTCTATATGATCATGTAATCTGTAATGCACTGTGTTGGTACAAAACAATCATTAAATTCAAAAAACACAAAGCACACAATAATTTTCTCTATTATTAGCAAATTTCTCTAGATGAATTTGAAGCTTTAAAACACAATGCATAGAAATTTTTTTTCTACTAGTGGCAAATTTCTCTAGATGAATTTGACTGGTATTATAAACACGCTACTTATAGTATGTTTCAACAAACACAATGCACACTGTAATTTTCTATGCTATTGGCAAATTTCTCTAGATGAATTTGACATCACAAAACACAATGCACATTTCAACAAACATAATGCCCATAGTAAATTTCTCTTCAATTAGCAAATTTCTCTGTATGAATTTGACTGGTATGAAGTTATCAGAAATTCACAGAGAAATTTAACTCATATCGTGCCAAGAGGGTGCCTATATGATCACATAATCTGTAATGCACTGTATTGGTACAAAACAATCATCAAATTCAAAAAAAAACAATGCATACAGTATTTTTCTCTGCTATTGGTAAATTTCTCTAGATGAATTTGACCTCACAAAACACAATGCACAAAAAATTTTCTCTACTAATGGCAAATTTCTCTGGATGAATTTGACTGGTATTATAAACACACTGCTTATAGTATGTTTCAACAAACATAATGCACACTGTAATTTTCTCTGCTATTGGCAAGTTTCTCTGGATGAATTTGATCTCACAAAACACAATGCACATTTCAACAAAAACAATGCCCATAGTAAATTTCTCTGCTTTTGGCAAATTTCTCTAGATGAATTTGACTAGTATTATAAAGGCACTCCCAAAGTATGTTTCTAAAAACACAATACAAAAAGTAATTTTCATTGCTATTGAAAAATTTATCTGAATGAATTTGATTGGTATTATTATATACATACTGTCCAAAAAATACATTTCACAAAACAAAAGATACAAAGTAATCATCAAATGTATTATTCAATTAATAAAATGTATTATCCTCAACTATTTAACAAAGGTTCCTTGCATATCCTCTTATTATGGTGACCAATACTATCACATCGACTACACTTCATCACCTTTTTAAACTCTTCAGTAGAAGCAATTCTGTTCTTCTTTTGCCTCCCAGTTGATCTCTTACTCAATGGAGGTAAAATTATAACAT
This sequence comes from Camellia sinensis, assembly GCF_004153795.1. Taxonomy (NCBI): domain Eukaryota; kingdom Viridiplantae; phylum Streptophyta; class Magnoliopsida; order Ericales; family Theaceae; genus Camellia; species Camellia sinensis. Next base: position 133,736 of record NW_021026657.1, read on the forward strand.
CATCAATGTTACACACAAGTTTTTCGACAGTTGGAACTAGGCCAATAAAAAATGAGTATGCTTGACTATACATATTAGCATGAAAAAATGGTTCAACAAATGAATTCAAATTCTTTCTATTCCTAAAAATTGCAGCAACAACATGTTGACATGGATACCCATTTATTTCTCATTTTCGACATGAACAAGTTCTCAACCCAAGACCAACCATAACCGAAGGAAAGCAATGCACTTTAAAGACATTGTCAGATGATAAACTCACATTCCATGTCCTCCCATCCATAAAAGCCTTCTCCAATACACTATCCATACAAGGACAGAGAACTTTATTTCATTTACTAGAGAGCAACCTCCTATTAGATCTCATATTCATGATTTGTAACCGTATCATGTTCACCAAATTTGTTATTGGCAAGTGTCGAGCTTCTCATATCCATAAATTGAATGACTCAGCAACATTTGAATAAGTCTCACCATAACGTTTCCCCTCAAAATATGCATCACTCTAATTTTCATATGGTAAACTTCTCAAGAAAATACTCACAATGTCTCCTCTCTCACCCTTTAATTCATTTAACTTGAAATTGAATGCAATTGTTAGCACATATGCACATTCTAAAAACTTGGACACAATCGTCTCCCTAACCAAATTTGTGTTTCTACATGATAACCTATCCCTCAAATTTCTCTTTAGATGTTCAAGACAAAATCCATGATAGCAATTAGGAAAAAGCCTAGCAATTCCTTCCATAAATACCACAATGTCGATCTGATATGAAACTTATCACCCTCTCCGATCCTAATACTTCATATAAATGTTCAAGGAACCAACACCAATTGTCTTTATTCTCAGCATCAACAACGGCAAAAGCTGTAGGAAAAAAACTTACAAAACAAATAAGAACAAGCATATTAGATATACACATGCAGAGAAAATTAGAACAATAAATAACCAGAGAAATTTGACACTGCCAACATCCAAAGAAACTTCACACAGTGGCCAAATCCAGAGAAAATTCACACAATGCGGAAAAGACTGCCAAGTAGCTCTTCAGGAGTCAGCCGAGGTAGTTCTCCAAGAATCGGCCGAGGTCCAGTCTCAAATTGCGCCTGAAGTAGAAGAATCATAACTTTCATGTCCCTCTTTTCTTGTCTTTTGTACTTTTTTGTTTTCTGGACAGTAGAAGCTTCTCTGTACGGCCGATGTGCCTTCTGTTTGTGTTGGATATTTTAACATAACTATCTTTCTTTGAATGACTGCATTCTTTTTTGCCCTTTCTTTGAATGCCTCTGTTTGACTCTATACTTAGAATTTTTTGTATGCCTTTCATACTTTGCCTCCTTTGTGCAATCTTCTCGGGGTTACATACCTCGGGTATAATAGCTACAAAACTTTTACTTCGGCAAGATACTGACCTGCAAACTTTTCATAAATTCTAACAAGTGCGAAACATATGCTACTCAATGTTAACTTTGCAAACTTTTTCTCAAGTTTCAACAAGTGTTTAAACGGTGATCTCGGTCTAGTCTACTTGTAAATTGCTACTAGGGGTGTTCGCGGATCGGTTTTGTGCGGTTTGCGGTTCGGTTTTGACCCGCCCGCATCTATGCGGTTTGGAAAAAAGTCAACCCGCAACCGCCCGCAGTGCGGTTTGCGGTTTGTGCGGATGGGGTTTGCAAATGTGCGGGCGGTTGCGGGCGGTTTGCGGTTTACACTTTTTTCTTTAAAAATTAATTTTCGAGTTTTTTTTTTCCAGCGAATTTAGGCATCAGATTCTTTTTATATATATGTGATAACAATTTTTTGATGAGTTTACAAATAAAAATTGAATATCAATGCATTAAATGAAAGTACCCAAAACAAAGAGACCCTACACTAGCATTTTTGCCATGAAAAAAATGTATATCAATGCATTAAAGCTTGTACTCAATTAGAATTGTCAGTTCAATAATCAATAATCAAACTAGAAGTTCCATTGACCACCAAAAGGAAAATTTTATTAGGAAAAGTGGATGAGTCACCAATGAAATTCATATAAGAACCTAAGTTTAGGACTTGATAATTCTACGGCATTAAGAAAGTTGAGAAATACTTTAAAATAAGGATTCTAGTGTCATAGAGAACATAATGGTGTTCTTGTTAAAGTTACAAAGTTGGTATATATAAAAAAAATAATAATAATAATTAAAGTGCGGGCGATTTTTGCGGGTTGCGGGTTTAATCCGCGACCCGCCCACAACCCACAAATTTGTCATATTTCAAACCGCATCCGCCCGCATTATATTTGCAAAACCACCTATTTATATGCGGGTTTGGCGGTTTGAGCGGTTTGGATAAACCGTTGCCCACCCCTACGTAACTCTCAGCTTGTCATTTTTAACATACATAAACTGAAAACCAACCTCAATAGCATACTTGCATAAAACAGTACGAAACTCAACCACACCACTTTCAAACTTTTGTCCAACACTCGTAACATTATTTTGCCAACCAGTTGACAATAACACCTTTTCTTGGTGAGAACAAAACTTAGAGAGTGGATTCTTTTCAATATCCACGAGCCTATCACATTCATTATGCACAACATCTACCCAATTAGACCTCACTTCATCCTCTTTATCATAAGTACTACACCTAATAACTGAAACATTAACTACATCAACACCACGTGAACAAACAACCCTCAACATATTCAGAAAATCAATATTATTTCGAACCATACAATTCAGATGACCCATAATAGAATATGAAATACACATCGTCTCAGGTTTCAAATTCTTCCATATTTTACACAAAATGCCAACTAATTCATCAAAATTCAATTCACATGAAACATTAATGACAGTAGTATCATTCCCATATTTGCATAGCAACAACACTGCACTGTCCATCAAAACTGAAAGAAAAAACAAGAAAAATAATTTGTACAATATAAAAACAATTCACAAGAACAACATAAAAGTCCAGAGAAATTTTTAATAATTATAATTTTCTCTGGATTATAATAGAAAGTTTATAATTTTCTCTGGACTCAAATAAAGTCTAGAGATATTTATAAACTTATATTCACCTTCAAGATAATAAAAACAAAATCATAGAAAACTTAATGAATCCAGAGAGAATCACAGAGAAATTTACTGCTAACTATTAAACACAATCATGGATAAAAATCATACAGAAGATTTGTTATGAAATTATAAGTTTCTCTGTGATTTTCACTGAACTACAAGCTTACAATTTTCTCTGTGTGATTGTGCAATATTGCACTCATATCAAAATCCAGAGAAATTTACAAACTTATATACACCTTCAAAATAACAAAAAACATTACACCGTCCATCTAAACTGAAAGAAAAAACACAAAAAGTAACTTTTGCTTAGAGAAACAAAAACTTATATTCACTTTGAACTATAAACTTATAATATTCTCTGAACTACAAACTAGAAGTGAATGACAAACTTATAATTTTCTCTGAACTACAAATAAAAGTCCAAAGAAATTTAAGAACTTATATTCACTATCAAGATCACAAAAACAAAAACACATTAACATCAAATTGACAAAAATGTTAACTATTCCATATAAACGCAGAGAAACTCATAGAGAAGATTTGTTATGCTCACAAAACATTCAATTGAGGAAAACATAAATAAATAAATAACAAACTTATAATAACATGCCCATAACAAATTACAATTTTCTTTGTGATTTTCACGAGACTACAAACTTACAATTTTCTATGTAATTTTCACTGAACTACAAACTTACAATTTTCTCTGAGATTCTATCTGCATTAGAAACTTATAATAATATATCCATATGAACTTATAATTTTCTCTGTGATTTTCGTTAGATTATAATAACAAACTTACAATTTTCTCTGGACCATACTAACAAAAGTAAAGAAAAAACAGAGAATAAAAAATGATAAGAAATTTACACATATCTCTGGTTTAAAGAAATTTCTCTGGTTTGAAAAAATAGAGAATAAAACTTATCATTGATAAGCATGTTGATGAAAAACAGAGTATGAAAAATGAACTCTAAAAATCAAAACCAACTCCACTGTCAACTCTCTTTAAAATTGATCAAAAAATAGAACATGAAAAATGAACTCCAAAAATCAAATCAACTCTATCAAGTTGGCCTCTCTCTAAAATCGATCAATAATAGAGAATGAAAAATCAACACCAAAAATCATAAACAACTTCACTGAGCTAGCCTCTCTTTTAAATTGATCAAAACTGAAAATAAAAACCTAATGCAAAAATACACTTGAAAAACTAATATGAAATCGGAATCCTTACATAAAATTCAAAACAAAAATCGAAATCCATATGGAATCTCCATCGAAAACATACCTGATTCAACTCCACTGAAAAACTTATACGATCAACACCACTGTAACACCTACACGATCATAGCAATCTCCATCATCAAGTCCACTGCAACACTTGCAAAATCCCTACGCAATCTCCACTATGAAGTCAGTTTGTGCCAAAATCTCCACCGTAAAGTCAGTAATAGAATATTCAGTTTGCCAAAATCTAAATAAACTTATGTTATAAAGAAGGGTAATTAGGTATTTTATAACGTAAAATAAGGTTGAGGGACCTTAGGTATCAAAAAATATTATTATGAACCTCTCCTCCTATCAAAAGTTGGACAGAGATCTTAAACTAATTTTTTCATTTTTTTTTATTTTCAATTTAAATCATTTGTCTATTTTCGTTTAGTAAAGTCAAACAAAAAATTATATTATCCATTAAACATAATATAAGCGTACGTAAAATATTTAAAATATTATTTTTTAATTGTTTAAAACATAAAAAATATATGATGACTAAATATTTAGTTTTTATGTCAAATCAATTATAAAATTATTAATACTTAATTTTTATGCAATATATGAGTTTCTTAGATGAACTCTGTAATATCATCTTAGGTTTAAACACGAGAAATTTTTATATTTAGACCCAGACAGAATTGTCGATGCTTGTTGAACTCTAGGGATGAGCACTAATTTACAATCAGAGTAAACAGTACTTCATAATTTAAATTGTTCAATGCATAAAATTCATCTAAAATATTATTTTTATCAAAAAAATTATATTAATCGAATATCAATGCTTATTAAATCTGATCACACACTCGGGGTTTGGGCATATGGTCTCCCTGTGAATAATAACAGAGATGTGGTAGCAAATTTGTTATAAAAACTCAGCAAAATCAATCTGGTGGATTTGGACATATGAACTGACATATTAAAAAGCTTCAATAGCAGCAGATACAGCAAAAAGCATGATCCAAAAATGTTTCCGCCTACAAGTAAATCCCTACTAGTTTGGTATAAACAAGAGTAAAAAATAAGTACCCAAACAACATAACTTTGATTCACTTGGAACTTCTTAAAACCCTCACCGCTCAGTCGAGCAAATCCGACATCACCGACTTCCTAAATGCATCAACCTGAACCAACTGCTCAGCGGCTGCTTTATTTGGGAAAATATTGTCTGCCTTCATCCTCTCTCTCATCCCGTAGGCTGGCGACTTGGCATTAATATAAGCCTGGATCAAAGTTTGGAACTGCCTAAGCCGACCCACGTACCCAGACTGTCTCATCCGATGAAACATCTTCTCAGCATTGTGCACATCGCCTCTGTTCGCATACTGGTCCATAATCGCCATGTAAGAACTGAACAGCGGCTTCATCTGGTTCTGCTGTGCAGCTTTCTGTAGAATTGAGTCGGCCTTTTCGACCTCCCCAGCCTCCACGTAGAGCTTCACAAGCGCATCCCACGTCAATGGGCCAACCCGGCACCCACTATCTGCCATTCGCTTCACAAGATCCTTTCCCTTTGCCAACATCTTATGGTTTGCATAAACTTTCAAGAGCGTTGAATAATGCTTTGAAGATAGCTTTTTCCACGTTTTCAACATCCGTTCGAAGACCGCCTCGGCTTCTTCAATTTTGTTTAGTTTCCCCCAAGCTTCAATGGCAGCCATGCACTCATCGGGGTTGGGATTAGACTCACAAACCTTCCAAACTCGCCCCACTTCATCGGCCTTTCCGAGAGCAGCATACAGAGGAAGCAAAGCACGGCAAGCCCAACGGTTCTCTTTCGTGTTGCCTCCTTCCATCTCCTTCAAAACAGCCTCGGCTTTTTCTTTGAGCCCACCATAGACATAGTGCCTAGCCAATATTGCTTGTATGTTTAAATCGGGTTCAATCCCTTCAGCTTTCATAGTCTCAACAATCTGATCCATCCCTGTTATGTCATTAGATTTGCCTTTGGTGTCTATCAAGATTCTATACGTGAAGCGCGTTGGCTTCACATTCTCTTTCTCCATTAACAACAACACATCAGCTATTTTCTTTTTGTCGAGTCTCTTGTATAGGAGGAGCAACTGATTGCACGCAAAGACTGTGATCGGGAATTCAAGGTCTTTCATTTTGTTGAACACTTGCTCTGCTTTCTTCGAATTGTTTGCGGCAACACAATTAGCCAAAAGAGTTCTATATGTGATTTCTCCCCTCATGGATTTCGGGATCTTCTCAATGTAGTTCTCGGCCTTTTGGAGACCCCGTACCTTGGAAATCAAATCAAGGCGAGAAGCATAATCTCTCTCAACAAAGTCGAGCTGCTTAGTTGACTCCAGCCACTCTGAGAGCTGCAAAACCAAAGAACTATGAATAAAACTGAAAAATGACAAGGGCCGTGTCTTTGACAAATCAGGATAAAAAAGGGTAGTAAAAAATGGTCAGCCACTAACAACAAATCATTTCTCAACATCTTAGGTAAACAAATGCGAAGCAAGCTATTGCAAAATATGAAGCACAAATATGGAATAACAGAACAGTTCAGTGCTTGCTCTTGTGCTTTTTCCTCACACACTAGGTGTTATATCATACATGTAAAAGTGCAGCACGCAAGTTTATTTGTTGAGATCAGATTTTAGGCCTCGTTTGGGAACAAGCTTTTTTAGTAACTTTTTGACTTTTTGACTAAAATATTATGTAAAAAAAACTAGTGTGTTTGGGATGACTTTTTGTCTTTTTTACGAAAAGATATGCAAAAAGTAAAAAGAAAAGAGATTCTTTGACTTTTTGGTATAGGTTGTTTTTCAATATTTCCAAATATACTTTCTAACATTTCCAAATATGAGTGATAATTTATATCCCCCACCACCACCCTCATCATCATCATTCTAATTCCATGAAACCAACATCAATTCCATTTGCTCTTTACAAAGTCCAACATTCACATTTTAGGGAAAAAATACCCATTCTTTGAAAATCAATTTCAAGGATGAAAATCCCCATTTTATCACAACTCAACCATATCTACATTCCCACAATCATTTCCAGGAAACCATTTTCAAAACCCCTCTTTTATTTTCAAAGCCAAAACCCTAGGTTTTATCCAAAGATTCCCAAATCACAATCTTGTTTAGAAAAGAAAATAACTAAGTTAAAAAAACCATACAAAAGTGTCAAAGTAATCCCTACCTAATTGGACATTGAACCCTCAATTGACCAGAAATTAAAGAAAGACTCAGTGAAACAAAAAACAAAGCAAAAACAATCCAAACACACTTATTTGCACTTGCTGGAATGAAAGACACTCAACTTCAGTGCGAGCGCAATTAGAAACACTGCGGGCGCAACGATCACGGGCGCGGTTTAGAATATCGTGGACGTGATGAATATGGGCGCGGTTTAGAATATTGCGGGCTTGGTACATTGCTAGAGATAACTATTGTGCACTTTCTGGTGAGTGAATTGACAATGGAGACTTTTGAGAATATGGAGAAAAGACAAAAAAAAACCTGACTCGACTGTGTCCGTAGTTCATCGCTTTGATTATTTTTTGGGTTTTCTGCTAAAAAGATTTTGGCCAACATGAGAGTTAAATAAGCATGCTTGTTCCACTCTCTGTTTTGAAATCATGCAAGTCAAGCTATGAGCACTGAGAATTTTTCCTTTTTGGTCCAAAAATGGTATGGGTTTTACAAAAATGGAATAATTTCGAGAAAATCAGTCAACTTCATTAAAATCCTCAAAACCCGTTTTCATAAATGACCACTACATGACCGACATGGAATCAACCTTTGAGATGCACAAATAACCCGAGCTTGATTTGTCTTGCAGTTGAATTTGCCGTAAAGAAGAGATAAGATAATCAACTGAATAAAGATAACCCAATTGAACATGGACGGGATAGCCGAGTTGAATACAGATACACCAATCAAACATGAACGAGCAAGTTAAAAATGCTTGGGGCCGAACTTTAGGATGAAGTTGCCTACGTATCTCAAAGATAGGAATCAGGTCTTACGTAGTTCTTGGGTAACGCTTAGGTCTTTTCTCAGTTATTTCTGCCTCAGTATCAAATAATTCCAGCTCATTTTGAGGTTCTTCTACACCATCACCATCATCTTCTTCTTCAGAGAGCTCTGGTTCAGAAATTAATTGATCTTCGTTTAAATTGTCAACATTGCTGTCTTGAACCACATCAGCAGCACTAGCTGCATTCTCAAGCTCAGAAAACCCATCCTCCAAATCATCTTCTTCTTGTGCACTGCTTTTTGTGTCAGCTTGTGAAGAAAAACTGCAACACCCCATAAAGAAATTTGGGGAACCATGTGCTGCACTGTAAAATCTCTTCAAAGAGATGCATCCATCAGATGCTACTAGGTGAGAATCACCATTACTGGCTTTGACATCTAAACAACAACTTGCTACTTCTGATTTAGCACAACAAGCTCTAGAAGTTCCGATGCCAAGCACTCGATTCCTGAATGCAGTCAATGAAAGCAATTATGAAACCAAAACATGAATCAGTAACAGGCATGCAACCAATATTCAAAATTGCATTAATTTATTGTTTATAAATTATATGTACGTAGGTACTAATAAATGGGAGGAATCTCCCTCAACAATTTACTGCCTGCTTTGTACTCTATTTTCACCCCTGACCAATTTATTAAATATAATAAGGCCCTGCTTTTCCCTGGTGAGGATTATAAAGTTTATAACGAAACAATGTACAGGCTGTACAGCATAATGTTTTTTTGCAGAAGAATGTCAATAACAAGAGTTAATGCCCTGCTTGGATTCAGTCCTGCAAGTTTTTTTTTTTTAAAATAAAAAGTGTTCGTCCATGTGCACGTTTGAAATTTTAATTGAACATAAAGACCAAAAGAAACTGAACGCAAATAAATAAAAGGAAAAGAAGATCGAAAAAAACCGATTTCCAAGTAATGAGCGCCTAACATTTTGTTTTGTTGCTTAGAAATGTTATAAGATGACAATAAATAAGAAAATCAACACTTCAATTATCTCCATCTTGAAGTACCCAAGAACCCAAGTCAATTGATAGTTAATGATAAAGAAATGGAAGAACGAAAGTCGTATGGATTCACAAAGACTTACTAGAAATATTTGTCTTAATGAGTCCAAATCTTTTCATTAATAGAAAGCTACCCATATGACTCAAAGTTGCACTTTCTTTTCTTTCCCCCCCACTCTCTCAGCAACCAAACAAGGTAACCAATGATTAGCCAACGGAAACCCTTGTTCTTTAAAACAAAACCAGGAAAAAAAATAGATTTTTTTATAAAATTACAACCACAACAGACCTTTCAAAATTCAACAACTCCATCAAGTACGTAACAAATATATATCAGAACCCACAAATGACAGTAGCCACAAGACTTGAAGTTTCACTTCCTTTACTTTTTCCCCCCACTTTCCCAGCAACCAAACACGGTAACAACGTTTAGCCAACAGAAACCCTTGTTCTTCAGTACAAAACCCGAAAAAAATGTATATATAATTTTGATAAAAATACAATCATGTCAGACCTTTCAACAATCAACGAATTCATCAACTACATAAATAATATACAGCAAAACCCAGAAATGACAGTAACCAGCAGGACTCAAAAAATTCATTTACTTTACTTTTCCCCCCACTTTCTCAGCAACCAAACAGGACAGACCTTTCAAAGTTTAACAATTTCAGCAACTACATAACGCAGATATAACAAAACCCAGAAATGACAGTAGCCATTAGGACTTAAAATTTCACTTTCTTTATTTTTTCCCCCACTTTCTCAGCAACCAAACAGGACAGGCCTTTCAAAGTTCAGTAATTTCAGCAACTACATAACAAATATTTAACAAAACCCATATATATATATAGAGAGAGAGAGAGAGAGAGTGAGAGAGTGAGAGAGAGAGAGAGAGAGATGCAGGAAGGTGTTACTTGAGAGGATTAGAAGCTCGACGAAGCGCCCACATGGTGATCTGAGACTCCGATAGAGGAAATCAGAAGTTCCAAATAGAGGAAATGAGAGAGAAAATGGTGAGAAAATTGAACCCTAGCAGTGGGAAAACCCAATCCTAGCCACTCTTAAACCCTAAAAACCCTACTCTGATAGTTTGATCCTTTTCTAGCTGAAGTGAAGGAGCTCAAGCCAAACAGAACTGTAGCCTCCTCCACCAATATAAAAGAGTGTGTATTTATCGAATACTCGTCGAAGTTTCTTGTAATCTCAACTCACTCCCCTATAGGTTTCTACTTTGGACTAACTTCCCTTGATTTTTAAGAATCATTCAAATGGATACCAAAAGATATAATATCAATGTATATATATGATAATGATAATAATAAATAATGTTTAGTTGCTCTGAACTTTTGTTTTTATAAGTTATTTAATATTTTGGGCTTTTTTTTTTTTTTTTTTTTATTAAAGTTCATATTAATAAAACACAATAAAAATAATAATATTTCGGATTAAAATGGGCGTTGAGAAATAACATGATGTAGAGTATCATTATTATGAGTCGTAATGTCAAAAATGTTGTCCAAGCAGGATAATCTCAACATGTTTTCTTTTTGGGTAAATTATAAATTCATTCCTTAAGATTTGATTAAAACACAAATCACATCTATAATTTTGAAAATTACATTCTATCCCTTGATATTTCTAATTTCATAACAAATCGCTCATTTTATTAATAAATTATCAAGTCAATTAACTGTTTTTAATGATGTTAGAAATATGTTTCAATTAATAATTTAAGTAATTTTATTATTATATAGGAGAGCAATTATGAATTTTATTTTTTTAATTAATTTTGTTAAATGACAAATTTTAACAAGGGACATTTGTAATTTTTCAAATTAAGTGTAGCAATATGTATCTTAAGCAAATCTCAAGATGTATTTGTAATTTACCCTTTCTTTTTTACCCAACCAATAATTAATATCTTAAGCTATTTTCAGAAGATGGTTATAATCAATTTTTTAGTTAAAAGCTGATTATAATTAGCTTTTTGTGACCCACTTCTGAAAAGACCTTAAACTAATAAGTTATTTATCGCGGAACATATGGCCACAGGCTCAGCCTAATGGGCAAGATTCATACATATTTTTGTGTTGTATCTTTTGGGCATGTTTGATTGGAAAGATTAAAGTATGGGATTAGGATTATTAATTCGTGGGCCCAATCATCCTATATTTGTTTTGACATTTTGGTTTAGGACTATTAATCCAATGGATAATTAATCCAATAAATTTGTAGGATTATTAGTAATGGGGTAGGGGTGGGATAGTTGGGTGGGATATAATTTGATAGGATTATTAATACCTCACTATTAGTATTGTGAATCAAACATGACCTTTGTTTATTGCTTGGCTCATTAACCGGGTTGTCTGTAATGGATCGAGTTATACTTCAAACTTAAGGCCAGTCTCATTTGATCTGAGTCAACTTGTCTAAAATACAAGCCTGGGTTGATATTGAGGCCTCGTTTGGGAACATGCTAATTTAGTAACTTTTTGATTATTTGGCTAAAATATGAGCTAAAAAAAACTAGTATGTTTGGGATGACTTTTTGATTTTTTACGAAAAGATGTGCAAAAAGTATAGAGAAAATAGAATCTTTGACTTTTTGGTATGAGTTGTTGACTTTTTGACTAATTTAATAACTTTTTAGCTTTTTGACTAAAAAATTCGGTTGCCAAACGAGGCCTGAGTATTTGAACCAATTTTAAAAATAATCAAGGATGATATGAATTGTAGAGAGGTGTGCAAAATATAGCATTACAGAAGCCAAGATATAGTCCAAAAGTAGATATCATCACACCTAGAGGCATTTTATGGAAATGACAGATATAATCCTGAAAGCATGAAAAAAAAAAAACATGTTTAATGTCCAAAGTGACATAATAAGAGAGCTCACTCAACATAGTGGAAAGTGTAAATATATTTTAAAAAATACGGTAAATTACATTATAATTTTTGTAATTTTATTAAAATTTTATTTTTGTCTATATTATTTTAAATTAAACAATTTGATTCATATACTTTAAATTTTAGTTTTAATTTGGTTATTTCATTAAAGCTAGAGGCCAAAATGAATGATTTTGAAACACTTGGAGGAAAATAATTAAAATTAACAAAAAATTAGACAAAAAAATAAATTTTAAAATAGACCTAAAATGTATGAATAAAATTGTTTAAATTGAAACAATAAAATAAACTATAGGGATGAAAAAGTATAATTTATTATAAAAAAATAATTTGGCTACCCAAATTATTTATTTTTTGAATAAAAATTGATTGATTACCCCAAAACTTCCAAAACTATTACCACATATCACTTCGTCCCTTCAGATAAGAACTCTTGCATTTTAACCGCGGTCGACAATAAAAATGTATAAATTTCACCCTTCTAAATTACCTCTAAAAAAATATGTATTTGTATAATTTTTATAATTGAAGGGATTGAGACGGTAAAACAATATTTGTTAATAATTGAGGGGTCTTGGTGTAATAAATTACAAAATAAAAAAAATGGTAAATTAAAAATACTCCGTCTTCAGATTTGTTTAAAATACAGATTATTCTTTGTAAATTTAAAAATTACAAATACTATCACCTTATCACAATTATTTATTTATTAGAATTAACAAAAAAAATTTCCAAACTACTCACCTATACAACAATAAAAGTATTTGAATTATTAATTAAAATATATTTATAATATTATTAAAAGCTATTAATTAATTTGATAATTTATTATTAAAAGAGATGATTGTTATGGAATTGAAAACTTGGAAATGTGTGATATAATTTTTAAAGCTCAATTGTATTATGTGTCAACACAGAAGCAGCCATACTGATTACATATACCCCCAGGTAGTCAGAGTTTATAATCAACCAGTCTGTTGCCACAAATCCCATCAGTTTGAAGTGCAGTATCACCAAAACAATCATGCTCTAGTCAACCAAGTTCATGGTAGTAACGGTAATACCGGAGTAATTAATCACGTGTCATGTATACAGTATTCCCATATTCCCCAAGCACAAGTTACCAAATTTCATAATCTCATTCACGTGTTTTCCCTAATCGGTTACTGGTATATAGTAAGAAGCTATTCATAATCACATAGTCTGCTGTTGACGGTTCACATTCTTCCCAAGTGTTCGAGATTGATTCAAGTTCTCAATTGATTAGTTCCCGTAATAACACAGTCCGATCATTCGGTCATAAGTAATTCATAGTCCCCCATATCGTAAATAATTCATACAATAGTTCTCAATTTAGGTAAGGGTCTTCTCAGATCACATCAAATGAAAGGTCCTATCAGATCACATTAGCTGAAAGTTCCGTCTAATCAGATCAAACAGAAGTTCAAAGCGTGAGTCATCAAACAGAAGTTCCATCAGTCAAACAAAGGTCTCATCAAACCACAGCTCTATCAAATTAGATCGGGTAAAGGTTCTAGCCTTATTATTTCCAAACGAAGCACATTTGTTCTATAGTTCATACTCCATTCACTTAGGTGCATAGTCAGTAGTTCTACAGTTGTTCTAAATTCCTCGGTTCTCAAATCATATCAGGGTTATGTATCACAATAGTTGATGTCATATACAATGTTACATTCTCCAAATAAGTTCACATGTGGGTGCACAGGTATGTAATTGTTCATATCAATAAGTAAGCGTCACAGTCAATATAACAATTTCCCAGAGTCATAATCCCAACGGTCAAGTTATCAACAAATAATCACATCAATCATTCTGAGCAAAGGTATAGTCATATATGTACATATCCAGAGTCTAATAATATCCACAAGCATAGGTATGCATATACATAAGTCCAAATATTTCCATAGCATAGGTAATTGTTAGCAATGGTCCACAGCGTCGCACATATAGTTCACATCAAACAGTAGGTCTCCAAGTATTCATTAACCACAGTTCAACCCCATCAATTCTAATAATATTATAAGCATGAAAACATGCATGCAGGTACGAGTCTAAAATCAGTTATTATTTAGGCATTCGTTCGCAGATTCACAAGCAGAAGTTCATTCTTTCAAACTGACATAGGTTCTCAATTTCAGAAATTCCCCACGTGACTGATTCATACATACAATTCGTGATCATGGGTCTTATCATTCGATGATGTCAGTCAATATAAAACGGTTCAGTTCAAGTCATGGTCATACAGATTTTCCCAAGTTAAAGTCAATCATAATGTGTTCCCATGTCCAATATAATTCAAAAGGTCGCACCTAACAGTTCATATTAAAGTTTTGCAATACGGTACGAAGATTTAACCCGGCAATTTCTCATTGTTCATAAGTCCCAATAATTCCCAAAACTCAGGTGATTCATTATAGGGTTTCAAGCATCTTATATAAAGTTAGTAAGTCTTCGAGGCAGTCAATAACTAGGGTTCATAATTCTAATAATTCAATTGGTTTAGTCAATATTCCCACAATCTATATTAAGTTAAGAAACGAACGATTCCCACACAAATTCCCATATAGACAATTGCACATAGTTAAGGTAATACCTGCGTCAGTTGTTTCAGTATTCTGAGCATTTTCTGGAACTAGGATGTAAACCCTTCCTTGCTTCTAGGTGTTGTTTGGATGAGCTCGTGAGCAAGATTTAGCTAAGTGTCCTTTCTGTCCACATCTAAAACAAGCTCCTGACAGGCTGCGACAAATGCCCCAATGTTGTTTCCCACATTCTCTACAGATAGGTATATTGTTGATCACGTTGCTCCCCCGACTTTCTTTGTTCACAGTTTTCGTCCTAGATTTTTCATTCGCAGAAGTTATCGAATTACTAGTCATTTCGACTTTCTGTTTCTTCTATTTCGCTCTTTCTGATTCAATTGATGATGTTGATTTTGATATTTTCAAGGCTGCTATGTTTGCCTCAGACATTAAGGCCCTATCAAGAACATCCACGTATTTTGACAATTTTAAGACGCCCACTCGATCAAACACATTTAAGTCAAGCCCACCTTCAAATTTCCTAGCCTTTTTGTAGTCAGTGTCTATCATGTGAGGTGCATAACGGGCTAACTCAGTAAATTTTGTTTCATATTCAGCCACAGTCATTTTGCCTTGTTTTAGTTGCTCAAATTCGGATACCTTCCTATCCCGGATGCATTGGGGAAAATATTTTTCGAAGAAAATTTCTTTAAATCTATCCCATGTCACACCCTCATTATCAATTTGTACTAACATCCACCATCTCCTAGCCTCCTCTTTGAGCGTGAATGTTGCCAACAAAACTTTCTGTGCCTCAGTACACGGAAATACCTCAAATATTTTCTCAGTCTCTAAGACCCAAGCCTCAGTTTTCAACGGTTCAAAACCCCCCTTGAAATTCCGGTGGTTTCATCTTATTGTATTTCTGTGTCAGTGTTATCATATCATAATTAGCTGGTTCAGGTACGTGTATTTGCCCTTGTTGCTATTGTTTCAGATTTTCGGTTAAGGCTTTGACCATTCTTTCTAACCGGCTAATTCTAGCGTCAGAAGATTCAGATTCGTCTATATTCATTGTCCTTTCCATTGATCTACACATAAGTAGGGTAACCATTAACATAGGGAAAGTCCTCACTGATTTCATATTTCATTTCATATCAGACGCGTTTATACTTTTATCTCAATTCAGATACAGTCACATGATCCTTACTTTCATACGTTCACGTTCACAAGATTCCACATTCGATATTGAAATTAACCTTACATGTTATTCCAATTAACTTCTTCGATCATGCACAAAGTTTCATTTCAATTCATTTTCAATAAGGATGTGTTCATAATAGTTCACACACTTAAACATGGCAATGCAATGTCCCTATTTCATTTCTAGGACATCTTATAGCTCATATGGACACGTGTGTGTGGTATAACTCGTGCTTTGACACCACTCTGTCACGACCCAAACCCGCCCCTATAGGTTTAGCATCGTAACCGGCCAGTAATCCTTGGATTACCGAAGGCCTCTGAACAGATAAGCATATAATAAGGGGGCTAGCAGAAGCAAGTACATAAATATAGTTGTCCAATGAGCTGTGCTGATTTATATGAAACAGAATATTTAAAACTTTATATACATAGTCAAAAGTCAATCATACATTATACTCACACACATTAAAGTATCTGAAGTACATCCAACATAATTATATCAAGTCATATATATACACAGGACCAACAGAACTTGAACACAGGACACTTCGACAACCTCCACGTGAGGCACAATGGCTGGCTGACAACAAAACACAGATCCAGACAAAAGTCTCCAGACTTGAACTCCAGAATGCTCACCTATACATATATATATATATATATACAAACAGTGAGCTAAAGCCTAGTGAATAACATTAAGGTAAAGAGGTTAGTAAACGAAATCCGAACATATCATAAGCACTCACCTATACATATATATACACACAATGAGCTAAAGCCCAATGAATAACATTAAGGTAAAGAGGTTAGTGAACGAAATCCGAACATATCATAAGCAGAAAACAGATCATAACATAATCATTCTCATATCAGAACATAATAATGGTACATCCCATAGAGCACATCACAGAATGTCTTCCTACTAGAGTAACCGGTTCTGGATACCGATTAAACACATATCACCACAATGAAGTGGCTAACGAGATCTTGTAATTACTTGTACGTCATGGACCCGCATTTTCATGCCGTCCCCCATGACTTGGGACTATCTATGGATGCCATAATAGATTTCAAACTTGGAATGTTCGTTCACATAAACAGATAACATTTCAGAAATCATAGCTTATCATATTTCATTTCTAACATAATTGCATATAAACGTATCTTTACGATAACGTTACTCACAGTGGTTCTCGCAAACGGTTAATCAATCTTCAGACGTTGACCTACAATCACAAAAGTACATAACACAACATATCTCATTATTACCCGTTCACATGGCCAACACAGCTTAACTTTCATTAGGTTGGTTCTTGTTCATACTTAGCACATTGATTAAAACACACACACACTTGCAGTCTCAGAACTTGGTACAATCTTTTCTTAGTGTGTTTCTAATCCATAACCTCATTATCAAAGCTCAATTAAGGCTTAGAAATGCCTAAGATGCAATGAGGATGCCAAAACATGAATTGGAGCACTTAGGCAAAATTTCTAAAAATAAGGTCCCCGCTCGAGCGTAGACTTCCTCGCTCGAGCGGACATGCAAAATGAGAGGCGTCGCTGCACATTCCTTCGCTCGAGCGATCTGTAAACTTGGGAAAAAGTAATGGTTGGTCTCAATCTATGCTCGAGCTACAACTTCCACGCTTGAGCGGACATGCAAAATGAGGATGGTCGCTCGAGCGCACATTCCTTCGCTCGAGCGATCTGTAAATGACATGAAACTTCTAGGAGCTTGCAATTCACGCTCAAGCAGAATTTTGGTCGCTCGAGTGGAGTGCACGCACTCAGAGTGGTCGCTCGAGCGTAAACTCCCACACTCGAGCGTGGATGCAAATTCTGGAATTTCCAGATTTGATCACCAAGCTCAAAACTCAAATTTAACCATCCAAAACACATCTCTTAGGCCTCAAAACTTGAGATAACATAGCAAACTTGCAAAACATGAAGAATTTAGGATCATTTCATAAAATCATGGCCCAAGGTTTTGTCAAAAACTCACATTCCATCTTGAAATTTAAGAAACAAAGCATGCATGTAAAATCTTTCAAACTCTTTTCTTCAAACTTCATGAAACTAGTAAATTGAGCTCAATGGCTCCATGCATGAGGGAAATCCTTTTCAAAACATGGATTTTAGCTTTAAAGTATGATGAATTACACATGCATGTGCCAAATAACTCATGATAACAACATAGATGCCCAAAATCGAACTTAACATGTCAAAACTCCATGTATTCATGCATGCATGTATGAATGGTAACTCAAATCTTCATCCTAGGCTCAATATTCACAATTAAACTCATAATCTTCATGTTGGTGACTTAGATTCATAAATTTGGAGTTGAATTCTTACCTAAAGTCTTGGTCTTGCTAAGAACTTGCACAATTTTGATGAGCACCTACAAATCTTTGAGTTCTCTCTTCAATCTCCTCCTCTCTCTCTCTAGAATGAAATCTCTCTCTCTCTAGAGTCTTGGTCTTGCTAAGAACTTGCACAATTTTGATGAGCACCTACAAATCTTTGAGTTCTCTCTTCAATCTCCTCCTCCTCTCTCTCTAGAATGAAATCTCTCTCTCTCTAAATTGTTTTCTCAGATTTTTGCACTTAGTTATGAGCTTAAAGGCTCACATATATAGCTAGGGTGCTAAAAATGTATTAATTAGACATAAGGCTTGCCAAACACAACCTAACGAATCAGACTGAATCAATTTTTAATAAAACTCGCCATAAGGTTCTAAAAATTCTAAATAACATATTGATGTAATCAATTTCGGTTTCGGATGCCGATAAGGCTTTTAATTTACATATTAAAGCGAAAAATCCAAACAGATATTTCTACAGGCAACAGATAGAAAGCCAAATATCATGCAAAATACAGAATAAACGCATAATTTATTTTAATCCTCTCATTAGCATCATTGATTACGGATTAGTGGCTAATTACAAATCGGGGTTATTACACTTTATCATCACCTGATGCTATTTTCTGGAGAGAGGCTATAAATGATGAGATAGATTCACTACTTTGAAATAAAACATGGAAGCTAGTGGATTTACCTTCAGGTTGTAAAACTATTGGGTGTAAATGGGTCATTTGTAAAAAAAACTTAAACTGGATGGAACTATAGATAAATATAAAGCGAAACTTGTCGCTAAAGGTTTTAAGCAATAAGTTGATCTTGATTTCTTTAATACTTTTTCTCCGTTTACTAGAGTTATATCCATTAGACTATTGATAGTAGTGGCTGCAATTCATGATTTAAAAATTCATCAAATGGATGTGAAAACAACATTTTTAAATGGAGATCTAGATGAGGAGATTTATATGGACCAACTCAGGGGATTTGTGGAGCCTGGCCAAGAAAGCAAAGTATGTAAGCTAACTAAATCCCTTTATGGTTTAAAACAAGCTTCTAAACAGTGACATGAGAAATTTGATTCCTGCATGCTTGAGAATGGCTATTAGACTAATAAATGTGATAAGTGCATATATTATAAAACTTGTGAGAATGCACATGTGATTATTGGCCTATATGTGAATGATCTACTTATCTTTGGCTCTAATTTGCATATTATAAATGAGACTAAAAATATGCTTAATAGCCACTTTGATATGAAAGATCTTGGTGAAGCTAATTTTATTTTGGGAATTAAAATTATCAAGACTAATGATGGCATTTTTCTTGATCAGTCGCATTATGTTGAGAAAATTTTAAAGGAATATAATTTTCTAGACTGTAAACATGTTGCTACTTCTTTTGATGCAAGCATACATTTATCTATTATAACAAATGAAAAAGAAGTGATTAATCAAAAGGAATATTCTAGCATGATTGGTAGTTTGAGATATGCTACAGACTGTACTAGACTTGACATTGCATATGTTGTTGGAGTACTTAGCAGATTTATTAGCAAGCCAAGTGGAGATCATTGGCTTGCCATGGAAAGAATTATGAGATATTTATCTGGTACCAAAAATCATGATTTGTTTTATAACAAGTATCCTGCGGTACTTGAGGGATATAGTGATGCCGTTTGGAACACTTTGTCAGGTGATTCTCTCTCTACCTCGGGTTTTATTTTTACCTTGGGTGGTGGTGCTATATGTTGGAAGTCTAAAAAATAAACTATAATTGCTAATTCTACAATGGAAGTTGAGCTTATAGCGTTAGTTTCAACATGTGAGGAAGCGAATTGGTTGAGAGATTTGTTACATGAAATCTCTTTTTGGGAAAAACCAATTCCTCATGTGTTAATTTGTTGTGATAGTAATGCTGCTATTGGTAGAGTGAATAACTATTTTTATAATGGTAAATCCAGACCTATTCGAAGGAAACATAGTAATATGAGATCCTATTTGAGTAATGACATCATAATTGTGAATTATGTAAAATCTTGTGATAATCTTACAGATTCAGTAACCAAAGCCTTGGGAGATAGGGTCTGGAATACATCGAGGGGGATGGGTTTGAAGCCTATAAAATCATAAACCATGTATGAGGACACCCAACCTGGGGACCAGAGATCCTGTAACTAGGTTCAATAGAAAGAACGAATCATATGATGGTTACAAAAAAATGCACTCCTTAATATTTTGTTGTCTATCCCTATGATGTAAGTGCATTTGTCCTGTAATGTTGGAGGGTTGAGTTTTTATACTCTTAATGAAATTCTATAGCTCTTGTTGAGTGGGGTGTGTAAATTACAAAAACATCCTTGACAGATTTCACCTGTGTGAGCATGGAAGTGGATCTGTTTTTTATGAGAACCAGGCTTATTCTCAAATCTGCTCATGAAAATTGGGATAGGCACAAGGCCGTAATGTGCTGACTATTAAAAGCTCATGTCAACACATGGATCATTATGTGTGAGTAGTAATACTTTATTTCCCCTAAGTAGTTATAGTTCGAGTCTAAGACCACTACTGACTCTGGAGTAGAGGTTGTTGTTTCACTAATAAAGGTTCAATACAGAGCACACCTTCATGATGCATACTAGTCTATCTTTGTTTGGTAATATCTCTTGTCCGTATTGATATTAAAATGAGTGGGGGATTGTTGAACCATTTTAATATCTTTTATTTATTTATTTTTTGGTGACCTTCTGTCTTATTCATGAATCTTATTTTTTTTGGTGACCTTTTGTTTTGTTCATGAATGGAGATTAATTGGAAGGTCATGGGCTTGGTGGAAGTTGAGCTTATAGCGTTAGCTTCAGCATGTGAGGAAGCGAATTGGTTGAGAGATTTGTTACATGAAATCTCTTTTTGGGAAAAATCAATTCCTCATGTGTTAATTTGTTGTGGTAGTAATGCTGCTATTGGTAGAGTGAACAACTATTTTTATAATGGTAAATCCAGACCTATTCGAAAGAAACATAGTAATATGAGATCCTATTTGAGTAATGACATCATAATTGTGAATTATGTAAACTCTTGTGATAATCTTACGGATTCGATAACCAATGCCTTGGGAGATAGGGTCTGGAATACATCGAGGGGGATGGGTTTGAAGCCTATAAAATCATAAACTATGTATGAGGACACCCAACCTGGGAACCAGAGATCCTGTAACTAGGTTCAATAGAAAGAACGAATCATATGATGGTTATAAAAAAATGCACTCCTTAATATTTTGTTGTCTATCCCTATGATGTAAGTGCATTTGTCCTGTAATGTTGGAGGGTTGAGTTTTTATACTCTTAATGAAATTTTATAGCTCTTGTTGAGTGGGGTGTGTAAATTACAAAAATATCCTTGACAGATTTCACCTATGTGAGCATGGAAGTGGATCTGTTTTTTATGAGAACAAGGCTTATTCTCAAATCTGCTCATGAAAATTGGGATAGGCACAAGGCCGTAATGTGCTGACTATTAGAAGCTCATGTCAACACATGGATCATTATGTGTGAGTAGTAATACTTTATTTCCCCTAAGTAGTTATAGTTCAAGTCTAGGACCACTACTGACTCTGGAGTAGAGGTTGTTGTTTCACTAATAAAGGTTCAATACAGAGCACACCTTCATGATGCATACTAGTCTATCTTTGTTTGGTAATCTCTCTTGTCCTTATTGATATTAAAATGAGTGGGGGGTTGTTGAACCATTTTAATATCTTTTATTTATTTATTTTTTGGTGACCTTCTGTCTTATTCATGAATCTTTTTTTTTTTGGTGACCTTTTGTTTTGTTCATGAATGGAGATTAATTGGAAGGTCATAGGTTTGGTGGTGAGTTAATATTTGGAGGTTTTGGGACTCTCCATTTTCTCTAGTTTAATGGTCATTATTTTTTGGTATAATTTATAAGGTCCTAGTAGCCTATAAATTGTTCTTCTCTACTCTTTTCTAGACTAACTATTTTTTACACTTGAGATATTACTAGCCAAAGAAGGGTGTTTTTTCTTGGTAGAGCTTTGGGTTCACCATCTTGTACAGAGTTAGCTTGAACCCTACGACAAGTGGTCAGGCTGTTGTATCCTGGAGGGACAAGTCATAGTTTAGTGACTATTATATCGGTATTTGGGTTCTTCCTACCGTAGTGGGCTTGATCTCCTTAAAGAAAATGAGATATTTGTGCCTCAGCCTGATCTATTTGTATCTTATTTTCTTTACATTATTTATCAATAAAATATAATTTTTCTGGTATTTTCACTAACAACATTCATTTTCTATTGGCACCATAAGATATTCTTCTTATTATTATTATTAGTAGTATTATTGTTCGGCTGCTTGTTCTTCTACGTGTTCCGAATCGGAGGCTTCTAAACCAATCTGCCGTAGGTTTTTAAAATTGGGGAAGATAAGGGCTGTAAGATGCTCTTCGACTCTCGGAATTGGAATGTGGTCTGCCCCTGAAAACATTGCGTAAGTCGGCTCGTATCGCAAGAGAATGTGGGCCACCCTCCCTTGTTTCTGAAGGCTTGGACGGCCAACGAACTGTAGTGCGATTTTAATTTCTGCAAGTACAGCGGCGTCGGCTGAAACTAACACTTTCTTCAAATCGTTGATTGCATAAACAAAATGGTAAGTACATGGAAAGAGAGCCGAATACATATATAATAATAAGAAAAATGAAAATGAGCTATATGGCCACTTGGCTCGCCTTTTCGCCTTGGCATGAGATCTAGGCGATCTTTACCCTTGCCGAATTCCCAGTTGCCTCGGACAACGACCATCACGTCGTCAACAAGCATGCTGGGGCTGGCAAGCATAGTCACTAAGTGATGATCGGTATCCTTGGCCCTGAGAAAATAGCGTCCCAACCGGCCAGTAGACTTGGCTAAGTGTAGACACCCCATTTTTGACCGTCTTTAAGACTTGGACGTCATCGTTTGAATACCCGATGATTACCCTTGTTTGTGTTCGTCTTGAGTTCTCGGAGGTTTCAGCTACGCACCATACCTCAAGACCTCTCGACTTGTTTGTTTTGTGTTTGGTTTTGCATCCAACACATGTTGTTTTGCTTCTGAGGGTGGGAAATAGCTTGTAGGCCATCCTCACACCTCACCGGCCATGGCTTGAGGCCATCGGCCTTGTTTCCTGGCCACTGGCCATTGGTGATGACCGGTCGGCACTATTGATGGTCGGTCGGCATTGTGTTTGGTCAGCCAGCCACTGATTTTGGTCAATCGATCACTTTTTCTGGCCGAGACCACTTCTTGAGGGGGGTTTGAACCTTTTGAACCCTTGGTTTTAGTTTCTTGAGGAAGATTGAACCTTTTGAACCCTTGGTTCTAGCTTCTTGAGGAAGCTTGAACATTTTGAACTCTTGGTTCTAGCTTATTGAGGAAGCTTGAACCTTTTGAACCCTTGGTTTTAGCTTCTCGAGGAAGCTTGAACCTTTTGACCCTTTTGTCTAGCTTCTCCAAGAAGCTTGAACCCTTTGTCTAGCTTCTCCAAGAAGCTTGGCCCTTTTGCCTAACTTCTCCAAGAAGCTTGGCCTTCTTGGCCCTTTTTGCTCCAAGCTTCTAAGAGAAGCTTGGCCCCTTTGCTCCAAGCTTCAGCTTGGACACTTCTTCCTCTATAAAAGAAGAGCTCCTCTTCCATTGCAAGGGTTCCAAGAAATTTGTCTAAGACAAAAAAATATATCTTTCTTGATATCTCTACATCTAAGCCTCCATAGTGCTTGGTTCCTGACCCCTTTGCACCCCAACTCCTAAGCACACACCTCCACCATTCATCTAAGGTTCTTGGAGATTCTTGTGGGGGCTCAAGACTTGGTTTTGACTCAGAAAAATCTGCTGGAGTGCTGGTTTTGAAGAAGGTCTTCAAGGGTGAGTTTCTAAGCCTTAAATCCCCCGTTTTTGCACACTTTTAGCCTGTCTTGCATGCTATTTTGAGCTTAACTTATAACTGAAAAAAGTCTTTTTTTTTAGTGCTCTAAATAGTTGTTTAAGAGTGTTTTAAGCTTTGGGGTTGTTTGACCCCTCTTAGGCCTTGTTTGGCCCCATTTTGTGCTATTTTTGGTGAGCTTTGGGACCACCTTGTTTGGGCCTCCTCACCACTAAAATCTTGAGGGATTTCAGTGGTGAGGATGGTGTCTTAAGGTCCTAAGAAGGAGAGGGCCATCCCTTCTCCTTGTTGTCTTCAAAAAGTGCCATTTTAGCCTCATGTGTGAGCACCATTTTTAAGTTTATGTTGGCCATGCCTTAAATGTTATTTGTGCTTATTTTGCCATGGTATAGCACTGTTTTCACTTGGTTTAGACACACCATGCTTTCTTTGCATACTTGTCATATAATGCCATGAAATTGCCTTAACATGTATCTAGCATTTAGACCACTATGCTTACTTGTTTTGGCTTAGCTTTATGAAGCTTTTATGCATGTTTTAGTGTGTTTGAGGACTTTTTTTGATTGTTTGGGTCATCCATGATTTGCTTTGTATAGCTACCATGCAATCTCCCTTGTAGGCCTTGAGTGTTGGACCCTCTAGCATGCTCTATTTGCATTATTTCAGTGGTTTGGAATCACTTGCCACGTCATTTCAGTCCTTATGGCATGCTTGTATGCTTGCATTTGATGCTCCTTTAATGTTTTAAGAGGTTGGTGTCTTATGCTCCATGTTTGGTCCCTTTTGCATGCCTTGAGAATTAGGTCATTTAGATGCCATCTAAGTGGTTTTTGGGGCTTGCTTTTACATGACTTAGGACTGTTTCGACTCGCTTTGGTCATTTGCTTCATGTGTCACATGACCATAGTTTAAGTCCTTGGGTTTGATTGCATGCCTTGCTTGCATTGGTAGGTGGATTTGGTATCATCTTAACATGATTTTCAGAGTTTGATGTGCATGCCATTTGTCCATGATTATCATCTTTTAAGTGTGCTTAAAAGATGCTCTTTAATGCTTAAGTGTTGGGCCATGTTTGCATGCATTGTTTGTGTGTGTATTTGCCCCCATTCCATGGCATTTTGGCTTCCTATTTAGACATGGCCGAGGCTTGTCCATATTGGTCTAAGTCCACCTTTCGCATGTTGTTCAAATGTAATCACATTGCTACATGCTTGCATGCTTCGGTTGCATAATGTTTTGCATGCTCATTACTTGCATTGTTGACACATGCTTAGCTATATTGCATTTTGTTGCATGCTTTCCCCATGTTCATGTTTGCATGGTTGCCCTCATGTTCATATTGCATGCTTAGTTCACATGCCTAGGTTGCAATGCATTGAGCATGCATGCCTTGTCTCTTGATCAAGTGATAGAGGTTGGGCCTTATGTGTTTGTTTGCATTTCATTTGAAATCAAAATGCACAACTTGGCCTCTTTGGCCATCACGCATTGAAATGCGTGATTGGTGGTCCGAGGGTCAAGCACCATCCTCCTTTGAGTCATAAACATGATAAGGAGTGTGGTTGGTGCAAACATTGCTTGAAATGCATTGCCATGCCATGTTTTGCCCTCTGCTGCTGTCAAAACAGGTTTCTGCAGGAAGCTTTGGCCGGCCGACCATCCTTAGTGCTGACCGACCAAATATGGATGGCCGAGAGATCAATCAATGGTCGATGACCATTACCAATGGCCGGTGATGATTCCTCTTGGCCGGTGGTACTCTACAGTGTCCATGGAGCATACCTTGGGAGTTGTGAAATTTTCAGAAGAGAAGAGCAGGGTAAACAGAGGCAACTTGTGCATGGCGACGGATTTCCGAGCAAACCCGAGCACGCGTGCATTGGACCCTCTTCCGAGGCCTTTTACTGCTTTCTTATCTTAGTTAATTTGCTTAACTAGTTAAGTGGTCTGTAATATTTAATTAGCTTGTAGGTTAATTAATTTGTATTATTCTTTTGGTCCCTCCGAGCAAGGGTGAATTTGTAATAAGTGTGGGTGCGTGTGTGCATGTCTTCCAACCCCCACTTCTTTCTCCCTTTTACTTACCTGCTTTCAATGGTTAGTATTAGGGCATATTTAAATTAGCATACCTTATGCTATGCATGTGTGCATCCATACATTTGTCTTGCATGCACCAGGCTCGGCGCATCATACTAACTGCATTGTATTTCAATTCTAAGTTGAATACGTGTTAGTTGTAGCATCATCATATGTCATCTTAGAATAGCCGAGCCTATTGTAGTTGCATCTTGCATGTGTTGCATTAGCCATCTTAACATGAACTAGGATCATGCATATGATTACTAACTAGTTTCTGTTTTGGCTCGGAGTACTAGGTGAGCATTTATGCTTTAGCATCTCGCATGTGTGTGAATGTTAACATAATAGCATGCTTACCATGAGGCTATGTGCTTATGTGATATACCTGCCTGAATGACTGTGGGTGAAGGTTGGGTTATTTGAATTGGAACAATGCATTGATTGTGAGTTTTAAGCCCACTTGAAAGTGGTAAAACCTTGTTTTCTAAGCCCACTCGAGGGTGGCAAAATCTGCATTTTAACCTACTTACGAGTAGCAAACCGTTTTCAAAACAAACATGAAATGTTTTGTTCCAATTCAGGTGATCCCGTCTATACTTGTATGCAGTGCGCATCACATAGTAAATCTAGGCTAATAACCGGAATAAGAGCACATAATGTTTTCAAAACTCGATATCATGGTTAGTAGAGGCCGATCTTTGATCGAGCGAGCGAGGGTGCTCATAGCTGACCTTCCCCAATCGTACCCAAGTTCCCGAGCCGAGATAACTTTGGTGATGACGGACACGTGGCCTTAGGCAACGAGTCAGGGTTTCCTAAATTCCCACATGAAAAAATATTTAGGTGGCGACTCTGTATCTAGCAAAGCAGTCCATGTTTGGCACTTCTTTACAAAAATTTGTTTTTCAAAACGATTTGCTGGATTTGGACTCTTTGGTTCAGATTAAGAACCGTGACAATTTGAGAGTCCTGCACTGTAGTGAGCCTACAAACAAACAGAACAGGACTCATCCTCCTGGGGCGTTCGGGGATGCCTACAGTTTCTGGCGACTCTGCTGGGGATTTAGAGAGCTTGACCCGAACTCGTGATATCCTGTTTTGATTTCACTTATGTGTTTCTTTGCATTGCATGTGCATTGGTGTGCCTAGGACACCGTGTTCGCCATCTGCCATTCGTAAACGGTTTTCCAGAGGCTTGTCTTGTCAAGGCATAACCATAAGGCTGACCGGTTGCGGGCTCTGCTAGTATGGGAACACAAACCCCGATTTTACCGAGGCACCCTCTTTGACCATTCGACTTAATGCATATTCGAAATCCATAGTGACCATTCCAAACTATGACAGGTTACTTACCCGATTGTAGGTTGTTTGAAACTGCTGCGTGCGTAGTGAAACCCTAGCTCCTGACAAAATAGGACAGGGAAACCCTACCCCAACATAGGGGTGTTTTGGTTCTCACTTGCTTGTTATGTGCTTTTAGAGCATGTCTCTATAGGAATGCATGTATCAGTTTGCTAGTCTGGGTATCAGGCCTAAGGGCACCAATATTCGGGGAATCAGTTTTACCTAAGGGTATCGGTTTATAGGCAGAATTCTGGGCAGAATTCAGTAGAGGGCGCAGTCGTTCAGCTATGTGTATACCTGTTCTGGTGAAATCAAGCTGAGATACTGTCTGTTTTCTATTTTGCAAGGTAGTCGTGGAACTATAGCTTCAGAGGGCTCCAATATCCCCCGGGTACGTTGGATTTGTGCTGATAGACTTTGTCAGGTCAGAGACTCAGTTCAAGGATAATCAGGGTTGGAGAAGGCTAGTCAGGCACAGACCACCAGTACAACAACTACCAGATCAGTGATTTTTGAGCAGTTGGGTTGAGATTTTTGAGCCTACTGCAGACACAGATATACCGGTTGCTCAGTTAGATCAGGACAATATGTCGGGTCTGGAAGAGATGATGCGTCAACTCCAAGAAAGTATGAAACTCATGCGGCAGGACGCTGCCCGTCAAGCGGAATTTGCCAAACAGCAGGCCGAGATCATGGCCCAACAGGCTGAGCTAATCGCCAGGCTGCAACAGCAAACCAGAGTATCTGCTTTGCACCAAGCCCCTCCCCCACCAGGAGTTCCAACACCCGAGGAGGCACCAAATGTCCAGGGAGATACAGACATTCTGACAGGACTGGCTCCGCCCCCAATCCTACCCTAATTATCCAAAACACCCACCAACCTGCCGGATTCTCCCTTTGAGTCCGAGGTGGACCCCACAGCATTGAAGGTGAGCAAGCTTGAAAAGCTGTTCAAGAAATCTCAAGGCGTCAAGTCCATCCCAGACATTGAGGATGGGTATATCGACGTAACTGTGACGCTGCCAGACAGATTCAAGATGCCACATATTGACCGTTTCGATGGGTCCGAGGATCCCATGGTGCACTTGCGGCTGTTTTCAGACATTCTAAGGCCGATCAGTGATCAATACTCTTACAACGCACAGATTGAGGTCACAACTCGTGATCTTGAAGTCACCCGCCAAGAGCCAAAGGAGAGCTTCTCAGAATTCGTGGCCCGCTGGAGGGCCAAGGCCTCAATGATGACCATTAGGCCAACGGATAAGGATAATATACGGATGGTTGTGTGCAACCTCCAGCCCAAACTAATGCAGAAAATGATCGTGCTCCCCTTCCC
>NW_021026657.1:227206-319055 GCF_004153795.1 Camellia sinensis
TAGTGCTGACCGGCAACAAATAGTGCCGACCGGCAAACTATATTGCCGGTGGCAGCAAAAACTAGCCGGTGGCATCTAGCCACTGCCGGTGGTGGGTGGGGATGGTCTACAAGCCCTACCCTACCTCTCAAAGGCAAGATGCAAGTGTTTGGTGCAAAACCAGACACTAAACGGTCGAGTTCGGGGATCCTGAGGCAAGGCGCGTGAGCCGAGACCTCCGGGAACTCCAAACGAACAAAAACATGGATAATCACCGAGTGTTCAAATGGTGACGTCCAAGTCTTGAGGACGGTCAAAAATGGGGTGTCTACAGTGGTGCCACTGGATGTGCAACAGATCTACTGTTGACATTGCTTGGCGTTGCCCCTAGTTTGATCTGCCTGAGATGAGCTACAGCATGTCTCGACAACCTGGCATTCAGTTGATTGACTTAACACACTGTGTCTTTTACTTTCCATTGTGGTTCCAGCGTCAGTTTGGACACGACCAGACTTGCCCAGAAGAGGGGCTAGAGTACCCAGCTTCATTTTAGATCCGAGGCACACAGCTAGCTCGATACCTCACTGCATGGAGGACAAGAGAACTTCTGGCTCCTGCTCCCAATTTCAGTAGTGCCCTTTCTGGAAAACGCATAGCTTGGCTTGAGGATGAGGCGCAAACCGGGCCTACTTTGGCATCTGAAGCTTCCGCAAGCTCTGGGAGGGGACGTAGGAACATCTGACTCAACTATGCCCCAAGTTTATTATTTTAATCTGTACTTTTAAGTTTTCTTTTTGAATGTAATAAAAAGCAACTTCGATTTGTATCAAGAGTTTGAGAACTCTGTATTGAAATCAATGAAATTGAAGGTTGTGGGCACTGAAAAATTTCCTCTTGGTCCAAAAATAGTCTAAGTTGTAAAAAGATTAATTTGAACAAAATCAACTTTTATTAAAACTTTTCCAAACCATTTTCGATAAGGATCACAATTGGACATACTCGGAATCTATCCTTGAGATGTACAACCCCAAATCCAATAACTGGAAAGTTGCCCCTTGTCTGAATAGCACTACACTGTAACCAGCTCTGATAGCAAAGATCACAACTGAACTCTTGGATGTAGAAAAGACAAAGATGACCAAAACAATCACATGGACACAGTTGAATTGGAAGTGTTTATGGCTAGACTTCTGAATGAAGTTTCCTACGTATTCCAAAGATAGGAATCAAGCCTTACGTAGTTCAATTTGGGTTCACTCGGGTATTAACACTCTCCTTTCAAGGCCACCCTTTCTGGGTTTTGCAACCTTGCGAGCTCAATTTTTCTTATTTCAAAATTTTTTGTGCTCTAACTTTTGCCTAGGTCGCCCTTTCGGGTTTTCGGCCTAGCGAGCCACTCTAGGATAGTATTTCTTCAACTTGTCCATGTTTATTAGTTGGGAGAATTCGAGGCCATCTAAGTCCATAAGAATGACAGCGCCACCCGACCAAATAGACTTGATGATGTAAGGACCAGTCCAATTAGGTCTGAAGTTGCCCCTAGGGTTATGGATGGGAGCTCGGTTGTCTTTAAGCACCAAATCCCCTTCTTTCATATTCCTAGACTTAACTTTCTTGCTGAAAGCCCTGGCAATTCTGTGTTGACATCCTTGGACATGGCACAGTGTTTTCCGCCTCCTCACGTCGAACAACATAAGTTCCTTAAACCTGTTCTGCTGCCAATCCGCTTCTGCTATCTGGCACATTGCCATAACTCGCAGCAATGGAACTTCAACTTCAATCGGCAAAACAACTTCCATCCCATAAACCATAGAATACGGAGTTGCTTCAATAGAAGTCTGAATTAATGTTATATGCCCCAAAGAGCAAATGACAGCTTATCTGGCAAGTCCCTGTAGGTTTCCACCATCTTCTGCAAAAATGTACTTGATGTTCTTGTTGGTTGCCTCAACAGTTCCGTTGGTTTGCAGCCGATATGTGGACGACTTATGAAAAGCCACGTTGTATTTTTCTAACAAGTCGATCACTTCTTTCTTGAAGTGGGAACCATTGTCCGGAATGATCTCATTCGGGACCCCATAATGATAGATAATGTTATTCCTGATGAACTTGGCTACATGCGATACTTTCAGTACTGCATAGCATTGGGCCTTGACCAAGTTTGTGAAATAGTCTATTGCCACCAGGATGTACTCATGCCCGTTTGATCCCTTCAGAGTAACTGCCCCAATAACATCAATTCCCTAGACTAAAAATAGCCACGGTGAAGTCACGTTGTACAGCTTCGACAACAGGATATTCATGTAATTTGCATGAATTTAGCATTTGTGGCATCGCCGAATAAAACCAATACAATCCTCCTTCATGGTTTACCAGTAGTAACCCTGTCTGAAAGTCTTCCGAGCTAGCATCACTGCGCTCATGTGCGAACCTCACTCTCCCCCGTGGATGGCCTCCATTAGGCGCTTTAACTCTTCAGCATCAACACATAGTTTATGCATTCACAGATGGCCTCATTTGTACAATTTGCCCCTGCAGATGATAAACTGAGCAGCCATTCGTCATATCGCCCTTTTTCTTTGACATTTGCCCCTGGTGGATAAACCCCCTTTTCCAAAAAGTTCCAGACATCATGATATTAGGGGTTCTGATCTTGTACTTCATCTATCGCAGCAATTAACTCATAAGCCTGCACATACCTCTGTTCAATAATGATTGGACGCATCCGGACTCCAAAAGGGATGTCTATCATGGAAGATATAGTTGATAAGGCATTAACGAACCTGTTTCTCTCTCTTAACAGATGCATGAAGGTTAGCTTCTAAAACCTAGGAATCAAGAGTTATATCAAGAGTTGGAGAACTCTGTATTGAAAGCAATGAAATTCAAGGTTATGGGTGCTAAAAATTTTCCTTTCGGTCCAAAAATAGTCTAAGTTTTAAAAAGATTAATTTGAACAAAATCAACTTTTACTAAAACTTTTCAAAACCATTTTCGATAAGGATCACAACTGGACACACCCGGAATCTATCCTTGAGATGTACAACCCCAAATCCAATAAGTAGAAAGTTTGGCCCTTGTCTGAATAGCACTGCACTGTAACCAGCTTTGATAACAAAGATGGCCAAAGCAATCACATGGACACAGTTGATTTGGAAGTGTTTATGGCTGGCCTTTTGAATGAAGTTGCCTACGTATCCCAAAGATGGGAATCAAGCCTTACGTAGTTCAGTTTGGGTTCACTCGGGTATTAACACTCTCCTTTTGCGCTCTAACTTTCACCAAGGCCGCCCTTTCTAGGTTTTACACCTTGCGAGCTCAGTTTTTCTTATTTCAAAATTTTTTGTGCTCTCACTTTTGCCTAGGTCGCTCTTTCGGGTTTTTGGCCGAGCGAGCCACTCAAGGGTAGTATTTCTTCAACTTGTCCATGTTGATTTGTTGGGAGAATTTGAGGCCATCTAAGTTCATAAGAATGACAGCTCCACCCGATGAAATAGACTTGATGATGTAAGGACCCGTCCAATTAGGTCTAAACTTGCCCCTAGGGTCATGGATGGGGGCTCAGTTGTCTTTAAGCACCAAATCGCCTTCTTTCAGATTCCTAGACTTAACTTTCTTGTCAAAAGCCCTGGCAATTCTGCGTTGATATCCTTGGATGTGGTACAGTGTTTTCAGCTTCCTCTCGTCAAACAACATAAGTTCCTCGAACCTGCTTTGTTGCCAATCCACTTCTGCTATCTGGCACTCAGCCATAACTTGCAGCGACGGAACATCAACTTCAATCAGTAGAAGAACTTCTATCCCATAAACCAGAGAATGCGGAGTTGCTCCAGTCGAAGTCCGAATTGATGTTCTGTAGCCCCAAAGAGCAAATGGCAACTTATCTCGCTTGTCCCTATAGGTTTCCACCATCTTCTGCAAAAATGTGCTTGATGTTCTTGTTGGTAACCTCAACAGCTCCGTTGGTTTGCAGCTGATATGTGGACGACTTATGAAAAGCCACGTTGTATTTTTTCAACAAGTCGATCACTTCTTTCTTGAAGTGGGAACCATTGTTTGAAATGATCTCATTTGGGACCCCATAACGACAGATAATGTTATTCCTGATGAACTTGGCTACATGCGACACTTTTAGCACTGCGTAGGATTGGGCCTCTACCCAGTTTATGAAATAGTCTATTACCACCAGGATGTACACATGCCCGTTTGACCTCTTCGGAGTAACTGTCCCAATAACATCAATTCCCTAGACTAACAATAGCCATGGTGAAGTCATGTTGTACAACTTGGACAGCGGGATACTCATGCGATTTGCATGGATTTGGCATTTGTGGCATCGCCGAACAAAACCAATACAATCCTCCTCCATGGTTGACCAATAGTAACCCTGTCTGAGAGTCTTCCGAGCTAGCATCACTCCGCTTATGTGCGAACTACACTCCCCCCGTGGATGGCCTCTATTAGGCTTTCGACTCTTCAGCATCAACACACAGTTTATGCATTCACAGATGGCCTTATTTGTACAATTTACGCCCGCAGATGATAAACTGAGCAGCCTTCGCCGTATCGCCCTTTTTTCTTTGGCATTTGCCCTTAGTCGATAAACCTCATTTTTCAAGAAGTTCCAGACATCATGATATCAGGGGTTTTGATCTTGTACTTCATCTATCGCAGCAATTAACTCATAAGTCGGCACATACCTCTGTTCAATAATGATTAGACGCATCCGGATTCCTAAAGGAATGTCTATCATGGAAGATAGAGTTGATAAGGCATCAACAAACCTGTTGCTCTCTCTTAACAGATGCGTGAAGGTTAGCTTCTCAAACCTAGGAATCAGAACGTCCAGGGTTTGGTGATAGATTTTCAACCTTTCTTTTTTAACCTTCCAGTCTCCTTTCGCTTGAGATACAACCAGGTTCGAGTCCCTAATGACGTCCAACCGTTTTGCCCCTAGTTCCAGCATGGCTTCTAAGCTAGCGATACATGCCTTGTATTCAGCTTCATTGTTTGACACCTTGAACCGGAGTTTGAAGGCTCAGGGTATGTGGGAATTGTCGGGTTCTATCAACAACACCCCTATCCCATACCCGTACTGGTTAGACACTCCGTCAAAGTACATAGTCCAAATCTCTTCTTCAACCTGCCGAATAGCCTCATCTGCGAACAGATACTCTACTGCTTCGTCTCCCTCTGCTAGGTGATTGGCTAGGAACTTCGCTACCGCTCTCCCCTTCACAGACTTGCAAGTCATATACTTCAAATCGAATTCAGAGAGAAGAAGCAACCAACGGACTAGCCAACCTGTAAGTGTTAGTTTCTCGAAGAGATATTTGATGGGATCCAATCTCAAAACCAGAATTACGAAGTAGTGCCTCAACTTCCTGGTAGCCCATACCAAGGCCAGGCAAGCCCTCTCCAGCGGAGTATAACGCGCCTCATATTCCAACATCTTCTTACTCAGGTAATAGATGGCTTTCTCCACTCTATCTTCAGATTCCTGCACAAGCATGTAGCCCATTGTCGTGTCGGTTACTGACAAATACAAAATCAACGGCTTCCCCAGATCTGGTGGCGACAACAAAGGTGGGTTCTGAAGGTACTGTTTGATCTGCTCGAAAGCAACTTGGCATCGGTCATCCCATTGGAATTTCTTTCCTTTCTTTAGGAGACCAAAGAGTGGTTCACAAGTCAAGGTTAATTTTGTGATAAACCGTCTTATGAATTGCACTTTACCCAGAAAGCCTCTCACCTCCTTTTCAGTCCTTGGTGGTAGCATTTCTAAGATGGCCTTAATTTTGGAAGGATCAACCTTAATGCCCCTTTGTGTAATCAAGAACCCCAACATTTTCCCTGCTGTGACACCAAAAGTGCATTTTTGAGGATTCAGTCGCAACCGATATTCCCTGGTTCGTTGGTAAATTTTCTTCAATGCGGTGTAGTGGCCCTCTCTTTCCTTGGACTTGACAATCATATTGTCCACGTACACCTCAACCTCTTTGTGGAACATATCATGTAAGATCGTGGTTGCATCTCGTTGATAAGTAGCCCCAGCATTCTTCAAATCGAACAGCATTACCCTATTGCAGTAGGTTGTGAAGGCAATCTTCCCCTATCCTCGGGTGCCATCAAGATCTGGTTGTACTTGGAAAACCCATCCATAAAGGAAAGCAACGCGTGGCGTGTGGTGAAGTCCACCAATTTGTCGATGTGCAATAGAGGAAAGTCGTCATTTGGACTAGCTTTGTTCAGATCTCTGAAATCCACACATACCCGAATTCTGCCATCTTTCTTCGACACCAAAACAATGTTGGCCAACCAAGTAGGATACTCAGATACTAGCAAGAACCCTGCATCTATCTGCTTGGTGAGCTCTTCCTTGATTTTCAGAGCCCAATCCGGGCGTATTCTCTGAAGCGCTTCTGCTTGACAGGTCGGGCCTCAAGGTCAAGGGGGATCTGGTGCTGTACAATCTCAGGATCGATTCCAGGCATGTCTTCATAGGACCACGCGAAAACGTCTTTGAAATCTTTTAATAAAGTGACTAAGTGCTCTTCTCCGAAGACAACGTGGACCCGATCTGGACCAGACGCGAATCCTTCTCAGTACCAACATTAATTAAAGTGATTTCATCAACTAGGGGTTTTACAAACCTCTCCTCCTCTTGATCAATCAAATGTTTCAAAACTAGAGGAATTTCTTCCTCATCATTTTTATCAAAGTTTTGAAAGTCCTGATTAATGCAATAAACAAATGGCACCGAAAAGTACTCAGAAATAGCAGTGCTACCATTCTCATTCACAACTTCCAATTCGTCCAATTCCTCGGTTACAACCGACTCAAAAGAAAAGAAAAAAGATGACCTGCACAAAACAACAACATCCGGGTTATCAACCCCAAGAATACAGGACTCTGACTCAGAAGAACTAGAATCTGATTCCGACTCCATAGACTTTGTGGAATCAGATTTCGGTTCACTACCTAAAATTGCTGGACAAAAAGCCCTCCTCGAATTGCCAAATGAGGGAGGGTGCGATAGATGCATCCATAATGCTAAAAGAAGGGCCCACAGCCGATTGATCTCCAATCATGGAAACAGAGAAGTCATCCCCCAAGCTCTCTGGTGTGATCTGAGGATCTGCGAGGAGACAAGCCAGCGCTGCTCCCAGTTCAAGGTCTATGCCATCAGACTCATCCTCTATACACTGTTCAACCTTAGCTGGTAGGTCAGTCTGCTATTCTGCAACTTCATCCCCTTGCAACTGTAGGACGAAAAAGATCTCAAAGCCAGGCAAACGCCGCTTCTAAGAATTCAGCCATGGCTCAGGAAAGCCACAAAATGGGAAATCTCCCCTCTCCCAAACAAAGCAGTCGTTCAGGGTTCCTTGAATAGGTCTATGCACTAACTCATAGTGTTTCCCAGGTTGTTTAACCTTGGCCCTTCCTGCCATTTCATGTCCCTTTCTTACCCAATCCTCTTTGGTAGGCATGTAACCTAGGCCAAAGGTATAAAGGTTGTATGGCACTTCGACCAATACAGTGACGCCCTTCTGGCTGCTCCTTCCCAATCCCATTCTGGGTACATGTTGCAGCTTATTCATGAGGTAGACAGATTGAGCACTGACATATAACCCCTCATTAACAACTAGAATATCTTGCATTACCCGGGCCTCGGCCAAGGTGAACCCAGACAAAAAGACATTCTCCTTGCCATGTACAATTTCCAAGGCCGGTATAGTAACCTCCGGTGGTGAATCTATCGAAGAATTCCCAAAAACAATAGCTACCCCCTTCCCATGGGGGTACTTCAGCATCTGATGCAGAGTGGAAGAGAGAACCCTTACTTGGTGTAGCCACAACCATCCAAGGAGTAAATTAAAGGTGGCTGGAACATCCAGGATGTGGAATTCAATGTCCTGTTGTGCCGAGCCAACCTGAGTTCTGATCCGCCCTGTCCCCATCACTTCCCGACTTGTATTATCATAAGCCCGAATTACATGGGCTGTTGGTGCGTAGTCTGCAGGTTTCAAACCGATAGCATAGGCTGTGCGCGATGAACACACATTAATTGCAGACCCAGTATCAACCAAGACAACTGGTATCCACTTCTCTTTACATTCCACAAAAATGTATAGTGGCTTGTTTTGTTCAGAGCCCTCAGGCGACAATTCTTTATCTGTGAAAGTTAAAGTTGGTAAAGCACCACCCGAGAAAACTAGTCCCACTAACTGCTCAGGGGTTGTGTCAATGAAGAGCTTAGCCTTATCCATTGCTGATAGGACTTCTTGTCTATGCACCCGTGAAACCATAAGCAAACCCCAGATGGAGATGTCCACCTGAATCTTTTTCAACTGCTTTAGTACAGCTTCCTCTTCCAATAGTTTATCTTTATGTTTCTCTGCTTCCTTGTCTTTCCCTGATGCCTTTGGTTGGTCTAGGTGTGGGGGCTTAAAGTACCGCCCACTTCGAGTCATGTGATCCACTTCCTCGACATACCATGTATCGTCAGGCAGATTCTGTCCCCAGTCTTCATCCGTGTGGGCAAGACGCAAATCTTCATCTTCCCACCACATTTCTCCAGCAACCGACAGGCAGCTATCCGGTTCCATTGTAAACATTCTTGTATCCGCAACACAATCAGTCCCTACAGGACCTTTGGCTTTTCTAGCCCTCTGATTAGTCTCAGTTCTTTCCTGCTCAAATCGCTTCAGTGCGACCTCCTGTTCTGTATTAGCTGTACACAAGGTACCCAATTCTTGAGCAAAATTCTTAGTACCGATGCTCTTCGGCAACTTCCCCTTATTGTTGACCATTCTAGCCATTGCAGCAATCCCCGTTTCCAACTGTTCTTGCTTCGGTTGAGACCCCTCATGTACATCCAGCTCATCACTAAGCCAACCTGTATTATTCGTTGATCCGTTCGTATCAAACCAGCCGATTTGTATATTCCCCAGATCTTGTTCATCAAAGAACTGTAGATTACTGATGTCCTCCTCAAGCTCAGCTAAATCATCCAATCCCTGGCTTGGC
Organism: Camellia sinensis; assembly: GCF_004153795.1. Taxonomy (NCBI): domain Eukaryota; kingdom Viridiplantae; phylum Streptophyta; class Magnoliopsida; order Ericales; family Theaceae; genus Camellia; species Camellia sinensis. The sequence continues at coordinate 236,216 of NW_021026657.1, forward strand.
CCGTCCTTCTGGACTACATTAACCTCCGCTCTCTTCAGCAATTCCACCATTGGTCTGGCCTGGCTAGTTGGCACAATGTAACAGCAATGGTTGTACTCTTCTTCAGTTAAGATCATGGAACCCTCCGGCATATCTTCTTCTATCACAACCATCACCACGGGTTCGGGTTGGGATATGGACCCGCTCATCATGCACAAGTCTGTGCTTTCTAGAATGAGCAGCGCCGGCTTAGGTAGGTGGGAGGGGGTGATGTATATGCTGGGGTCATATGGGACGACCATTATTTGGATAAGGTTTACTTGCCTGGGTGGAGGAGGGGGTTGGTTATGTGGTGGGAGAGGATTTGTAGTGACGTTAGGCTTCTTAGGGGGCGCTATCACTTTGTTGTCAATGAGATCCTGAATCTCATGATGGAGTCTAAAGCATAGGTCAATATCATGACCATGTTACTGGTGGAAGGCGCAATACTTGGCTGGGTTGTGTGTAGGAGGGAGGGGATTAGGCAATGGGCGCGACTCTAGGGGCTTCAGATGCCGTTTTCTGATCAGGACCCCCAAGGCTTTGGATACAGACATGCAGAGTGGGGTGAAAACCCTCTGGCCCCGGGATGGGTACTTTGTAGGTTGTGGGGTAGTTCTGGATGTACCAATAAAGGGGTTGGCTGTTTTCAGTGTGGTGGTGACCATACCAACATCAGAGATCCTCACAACTACGTTGCTACTCATAGCCGTATTTGAAATACGTATAAAAGCCCTCTTGGGATGCTCCTTTTATGGTCAATTAGACCCTGTTTCATCGCATCCTCTATCTGCACCCCTATCTCCTGAAGGTCGGCAAATGTAGGGAGGGGTAAGACAATCATCTTTTGCAGCAACTTTAGTTGCAGATTACGAACGACCATTCTTATTTGGTCCTTCTCAGTTGGCCTGGTGGTCATCATGGAGGCCTTGGCCCTCCACCGAGTGACGAAGTCGGAGAAGCCCTCCTTCAACTCTTGTCGAGTAGCCTCAAGATCACGAGTTGTGACCTCGATTTGAGTGTTATAAGAATATTGGGCAACAAAGGCCCCGACCATCTCTTCCCAGCTCCTTTTCACAAAATCCTTCAGTTTAGCATACCAGAGAGCCATAATATCCGACAGGGTCCAGCCAAAGAGGGATAGCTTCTGTAGTCTAGTCAGGCCCATCGGTCGCAGAATATCTAAAAATAGCCGCAAGTGGACCATGGGATCACCCGAACTGTCAAAGCGGTCTATGTGTGGCATTTTAAATCTATCCGGCAATGTCACCGCCGAATCTGTGTAGCCGTCCTCTATGTCCGGGATCGAGTTGACACCCTAAGCCCTCTTAAAAAACTTCTCAAGTTTGCTTACCATCAGAGCCGTAGGGTCGACCTCAAACTCAAAGAGGGCCTCCATTGGCTTGGCCGGTGCTTCGGAAGTCTGGGGTGGAATCAGATCCACTAGGATGTCCACATTTTCCAGGACAATGGCTGTGGGAGTGAAGCTCTAGGTACTGGAAAATCTACAAGAGGTGGGTGGGATGCAGAAGATGTTACCTGCTGCGGTTATTGTTACTGTTGTTGTTAAAGCCTAACAATCAGTTCAGCCTGCTGGGCTACAACCTTTGTTTGGTGAGCGATAACTTCCGCCTGGCGAGCAGCGTCCCGCTGCATGGCCTCGATGGTCTGTTGAAGTTGGCACATCATATCCTCCACAGTGTTTGAGGGGTGCTGATCTATCAGAACCGGTGTATACTCTCTTTCTGATGCGGAAGCAGAAAACTGGGCCCAACTGCGCACAGGTGACGTAGATAATGACCGTTGAATTGGCGATTGCTGAGCCTATGATCTATGCATGACTTTCCTCCGTCTCGTAACCGGGGGTGGCGAAGCAAACACTAGTTGTCCTCCAATAAGATTCTTAGATCAGTAAATCCTCCTGACTTTGGTCCAAAGTGCTCGGTGGAAAACTGCCTTGTCAGAAGCAATTGTGAAATATTACCTTGTAAAAAGAAAATAAAGCAAAAAAAGAAACAACAATCACCAAACGCACAACACCTTGGCTGAGACAAAGACAACACACAGTTGAAATCCTAAACTGGAAAATCTGTACTCAAACACTAATTTCTATCCCAAATTTCTGCCTCAAAACTTATACCCAAACTTGCAACTGATACATGCATTGTATTCCTGCAGAGCCACACTCTAAAAGCACATATCAAGCAAGAGAGAGCCAAGGCACGCCTTTGCTGGGGTAGGGTTTCCCTATCCTAGTTTTGTCAGGAGCTAGGGGTTCACTACTCACACATGCGGTTTCAAACAATCTTGCATTCGAGTGAGAAACTTGTCCTAATTTGGAACAGTCTCTAAGGCTTCCGATATGCAACTAGGTCAATTGGTTAGAAAGGGTGCCTCAACAAGACCACCTAATATACCTCTCGCTCCTAACACTAACAAGTGAAAGGAGGATCAAATGGTATAGCGGTAGCCTAGATCCAAGGTTTGTGTTCCCATCATGGCAGAGCTCGCAACCGGTCAGCCTTATGGCGCGCTTTTCTAAGTAAGCCTCTGGCAAATCGCTCAAGAATAGCAGATGGCAAACACCATGACTTAGGCGCACCAATGCAAATGCAAATGCAAAGAAACACATAAGTGTAAATAAAACAACATATCATGAGTTCAAGTCAAGTTCTCTAAATCCCCAGCAGAGTCGCCAGAAACTGTAGACACAACTTTCTTTGCGCTCCCCCTTTCATAGAGCTCGAATTGGTCCTACAATTCCGATGCCTGTTATAGTTCTAAATCTAATCTCACAAAGTGCAATGTAAGACTTGTAATAACCCGACCCTCTATATGCCTTCTAGTATACTTTCTGTCTCTTATTATGTGCACTTATATGATAAATGTGAAATTCCATGTGAAATTAAGTTTGATTGTGTGAATTATATGGTTATGAGTTTATATTTGTCAATTATGAGAAATATCTGTTACAATTAAGACATTTGGGTCAGTAATTCAAAGCCCTAGAAGCTTAATAATCTGAAATTGACTTCATAATAGTGATAAGCATGATTTTTAGACCATAATAAGAGTTTTTGTAAAAAAAAAATCTGATTCGAAATGATTAGACTGATTAAATTTCTTTTGTCAACTTTTATATGACTCTAATATACCTCTTCTAACCTCTTAACTGAGAAAACTCTTCACATAAAAATATCTCCTGAGAGAGAGAGAGAGAGAGAGAGAGAAGAGAGAGAGTTAGAGAGGGAGAACAAGAGGAGAAAGCTTCAACAAGAGGGAACATTGGAGAATTGAGTAAGATTTTGGAGATTTGAGCTCAAGGTAGGTTCAATCTACCTAAAATAGCCCCTCACTTGGACTTGAGTAAGGTTTTCTTTTGTGTTCATGTGATTAGGGTTGTAATTGAAGCCATGTGTGTGATAATTGACTAATAGTGAGGATGCTTGTATCAATTAGTTATTTTTAGTTAGATTGAGGTTATGGAGGAATTACACCTTGTTCTTGATTTTTCATGTTGAACTCACATGGTTATATATGTATATAACTCATATATCAAACATAAGAATATTAAGTTATGTTTATGAATGTGAAGGGATTAAAGACCTAATTGAGCTTATGATTTATGTTAATGTAGTGTTATACCATCATGTTGTGTTAAATTCCTTTATTTGGTGCCTTGAGATGGTGTAACCTAGTTGGGTGTGTGCTTTGGTTCGGATTGCACAAAACAGGGATAACGACCGCACGGGCGGGGCTCACTGCTGCAGGTGCGGAAAGCATCACCGTACGTGCGGGGGTAACAGCCGCACGCGCGAAAAATAGGGGAGACCGAAGTTGAGGTACTGGAATAAAAGCACGTGCCGGGAACAATTACGGCATGTGCGGCCCACCTTCCCGCACGTGCGGCGGAGGACTGCCACACGTGTGACCCATGTGAAAAAATACTGTGTGCTTCTTTTCTCCTGTTTGACCCTCTGGAATCGCTAAAATATGTGTTTGGAGCTTTTAAAATGTTCGTAAATTGAATAGAATTTAAATGAATCGAATGTTGATTAAAAGGTAAATGGACTAATGTATGAATTACATGTGTGTGTAGGTTCCATCCCAGAAGGGACTATCGCTCCGCCACAGCACTATGAGTAATAGTACTGTAGTGATATATTTCGGCTACTGTTAATCATTATTACTAACGTTCTGTTATTCGTAAGTTAACTATGTCAACTCGTGATGAACAACTAGAAAACTTATGTACGTTATTGAACAATGATATGCTTACGGACCTGAGGTCGTTCTGCTGTACTAGTGATGGGCCCGAGGCCATTCGGTTATAAGCCACGAAGTGTGGATGACTCTAAGATTGAGGGAGATGATGACATGTTGATGTCTCACCAACCCTAATCTGATTCAGATTGATTATAATTCATGGCCAAAGGCCAAGGGAGGTATTGTACATTTCCAATCTGTGAACAACTGTTGAGATGTGGGCTTAAGGTCGTTTTGTATAATGTGTTGGGCCTAAGGTCGTTCTGCATGATATTGGGCTTGAGGCCGCTTTGTACATATATTGGGCCCAAGGCTGTTAAAAAAATGTTTACAAGACAAGATCAAGCATGTGACTCATGTGCCTATGTGCGACATAATTCATGTTTATTCATTTAAGTTCCTTATCTACTATTATTCACTAAGCCTTGCTCACTCCGTATTATGTCTGTCTCTATAGGTAATCAACCCAGAGGTCAGTCCTAGTTCAGCTCTATCAGCTATTTTTGACAACCCCGTTGTGTCCAAACAGTTAGATGAAGCTTACACATTTTGTGGAGTTCTTTTCGCAACTCATAGCTTTAGCCACTAGCATTTTTGTCAAATGTTATTAATCATGTATAACCTTCATTAGCGATGTTTTGATATTTCCCCCAGTCCCGGGGATGGGACTGTATATATATGTGTGTCTACAACTGCCCCTTATGCGTGTGTTTGTTATGTGTTGGATTGTCTGATGAAATGTTTATGATCCTGGCATATAAGTGTAGCTCAATGGATATTGTTTTACATTGATAATTGCTTTCGTTCAGGCCCCATATTATATACTTAATTAAGTTTTGAGACCGCTATCGAGTTGGTCATGCCCAAACTTTCAAGGGCGAGTTTGAGGCGTGACAAGATTGATAAACACCAAAGAGTCTAATCCAGCAAATCATTTTGGAAAATCAATTTTGAATCAAACAATGCCAAAACTGGACTGCTTTGCCAAATTACAGAGTCGCTACCTACATATTTTGTTTTTGGGAAATTTAGGAAACCTTGACTCGTGCCAAAGGTCACGTGTCCGTCATCACCAAAGTTGCCTCGGCTCGAGAACTTGGGTAAGAGAGGGGAGGGTCTTGAAATAAGCATCCCCGCTCACCCGATCAAAGGATCGGTCTCTAGTAATCATGATATGTTCTTTTATAAACCTCATGTGTGTTTATTCCAGTTATTAGCTAACTTTACTATGTGATGCACACAAGAAAGTATAGACTATAATCGCAAGAATTTGGAACGAATTCAACTCATGTTTGTTTTTCAAAAAATGGTTTGAAGTTGCCACCCTCAAGTGGGCTAAAACGCAGATTTGCCACCTCAGGTGGGCTTAAAACATGATTTTGCCACTTCACAAAGTGGGCTTAAAACTCACATTCATTGAATTGTTCCAATTCAAGTAACAAAGCCGTCATCCACAGGCATTCATGTAGTTTAGCATTTAAGCAAATAGCCTCATGGCAAGCATGCTATCATGACAACGCGGCAATCGCACTCATGCAAGCACGCTAAAGCGTAAAACTTATAGAGTACTCCAAGCCGAAACAAAAACTAGTTAGAAATATGCATGATCCTAACTATGTTAAGATGCCTAATACAACACATGCAACATGAAATTAATAGGCTCAACTACTAATATGGCATGTGAATGCAACAATTTGATACACGTATTCAAAGAAGTATTGAAATATGATGTAGTTTGAATGATGTGCCGAGCCTCGGTGCATGCAAGCCAAATGACTGATGCACGCATGCGAGCATAAGGTATGCTAATCAAAAATGTCCCTAAACTAACCATCGAAAACGGTTAAATAAAAGGGAGAAAGACGTGGGGTTGGAAGACATGCACACACGTACGCACACTTATTACAACATTTTGCCCTCGCGAAGAAGGGTCCAAATGAATAAGCTAAGCTACACTAAGCTAAGCTAATTATTACAACAATTGAAATAAATTAACTAACTATTCTTAGCTGGCTAAAATATTACAAAACAGATTAAACTAATTAATTATGACACTTGTATTAATTGGCTACAACTAGCTAATAAAGTAATTAAGTGGCCTCGCAGGCGAGGGAGACATGAATGCTCAGTTAGCTTCCTCCCGAAAATCCATCGCCTTACCATGGGTTAGCTCTGTTTGCACTCATTTGATCTCTGAAAACTGTACCAACTTCCAGATTGCCTCTGCTCCAACACAGGAACACTTTTGCACAAAAATTCATAAGTGGTCAGTCGGCTACAAAAAGTGGTTGTCGGCCACCTTAACTAGCCGGTCGGCTAGTTTAAGTGGCCGGTCGGCCACTTCAAGTGGTCAGTTGGCCACCTCTTTTTCCTAACTTTTGTTTTTGCTGCAATAGAGAGCAACAGAGGCAAAGCAATGCAATTTTCAAGAAATGTGTATACTGCGACCCTCATTATTTCTCAAGCTCAAAGGAGTGTAGCACTTGGCTCTCAGGCCACCAATCAAGCATTTTCAATGCATGATGGCCAAAGAGTCAAGCTTGTATAAGCTTAATGAATGCACAAATAAGACTGAAAGGACCACCACCCTATCATGCATGATCAAGGGTGACAGTGACCAAGAAACGTGACACATTTCATCATTTTGAGTATGAAATGTCCCACATTTCTTGTGTTTGGATTAACTTCCCATCCAAACACATGCAATGCAACACAACATGTTTAACTTGCTCAAGTTTTACTTGTCATGTTTTGTTTACACATTTTACATTACTGAATCATTCTTTAACCAGTTAAGTCCAAGCTGAGTGTCCTCTAATGAGAGAGGGGTCAACCAAAGGATGACTTAAGACATGAGAGAGATCATGCCATTAGTTTGTAGAAACCCTTAAAAGAGGATTAAAACCATTGAGCACAGGCTCTATCTCAAGCTTAAACACAACCTTAAGGTTAACCAACCCTCAAAACAAATGGAAAAGTGAAGAAATGAAGGAGGTTGCAGATATTTCAGTGCTGAAATGGCATGAAAAATGATACTACAACATGCAAGCAACTCATGCACAACATGTTCAAAAGCCAAAAACACTAAGCTAGTGAAGAGCACTACACTAGAGGCATGCAATACCAAGCTCAACTAACCAAACCAACTCAAAATAAAGCAAAAACATGCCAAAACAGTGGCTAAAACATGCTGAGATTGAAGCATAAAAGATTAGAAAAACATGCTTACATGTTAGCTTGCAAACAAGACTCAAAACACAACTCTCAAAAGCAATGAAAGAGTGAAATAAATGAGCATGTGAAAAAGCTATAAACACTAAAATTACATGTCAAATGACACTACAACATGCAATCATCTCACGCAAAACATGTTTAGAGGCCTAAAACACTAAACTAGTGAAGGCATTTGCACTATAACTATACAAAACATGGTTCATATGATCAAAGTGGCCCAAAATAGGGCTAAATCATGCCAAATCAGAGCCTAAAATGTGCCTGAATTATGCTAGGTTAAGCCATAAAAACATGCTACCATAGGATGCTAACTAAGTATGGAAGTGAGACACAAGGAGAGGAGGCTACCCCCTCCATTTTTGGACTTCAAAACACACTTTTTACCACTGAAATAACTCTAAATTTCATTGGTTTAAAGGGCCAAAATTTATGGTTTAAATATGCTAAAAGATGATGCAAACAGCTTCACAATTGGCAACAAGAAGGGTGGACTACCCCTTTGCACAAAATGATCTCAAACCAACATGTTAAGGCACAAAAATCAAAGTTTTTTATAGTTGAAAATCAGGCCAAAAATAGTGTAAAAAGATGGCAATTCAATTGGCTTAAACAAAGCCTACAAGGTAAGTCTTTACCTCTTGAAGCACAGCATAAAAACAATCACAATTCTGAGCTCAAACCACCTTGAGAAGCTCAAACTAAGCCTCAAAGAACCTCAGCACCAAGACGAAGATGTTTGGTTCAGGGTTTTAGTGCAAAAGTGTAGAGAATTCTCACTTTCAAGCACAAAATAGGGAGAGAGAGATAATTCTAGAGAGAGAGAGAGAGAGGAAATTTGCTCACTAATTATCTAACCTCTCCAAATGGTGGAGAGACCCTCCATTATATAGAAATCCAAGCCAAAGGCATGCATTCATCCCTTCATACATGTGTATGGAAATGGCATTCAGTGAACAACAGCTAGCACAGCTGGCTAAGAAAGTATACGAAAAAAGAGAAAAATGGCCACCAGCCACCTCACCTAGCCGACCGGCCACTTCAAGTGGCCGACAAGGCCCTTCCCCCCTCCAGGCAAGAGGCACCAAGGTTTGGTCCAAAAACAAGTACAAAACAAAGAGGGTTTAGAGGCTCAAAGACAAGGCGTTCCGCCTAGAACTTTGGGCACTCAAACCGAGCACAGACAAGGACAATCATCGAGTGTACAAACGATGACATCTAAGTCTTGAGGTCAGTCAAAAACATGCCTGAATTATGCTAGGTTAAGCCATAAAAACATGCTACCATAGGATGCTAACTAGGCATGGAAGTAAGACACAAGGAGAGGAGGCTACCCCTTCCATTTTTGGACTTCAAAACACACTTTTTACCACTGAAATAACTCTAAATTTCATTGGTTTAAATATGCTAAAAGATGATGCAAATAGCTTCACAATTGGCAACAAGAAGGGTGGACTACCCCTTTGCACAAAATGATCTCAAACCAACATGTTAAGGCACAAAAATAAGAGTTTTTATAGTTGAAAACCAGGCCAAAAATAGTGGAAAAAGATGGCAATTCAATCGGCTAAAACAAAGCCTACAAGGTAAGTCTTTACCTCTTGAAGCACAGCACAAAATCAGTCACAATTCTAAGCTCAAACCACCCTCAGAAGCTCAAACTAAGGCTAAAAGAACCTCAGCTCCAAGATGAAGATGTTTGGTTAAGGGTCTTAGTGCAAAAGTGTAGAGAATTCTCACTTTCCAGTACAAAATAAGGAGAGAGAAATAATTCTAGAGAGAGAGAGAGAGAAAGGAAATTTGCTCAGAAATTATCTAACCACTCCAAATAGAGGAGAGACCCCCCATTATATAGAAATCTAAGCCAAAGGCTTGCATTCATCCCTCCATACACATGTATGGAGATGGCATTCAGTGAACAACAACTGGCACAGCTAGCTAAGAAAATATCTAAAAAAAGAGAAAAATGGCCGTCGGCCACTTTAGGTGGCCGGCCGGCCACCTCACCTAGCCGACCGACCACTTCAAGTGGCCGACAAGGGGGAAACATGGCCGATAAGGTCAAAAAGTGGCCGACAAGGCCCTTCTCCCTCCAGGCAAGAGGCACCAAGGTTTGGTCAAAAAACAAGCACAAAACAAAGAGGGTTTAGAGGCTTAAAGACAAGGCATTCCATCAAGAACTTCGGGCACTCAAAATGAGCACAAACAAGCACAATCATCGAGTGCACAAACGATGACATCTAAGTCCTGAGGTCGGTCAAAAATGGAGTGTCTACACCTGGTCCGGATCGGGTCCACATTAGCTTCAGAGAAGCGCGAGCATTTAATCGCTTTATTAAAAGATTTAAAAGATGTTTTCGCATGGTCCTATGAAGACATGCTTGGATTCGATCCTGAGATTGTACAGCACCGAATCCCTCTTGACCCTGAGGCTCGACCAATCAAGCAGAAGCTGCACAGAATTCGTCCGGATTAGGCACTGAAAATCAAAGAGGACATCACCAAGAAGATTGATGCATGATTCTTGTTAGTATCCGAATATTCGACCTAGTTAACCAATATCGTCCTAGTGTCGGAGAAGAATGGTAGAATTCGGGTTTGCATTGACTTTCAGGACTTGAACAGAGCCAGTCCAAAGGATGACTTTCCTCTGCCGCATATTAATGAGTTAGTGGATTTCACTACAGGCCATGCACTACTATCATTTATGGATGGGTTTTTCAGGTACAACCAGATTCTGATGGCACCTGAGGATAGAGAAAAGACCGCATTCACCACCCCGTGGGGTAGCTACTTCTACTAGGTTATGTCGTTTGGTTTGAAAAATGTTGGAGCTACCTATCAGAGGGCCACGACCACCATTCTGCATGACATGGTCCACAAAGAAGTCGAGGTGTATGTGGTCGACAAGGTTATCAAGTCTAAAGAACGAGAGGGTCACTACACCACGCTAGAGAAATTCTTTCAACGGATCAGGGAATACAAATTAAAGTTAAACGTGCAAAAATGCACCTTCGGCGTAACGGCAGGAAAAATGCTGGTCTTTCTGATCACACAGAGGGGAATTGAAGTAGATCCTTCCAAAATCAAGGCCATCTTAGAAATTCCACCACCAAGGACCGAAAAAGAGGTGCGTGGCTTTCTGGGTAAAGTGTAATTCATATGACGATTTATTTCCAAATTAACCTTGACTTGTGAACCACTATTTTGGTCTCCTGAAGAAAGGGAATAAATTTCGATGGGATGATCGATGTCAGTTTGCCTTTGAACAGGTTAAGTAGTACCTCCAGAATCCTCTTGTGTTATCACCGCCAGAGCCGGAGAAGCCTTTGATTCTGTACTTGTTAGTAACAGACATGACCATAGAATGCATGCTTGCTTAAGAATCTGAAGATAAGGTGGAGAAAGCCATCTACTACTTGAGCAAGAAAATGCTAGACTGCGAGACCCAATACACTCTTTTAGAGAAAGCTTGCCTAGCCTTGGTATGAGCTATTAGGAAGTTGAGGCACTACTTGTTAGCTCACTCTGTAATCCTGGTTTCGAGATTAGATCCCATCAAATAACTTTTTGAGAAATCTACGCTTACGAGTAGGCTGGCTCATTAGTTGCTTCTTCTCTCCAAATTTAATCTCAAATATGTCACACACAAGTCAGTTAAAGGAAGAGTTGTAGCAGAGTTCCTGGAAAACCACCCAGTAGAAGGAGATGAGGCAATGGAATACTTGTTCCCAGATGAAGACATTCTGCAAGTTGAAAAGGAAACTTGGACGATGTACTTTGACAGAGCGTCCAATCAGTACAGTTATGGGATAGGTATGTTGTTGATAGTACCCGACGACTCCCATATACGTTTATCCTTCAAACACCGATTCAAGGTGCCAAACAATGAAGCAGAATATTACTGATTTAGAAGCCACCCTAGAACTAGCAGCAATAGGATTGGATGTCATCGCGGACTCGAACTTGGTTATTTCTCAAGCAATGCAGACTGGAAATTCAAAGAAAAGAATATGAAGGTTTACCATGAGACCCTAGATGTTTTGATTCTGAGGTTTGAAAAGTTGACATTCATGCATCTATTAAGAGAGAACAACAGGTTCGCTGATGCTTTAGCAACTCTATCTTTTATGGTAGACATCCCACTTGGGGTCTAGATACGCCCGTTTATCATCGAACAGAAATACACACCGGTTTATGAAACTATTGTCGCGATAGATGAAGTGCAAGACAAAAACCCCTAGTATTACGATATTTGAAACTTTCTAGAAAAGGAGACGTATCCACCAGGGACAAATGCCAAGGACAAATAGGGAATGCAGCATATAGCCGTCCAATTTATCATCTATAGGGGTAAGCTGTATAAAAGAGGTCATCTAGGAATGCATAAATTGTGTGTGGAGGATGAGGAATTGAAGCGCCTTATGAAGGCTATCCACAGCGGAGAATGCGGGACGCATATGAGTGGTGTGATGCCAGACTGGAAGATCCTCAGACAAGGCTATTATTGGTCCACCATGGAGGAGGATTGTATTGGTTTTGTGGGTCAATGCCACAAATGTCAAATTCATGCCAACCGAATGAATATTCTGCCGTCAAAGCTCTATAACATGACTTCACCATGGCCTTTCTCAATCTGGGGAATCGACATTATTAGTGCTGTCTCACCAAAAGGGTTGAATGGACATGAATATATCTTGGTGGCGATTGATTATATTTTATGAAATGGATGGAAGCTCAATCCTATGTTATGTTGAAGGCATCGCATGTGGTCAAATTTCTCAGAAACAATATCATCTACCAGTATGGAGTTCCAAATGAGATCATATCAAATAATGGCTCGCACTTCAAGAAAGAGGCGATAGACTTGTTGGAGAAATACAATGTGACTTTTCATAAGTCATCCATATACAAGCCACAAACCAATGGAGCTATTGAAGACGCCAATAAGAATGTCAAGAACATCTTGCAGAAGATGGCTGAAACCTATAGGGACTGGCCGAATAAATAGTCATTCGCACTTTGGGGTTATAGAACCTCGATCTGGATATCTACAGGGGCAACCCCTTATTCTCTCATCTATGGGATGGAGGCTGTTCTGCCAATTGAAATTGAAGTGTCGTTGCTGCGAGTTATGGCAGAGTGTCAGATAGTAAAGGCAGATTGGCAACAGAGCAGATTTGAGGAGTTAATATTGTTTGATGAGAGAAGGCAAAAAGCATTATATCATGTTCAGGGCTACCAGCGCAGAATTGCTAGGGCTTTTAACAAGAAAGTTAAGTCCCAGAATCTCAAGGAAGGAGATATAGTACTGAAAGACAACCGAGCTCTCATCCATGACCCTAGGGGCAAGTTCAGACCCAATTGGATTAGTCCTTACATTATCAAAGCTATCTGGTCAGGAGGGGCAATTATTCTCATGGACTTAGATGGCCTGGAATTTTCACAGCCAATCAATATGGACAAGTTGAAGAAATACTACCCCTAAGAGGCTCGCTAGGCCAAAAACCCGAAAGGGCGACCTAGGCAAAAATTAAAGCATGAAAAATTAGAAACAAAGAAAAACTAAGCTCACAAGGTTGAAAACCCTAAAGGGTGACTTTGGCAAAAGTTAGAGCGCAAAAGGAGAGAGTTAATACTTGAGTAAACCTGAACCAAACTACGTAAGGTTTGATTCCCATCTTTGGGATACGTAGGCAACTTCATCCTGAAGTTTGGTCAACTTCATCCTGAAGTTTGGTTGCAACTATCTCTAACTCAACTATCCTGTCCATTTTTCTGATCGGGTCATCTTTGTTCATCATCTGTTAGTTTGGTTGCAACTTCATTTTGGGAAGAAAAGCTAGTTACAATGCAAAGCAGTAGTGGTATGCAATCAGGGGCAGTTATGATCATTTGATTCGAGGTTGTACATCTTTAGGGTTTGATTCTGTGTGTGTCAGGTAGTGATCATTTTCGAAAATGGTTTTGGAAGGTTTTAATAAAAGTTGATTTTGCTCAAAATTTTAACTTTCATAACTTGGACCATTTTTGGGACCAACAAGAAAATTTTTAGTGCTCACAACCTTAATTCCATTGATCTCAACACAAGTACATTTTTCAACTCTCCGATACAAATCGAAGTTGTTTTTACATCGTAAAACTTGAAAAGAAAGGTCAAAGCAATAAACTAGGCTCATGGGTGACTCAGGTGCTCCTACGTTCTTTGCTCGTGCTTGCAGAGGCTTATGTAGCCAAAGTGGGGCCGACTTGTGCCTTATCCTAGAGCCAAGCCAAGCACTCGCCAGAAAGGGCATAACTAAAACTAGGGGCAGGGGCCAAAAGCTATCTCGTCGTCCAGGCAATAAGGTACCGAGCCAGGTGTGAAGCATGAATCAAGAATGAAGCCAAGTATTCTACCCCTTCCTCGGGGCAGGTTTGATCATGCCGAACTGGCGTCTGAGCCGGAAGGGAAAGTAGAACTCGTAGTACGTGAGGCCAATCAACTGTATGTCAAGTTGCCAGGTCATGCTGTAACGCATCTTAGTCAGATTGAGCTAGGGGCAACGCCAAACTATGTCAGCTATAGACCTGCTGCACTTCTAGATGCACCACCATTCCTCATTGGGAAAGTCCACTAGTCGCTGGCAGAAGAAATAAGCTTGAGCTGAATAATCGGGGCAAGGGTCCACCACTTTCAGCTTATCCATGAGCCATACCTGGGAAGGGATGAAAAATAAGAGAGATTAAAGAATAGAGAGATATGCGTGGAGGGAAAAGTAAAGAACGAACTTTAAGAGAAAATAGAACATAAGTGCTGAGTGATATGTAAGGTACATATCAGAAAGGGTGGGAAACAATACCTGAAGAAGTAGTGGACTCCTGGCAAATCTGGTGGTCTCTCCCTAATGAAAAGCTTCTAAGCCTATCAGGGTCTCACCCAGTGTCAAACCGATATAACTCCTACCTTCTTTCAGACATTAGACATGTTGCCGAATACTGGTTCCTCCGTAACTAGGGGCAAGAAGGAAAATGAGCAAGCATACATAAATAAAGGGCATGTTGCCGAACACCTCGCCAGAGAGGGTCACCTCTGTCACTGCTGTTAGAAAACCAATAAATCAAGCTAGGTATATCTAGCTCTCCATCATAGGCCAACAATCGAGCTTCATGCAAAGTGAGCCCACACATTCATCCCAAAGCCTGGGCGTGGCCAAAACAGGGCTGAGGCATGATTTCTTCATCACGCCGAGTTTCCATCAATGCTCGAAATTCTTTAAGAGTCGAGCACATTTTCTATGTTTCGAAGTGAAATACATGCGTAATTGGGTCCCAACATCGGGCCACGGCATGGAGGAATGAAAAGCAAAGTGGAGTATGGCTTAACGAAAAAAGCGCATTTATGCCGAAACCTTAGAAATTTACCTTTTCCGTGCCATCTAAAGTGGTTATCCAATCCGTGAGCTTCTCAGTAAGGAATATCTCCATTTGTGGAAGAAACACCAGCAAAAAAGAGGTTCTAGTCAAGAAATCGCAAAGAAAGACCTTTTGTAGAAGATAGTGCTGTGAGTAGAGGCCAGTTGTCAACTGTTTGGTTGATCCATCACAAGTAGCCGGTTGCCCACTTTTAGTGGCCTACTATCCACTTGTGGGCCTGGCAGTTTTGGCAGTCTGGTTTTGTCTTGGTCTTTGTGTTTTGAGGTCTTGTTTTGAGTCTTTTGGTTTTAGCAAGTGCATATCTTTGTTTGAGTTGTTTTCGCTTTGCTTATCAAGTTGTATTTTGTATTTTGGTCATTGGTCGACTTATTACCCGATTAAGAACATCGTACCAATACAAGTTTCATTTCATGTTTTGTTTTTTGGTTTCAAATTCAACTTCATTTTCATTCTACCAATGTGGTGCTTATGATGCGCAAAAACAATAACTCTTTTCATAAAACTGCAGGGTTTTTCCCTGATCATAGTTTTTACAAAAGAGAGTGCCTATCTAAAGCTATACATGTGCTGAACTACTAAAATAAAAGAAATTAAGCAAAAAGTACAAAAATCGGCACCAGTCATCTCAAGCTCGAGAGGTCTGCTTAGTCGTCTTTTTCGTAGGGGACTCAGGGGCACAATCTCCGTCAGCACCGCTATTAGAATCAAACTCTAAGCAAGAGCCAGTCTCATCATCTCCACTCCCTATCTCAGAGCCAACCTCGGCGTCATCTACGCCCTCTAGTCCTGAGCCAGTATCATCCTCTCCGACCTCAGACTCAAAGCGTCGGTTCACTGCCTCCTCAGAGTCACTAGCCTCAGTATTATCCCTGCTTAATACGGGCTTGGACTCACTACTCTGCCTCTAAGCACCCCTGCCTCTACCTCGACCTCGGCGCTCATCTCGGCCGCATGCTGGGTCCTGTCTACCTCTCCTCCCTACCATCGGAGGAGGTGCTGCTGGTGCCACTACTGCTGGTGTCCTCGGTACAAATAGGATCTGGAAAACAAGTGCCAACATATCAAATACAGTGTATGTATGCGAAATGAGTGCAAAAGGCACAGTATGAGTACAGTGTATCAGTGCAGTGAATCAATGCAGTGTGGGGTGGAGTAAATGTTACGGTATGCGTATCAGTGTACCAGTGGAAATGTGATAGTGTGGTGCACAACAATGTAAGGTAGCAGTGAAATGTATGTGAAAAAAAAAAAAAAAAAATTACCTGGATATTGTGGACATCAAGCAACGTCTCTCTCCTCTGCACCATGCCAATCAAAGAAGCAACCAGCTGGCGCAGGCCCTCTGTGTACTCAGTCGGTGCTTACAAGTGCATTTGAATGATCAGTATTTGGGATAATTAATATCTGGAAAGGGAGAGTTCAGTTACAACCTATAAAATGTGTTCCATACCTAAGGTGCCCCACGGGCTCTGACATACCCATGCCCCCTCCTCGGGTGGCTCTATTGGAATCTGATAGGCTGACCCGGTCTGCTGCCAACATGTAAAGTGCAGTGGGAATCGTCGGCCAACTAGCAACCTGCACAATGGGAGGGCCCCCCCTAATATCAGCCTCGGTCTCTTAAGCAGCCTCACGCACTAAGGGAGCACCTGCTACATCACCCGCGCGAACACCTGTCAGAGAAGGCATAAGATGAGTCTGAATGAAAGTCGCATAATCGCCCTTCGCTCTGAAATAGTTGGCATCCAGCCCCACCATAAACTAAATAATAGTCCTAGTTAGGAGGCTATCAGTTGTACTTATAGATGTTGGGGGTGGCATAGGAGGCTATCGGCTGTCCTCATAGTCCCAAAGTTTGGCGTATGAAATACTCACCCAAGAACCAGGCCCGGTAGAGTGGGCCCTCCAATAAAATCTGGAATCGAGACGTGGCCCAAGCCCTGCCATACTGGTCCCTCACTCCAGCTGGCATCGTCGCCCAAGGCTGCCACATGATCTGCAAACAGAGAATGTACTGATTGTCAGTTGTCGTTAGTTGTTAAGTATGAATTAGAACAGTAGTAAAGCAAAAGTGACTGTCAGTTTCAGATTACCTCATGAGCAACGATCGTATCGAAATATCAGTAGTAGAAGGCAAATGTCATATCATCACGGCTTCAACGCGAGCACCAGCCATCATATCATTGTGAGTAAGTCATGACAAGAGGGATCTCATCCACTGGCTCTGGAGCCAGAGCCAGGAAATAAGCGTAAACCCATAGCTGCAAGAAAGGTCAGCAGTGTCAAGCACAATGTGTCAACAAATGTAAAATAGAAAGTGCAAAGCAGAAAGCACGATGCATGAACAGATATCGAATTGAAAGTGCAAAAGCAAAAAGGTGTGGTGCATACCTCCCAGGCTCTCCAATAACCTCCGACCCGCTCTCCCTTCGTGCGGGAGGTGAAACTCATATAGCCATAGAGTGTAGCGAGCCCAGCTCCTCCCCAGTTATAAAACTAGACTCGAGGCAAGGTCACGAGGGCACTTAGTAAGTACAAACCCACGGTGTTTCACTTATTCGTGAAAAAGTTGGTACCGAGTAGGAACATCAGGAAGCCCCAGACGTACTGCTCTGCCTCCTCCGGTGTCTCAGGCTTGCTCCCACAGAATTGCTTGGAGAACCAGCTGTATCTAGCCATCACTAGCCTGTATAGAGGTAGGCGCGCTCCAAGGAGGTGGATCCAAGCTGCCTCCCACTCACCCATATCCATGTCAAAGGGGATCGGATCACCCCCTGCTCCTAATCTTGTGATCATGGAGAAGTCATAGGGAGTCATTGTCATCTCCCCAACAGAAAAGAAGTGGAAAGAGTTGGTGGTGTCCCACCACCTCTCCACTAACGCTCTGAGTAAATCCTGACTCGCTATATGTCATGAAAGTCCGGTGCAGAATAGGCCAAAGCTGGCCTCATCAACAAGGTCGCAGACCTCGGAGTTCTCATCTATTTCTTGGGCTTGAATTTGCTCTTGCTTTGATCCCCTTAATTTGTTGAATTATTGCTAAATACCTATTGTATATATTTGTTTATGCTATTGTTGAGGGTTGAGGCCTATCTATCTTCCTCCTTAAATGGCTTCTGCGAGTGGAAGAGATAGAAGGGTAAGCACCCCTTAGAAAGTATCCTTAGATTTTGTTATGAACTTTCTACGCCAACTTGATTTTTTTACCTGGACGAAATGTTTGGCCTGTCACATATGTAGTCAACTGGACCATTTTCATGCCTGCCAGATGATCCCCCCAAGAATAAAGCAAACAGTTTCTGGAGAGTGCTCTCTTTGGTGGTTCTAAAGCTGCTAATCAAGTTTTTTGTATTTAATCATTTGTTAGATTAGTAGTAATTTGGCTAAATCTATTCATTGTTGTAATAATTCGGATGCTTTCCCAAGAACAGAGCATGCAGTTTCTAGGGAGTGCTCTCTTGGGTGTTTCTGGAGCTGCGGGTCGATTTCCTTTATCTATTTTATATGATTTGTTAGATTCAACAGTAATTTGGCTAAATCTATTCATTGTTGTAATGATTTATCCAATCCCACGTCTTTTTCTTCCTTTTTTTTTAATTATTTATTCATTCAAGTGTTGTAATAATTTCTTTCCCCCTTTTCTCATTTGAGTTGTTGTAATAATTTTTCAACCCCACGTCTTTCTATCCCTTTTATTTACATGTTTTTCGTGTATGTTGTACAACATCACATTTTATGTATCATACCTATCTTGTGCATCTATTCTTCATGCATATGGTTTGATTCATTTGTATTTGCGCATTTTATCAATTCAAAGGTGCTTCTATCTATATTTTATCAACATCATGTTTCATTTGTATTTGTGTCTTGAAATGATGCACATGCCATATGGTAGTAACTGAATCCTTAGTTGCATATTGTGGGTGTCTCGCACTAGTCATTTGTATATAATATCATGCATACATTCTAATATGGTTCTTTTAACTTTTTTCTCAGAGTACTATGTGAGCATTTATGCTTTAACATGTTGTATGTGTATGTTATTTATCATATATATTGTTATACCATGAGGCTAGATGTTTAAATAAAATATACGTTTGAATGCCAATGGATGAAGGTCATGTTGTTTGCAGTGGAGTGCAGTTGATTCTTATGCTTCTGAGTTTGTACAAAAAAAGAGGGCTTTTCAAAATGCACAAAATCAAAGCATAACCCAAAACTAATGGCACGATCTATACTTGATTGCATCATATAGTAATGTTAGCCTTATTAATAATTGGAACATGAGCATATATTGATTATAAAAACCACATCATGACTTAGTAAAGGCCAATCCTTTGATTAGGTGAGTGGGGTGCTTATTTCATGACCTTCCCCTCTCATACCTAAGTTCTCAAACCAAGACACTTTGGTTGTGATGGACAGTGGCTTTTGGCACAAGTCACAGGTTTCCTAATTTTCCTAAAAGATTAGATGGCAACTCTGAGATCTGGTGATGTAGTCCATTTTCTAGCAAAGTTTTTGCAACAAAATGGATTTTTTGTACAAGTTGCTAGATCTGGACTTTCATTTATGTTTTATATTGTACTTGTGGGACTAGATCAAGAGATCGGGAGTCCGAACTGTTAGGCACGCTTGGTAATCCCAAAGGCATCCCACAGGTGTCTTTACACCCAACGCCCCAAATCCAGATGAATTGGGTTTCATTGGCCTAGCGCTTACTACATGGGTTAATTAGAAAACTTAAAGGAATGGAGCATTGCACATGATTTGTAGCGATCCCGATTTTGACCCATTTCTGTGTAGTGTTCTGAGCTCGGGTTGGTATGGTTTTGAACAGTGTTATGTATCTTAGTTTCCCTGTATTCCCTTATTTTGGTTATCGGGTTGTAGCGGTGTGTTTGGAATAGGTAATGTCTCCAAACCTTTAGATGCAAATCCAACCCGAATTGTGCCTTGCAAAGTTGTATCAGAAGTTAATTCTTTCATGTTTTGCCACTTCGCTGAGTAGGTCAGGGATCAAGCTGCTCGGTCAGCTCGCAGGAGTACAGGAGGCAACGCCCCTTGGCGGGTCCGGGGCAGCACCTAGGCAGAGATGAGAGGCAGTGTCCCCGAAGAAAAAATGCAAAATGCATTCGAAGTTTCTTGTCTGCTCAAGTTGTCGTTTATGCACTAGAGCGGAGAATGTTTGGTTCTAGAAGTTTGACCTGTCTGCAAAAGTACTGAAAAAGTGTATTCGACGCTCGAGTGGAACTTTCCGTGCTCGAGCGCGAGGCTGTATCTGACGCTCAAGCAGGGCTTTCCACGCTCGAGTAGACCATGTTATATCAGTTTATGAATCTGATATTTCAGATCAATTTTTTATTTCTCTCTCTATCTCTAAAACTCTCTAGAATTTCAGATCTAGAGCTTCTCTCTCTAGAAGTCATCTTCTCTCTTTGATTTCTCCAAATCCATTGGGATTTAGACCTAAGTTCTTCGTCAAAGTTGGTTATCATCTCGAGGGCTTCGTTGTGTGTGGTGGAGATCGAGTTTAAGCATCATTGATTTTGGGGTTGAGTCTCAATTCTTCTTTATTACTTGAGGTAGAGATTTTCTTTGAGTTATATATATATTTTTGCAAGATCTAGATGATTTTCGAAATCATCATTTGATCTCTTTGAAAATTGATTGTTGATTCAAGAAGTTTAGCGATTTTGAAAGTGGGTTTGTCTCTTGTTCTTTTAGAATGATCTTATGGGTGTTGATCTTCATTGATTAAAGAAAAGATGATTTTTGAAAGTTTTCTTTCAAAAGATTTGAGTTGTATAGTTTTGGTGAGAAAACCTAGAAATTAGGGATTTTTAAAAGAAATTTAAAATCCATGAATGATATTGCTATATTTATTTTGTGTGTCAAAATAAATGGATGTTTGAAAATTTTCTTATTTATATTTATATAAATGATGAATTTCATGGAATATGAGAATTGTTGTTCATTTTGGAAATTATTGTTCAAAACGTTGAAATAGCCTTGAAATGACTAATTGTTGAGGATACTTGAGAAGAGGAAATTGTGTTATTCCTTGGATGATGAATCGGAATAAAAGTATTTATATTCATCTTGTGAAATTAGCATATCAATTCATTTGATTACATTAAACTTTGAAAGTTGATTTGAAAACTTGTATTGAGAAAAGAATGTTAAGAAACAAGTTTTCATGGAATGGTTTTGGGGTAAATATGTTGGTAAGTCTTGATAGGTGGTGTAGATGATATTGAATAAGTTAGCCTGAGAGTCCGGGGTGAAAGATCGAAAACCCATGCGGATAGGTGTCGCGCCTTTCGGTTAATACTGGTAAAAATGACAATTTGGTAGTACTTGTATAGTCTACTTGCAGACACAGACCTAGGGATTACCAGAGTCGTATTTACTGCCCTTGAAATAAATTGTTAAGTTTTGAACAATTGAAATTGCATGACATCATTGAGCATGATGGTTTTCAAAAGATAAAAATGTGATTTACTTTCAAAAAGCGGCATAACATGACATGTGCATTTCATCTCTTGAGACTTGTATAAAATATATATACTTTGTTAAGGATTTCCTATTGGGCTTTATGCTCACCCTACGGGATTTTTGTGCAGGAAAAGATATGGTGATCCCGCCTAACTAAAGGCGAGAAAATATGTGTTGAGAGTACAAGACTTTCATTTTGCTGTAACTCTGTTTGTAAGCCAAGGGTTGTATTTGTGTGGGTTTGAATAACCATTTTGTGTAACCAGGCCTAAGCCTTGGAAACTTGTAAGCCCTTGGGGGTATCTATTTGTTTATGTTATTTTGATTTGAAATGAATGTATTATCACCTGAAGACTATTTGTATCATGTAATGCAAGTGTGGGGATTTATTTTTAGTTTTACTTTAAAGAACCATGGTTGTCGTGTTATCATTTGGGTATAAAAATTAGGGCGTTACAACTTGGTATTAGAGCTACTAGATTTGAATACTTGGAGCTCATGGGAAGTGGTTGTTTTACCACCATGGGTTCATGCTGCATGATAGGTTGCATGATAAGAAGATGTTATACATTTTGTGACTATGCGATAACATGCTTATGTGGCTATATGGGTATGGGATTAGACTTTTGGGATATTGTTTGTGCTTGTTAAATTCCTTGAGGTCTTCTTAGATGGGTGTGTCATCAATACTCGTTCTACTAAGAATTCTTGGCTTTTCATGTGACGAATTTCATCATAAAACGATAATCTGTATGTGTTTACATGACTAAGTGCTTATGTAGAGTGAAATTAAATTGTCTATATGGTAGAGAAGGATATAGAAATTGTTTTTGTGATTGAACGTGTAAGGAAAATTACGGGCACGTATGGGTTAGTGTGCTAAATTATTTCTATTGTCCTATATAGGATGTCAGGAAGAGGTCAAACCCGTGGTGGTAGAGGTGGGAGACGTGGTAGGGCTCGTCAGGGTGTGCATGAGGTACCGGTCCATGGGATTTCGGTACAAGAGGAAAAGTCAGGCCAAGCTAATGTGGCCAAACAAGTAGAACAAGCGGGTCAAACTGCAATGAGGACCCTAGCCTGAGAAATAACGAGGGGCTATGAACTTGTTGAGGGCTAAGAACCAAGCCCAAGAGAACACCGTTGAGGCAAAGTCTAGTTTCCTTACTAGAGAATTTTTACGGGCCAAGCCGGATGAGTTCCTTGGTGGCCCCGAGCCCAAAAGAGCGGATGAGTGGCTCGAACAAACAGTGAAGACATTTGAGATGCTTCACATTGAAGATAGTGAACTAAGGGTGACCCTAGATGAGGGTCAATGGTGGAAGTACGCCCAGAGTAGTGAGGAACCGACATGGGAAGCATTTGTGATTGCTTTCCAAGATAAGTACTTACGTCCCACTGCTTGGGAGAGATTGAGGCAAGAGTTTCTAGACCTCAAACAAAATTACATGTCCGTGGCCGAGTTTAAAGCGGCTTTTTCTAGTCTATCCCGGTTTGCACCGGAGTTGGTGGCAACAAAAGAGCGCCGTTGTATCGAGTTTGAAAAGAAGTTAAGAACTAAGATCTTGTACAAAGTTGCCGGAAACATAATTCGGAACTATGCCTGTCTTATGGAGGCGGCGGTACATGTAGAGACTACAGTGCAGGCTGAGGAGGAGAAACTTCAGGGTTCAAGATTTAGGGGCCAGGAACCACAGGGGGACTATAGGCAGAATAAGAGGAGCAGAGGCAACTCCTCATCCAAGTCCCAACCTCAACAGTCTAGGTCTACCTTTCCTTTGCCTAGTTTAGGCCCAGGAAAGAGTACACAGAGTGGCTTTTCTTGTTTCAAGTGTGGCCAACCAGGTCACAAAGCCTTTGCATGCCCACAGAAGGGAGGAGGGTATTTAATGTTACCACCACCGCCACCTAATCGATCTCAAGGTCAATCTCAATCCCAGAATAGAGGCCAGGGGTTTAATTGTTTGAGGTCAAGGTATCATTAATTGAGAGTCCAGGAGGAGGACATTCAAAAAATGGCCTTCATACACGTTATGGCCACTATGAATTCCTTGTAATGCCTTTTGGGTGGACTAATGCACCGGCTTCCTTTATGGATTTGACGAACCGAATCTTCAGAGAATACTTGGACTTTTTTGTGGTCGTCTTTGTGGACGACATCTTAATTTATTCAACCTCTGAGGAGGCTCACTTACGGGTAGTGCTTGAATTGCTTAAGGAGCACCGTTTGTCTGCCAAATTTGATAAGTGCGAGTTTTGGCTCACCAAGCTGAAATTTTTGCAGCACATAATGTCGAGTGAAGGAGTGACTGTAGACTCCTCAAAGATAGACGTGGTACAGGATTGGGAACAACCCAAGAATGTTTTTGAGATCCGAAGCTTCTTGGGGTTAGTAGGATACTATCGATGCTTTGTAAGGGACTTCTCTAGACTAGCCGCACCTTTGACAAGGTTGACTAGGAAGGGTATCAAATTTGTGTGGAGTGAGGCTTGTGAAAAGTCATTCCAAGAACTTAAGACTAGATTAACTACTGCACCGGTTTTGATAATTCCGGAAAGGGATTTGAATTACACTGTCTATTGTGATGCGTCCGGGGATGGACATAATTGTGTCTTGATGCAAAAGGGAAAAGTTGTGGCCTATGGTTCACGATAATTGAAGACTCATGAGAAAAATTACCCCACCCATGATTTAGAATTAACGGCGATGTACCTTGAAAGTTTGGAGGCATTGCTTGTATGGTGAGAAGTTTGAAGCCTTCTCTGATCATAAGAATCTAAAATATTTTTTTTCTCAAAAAGACTTAAATTTACACCAACGGAGGTGGATGGAATTTATGGAGGATTATGACTTTGAGTTACACTATTATCCAGGGAAGGCTAATGTGGTGGCTGATGCTTTGAGTCGGAAATCTGTGAGTAGTTTGGCAAGTGTGGCCATTCAGAAATGGGTTATGCTAGGTGAAATTGGCAAGTTTGATTTGCACTTGGGTGAGTCCAGCGGGAGTGCAACCTTGTTTATTTTGAGTGCTCAACCTATCTTGATTAGTAAGGTCATAGAGGCACAACAAGGGGACCGTGAAGTAGGTCTATCCAGTTTAAAATTTCCAATGGGAAAGAAGAGAAAGGTTTGAACGTTCACTCGGATCTGAGTGTATGTTACCTAGACCGTTTGTTTGTACCGAAATCTTGTAGAGAAGTACTCCGGGAATTTCATCCCTCGCGCCTTGCGGTACATCCGGGAGGCACCAAAATGTACCGTGATCTTAGTCGTCCGTTTTGGTAGAGGGGTATGAAGCGAGATGTTGCTTATTTGTATCGAAGTGCCTTACTTGTCAACAAGTGAAGGCCGAACACCAAAAACCAGTGGGTTTGTTACAACCCTTACCGATAGCCGAATGAAAATTGGAGCATGTTACCAAGGATTTTGTAGTTGAGCTTCCTAGAACACAACGAGGCAATGACGCCATCTGGGTGACTGTTGATAGGTTGACAAAGTCTACCCATTTCATTCCGATGTGCACCAGCGACTCAGTTGAATGCTTGGCAGAGTTGTACATTACAGAGATAGTTCGACTTCATGAAGTCCCTGTGACTATTGTGTCGGATAGGGATGCTCGTTTTACTGCCCGGTTATGGCAAAGTCTTTAAGAGGACGTTGGGAATAAGTTAACTCTTAGCATCGCTTAATCATCCTCAAACCGATGGACAGTTGGAACGTACCATTTAGATTTTGGAGGACATGCTTAGAGCTTGTGTCCTTGATTTTAAGGGGCCTTGGGAAAGGCACTTACCATTGATTGATTTTGCTTACAACAATAGTTACCAAGCAAGTATTAGGATGGCACCATTTGAGGCCTTGTATGGCCGACCTTGTAGATCACCAGTTTGTTGGGCCGAAGTGGGTGATGCACCGCTACTGGGTTCGAAAATTGTTAGAGAGATAACCGAGAAAGTTGTTCTCATTCGGAAGAGGTTAGCTACGGCCCAAAGCAGACAAAAGAGTTATGCCGATAAGAGGAGACGACCTTTATCTTTCGAAGTTAGCGACCATGTGTCTCTTAAAATCTCACCAAGGCGGGGTTTGATGAGATTTGGTAGGAGTGGTAATTATCTCCAAGGTTCATTGGGCCTTTTGAGATCTTAGAGCGAATTGGGGAAGTGGCATACCGGTTAGCTTTACCGCCACAACTTTCCGGAGTTCACAACGTATTTCATGTAGCTATGCTTAGGAAGTATGAACTCGACCCTTCTCATGTGCTTGATTGGGCTAACTTGGAGGTAGATGAGGATGCCTCTTACAAAGAACGACCGGTTCAAATATTAGATACCCGGGAGCAAGTGCTACGGGGCAAAACTCTACCGTTGGTAAAGGTGCTGTGGAGACACCATGGGGTTGAAGAAGCGACGTGGGAACGGGAGACGGAAGTCCGCTCCAAATAGCCGAATTTGTTTGAAAATGCTTAAGTTGCTTTTCTTTGTAATATTCCCTAGTGTTGAGGGAAACATATTTAAAGTTGTTAACCACATGTTGATATATGCGTTGTTGTTTTAAGCATAAGGTTGTTGAGAGTTGCCATTACTTTTTGGGAAATTTCATATTCATGCGTATTTGGGAGGTTATTGTTAATACGATAACCATGGTGAAAATGGTGGAATCTGGTTGAGAGTTAGTATTGTGATTTGAAAATGAAATAGCGTGGTTTTGATTGCTAGAAACCCCTTTGTTTGGGTAGTTTAACTTGAAATTTCGGGGACAAAATTCTTTAAGAGGGGAAGTTTGTAGCGATCCCAGTTTTAACCCGTCTTTGTGTTTGTTCCGGGCTCAGGTTGGTATGGTTTTGAACAATGTTAAGTATCTTAGTTTCCCTGTATTCCCCTTATTTTAGTTATCGGGTTGTAGCGGTGTGTTTGGAACAGGTAATGTCTCCAAACCTTTATATACGAATCCAACTCGAATTGTGCCTTGCAGAGTTGTATCAGAACTTAATTATTTCATGCTTTGCTACTTTGCTGAGTAGGTCGGGGATCAAGCTGCCCGGTCAGCTCGCGGGGGTCCAGGGGCCAGCTTCCCTTGGCAGGTCTGGGACAGCGCCCAGGCGAGAACAAGGGGCAGTGCCCCCCGAAACAAAAATGCAAAATGCATTCGAAGTTACTTGTCCACTCGAGCAGCCGTTTATGCGCTCGAGCAGAGAATGTTTGGTTCCAGAAGTTTGACCTATCTATAAAAGTACTGGGAAAGTGTATTCGACGCTCGAACGGGAGGTTGTGTCTGACGCTCGAGCGGGGCTTTCCATGCTCGAGTGAACCATGTTATATCAGTTCGTGAATCTGATATTTCATATCACTTTTTTCAGTTCTCTCTCTCTCTCTCTCTAAAACTCTCCAGAATTTCTAATCTAGAGCTTCTTTCTTTATAAGTCATTTTCTCTCTTTGATTTCTCCAAATCCATTGGGATTTAGACCTAAGTTCTTCGTCAAAGTTGGTTATCATCTCGAGGGCTTCATTGTGTGCGGTAGAGATTGAGTTTAGGCATCGTTGATTTTGGGGTTTCATCTCAATTCTTCTTCAATACTTGAGGTAGGGATTTTCTTAGAGTTATAAATATATTTTTGCAAGATCTAGATGATTTTCAAAATCATCCTTCGATTGCTTTGAAAATTGATTGTTGATTCAACAAGTTGAGCAATTTTGAAAGTGGGTTTGTCTCTTGTTCTTTTAAAATGATCTTATGGGTTTTGATCTTCGTTGATTGAAGAAAAGATGATTTTGGAAAGTTTTCTTTCAAAAGATTTGAGTTGTATAGTTTTGGTAAGAAAACCTAGAAATTAGGGATTTTTAAAAGAAATTTAAAATCCATGAATGATATTGTTATATTTATTTTGTGTGTCAAAATAAATTGATGTTTGAAAATTTTCTTATTTATATTTATATAAATGATGAATTTCATGGAATATGAGAATTGTTGTTCATTTTGAAGATTATTGTTCAAAACGTTGAAATAGTCTTGAAATAACTAATTTTTGGGGATACTTGAGAAGAGGGAATTGTGTTATTCCTTGGATGATGAATCAGAATAAAAGTATTTACATTCATATTGTGAAATTGGCATATCAATTCATTTGATTACATTAAACTTTGAAAGTTGATTTGAAAACTTACATTGAGAAAAGAATGTTGAGAAACAAGTTTTCATGAGATGGTTTTGGGGTAAATACGTTGGTAAATCTTGATAGGTGGTGTAGATGATATTGAATAAGTTGACTTGAGAGTCCAGGGTGAAAGATCGAAAACCCGTGCGGATAAGTGTCGAGACTTTCAGTTAATACCAGTGAAAATGACAATTTGGTAGTACTTATATAGTGTACTTACAGATACAGACCTAGGGATTACCAGAGTCGTATTTACTACCCTTGAAATAAATTGTTAAGTTTTGAACAATTGAAATTGCATGACATCATTGAGCATGATGGTTTTCAAAAGATGAAAATGTGATTTAATTTCAAAAAGCGGCATAGCATAACATGTGCATTTCATCTCTTCAGACTTGAATAAAATGTATATACTTTGTTAAGGATTTCCTATTGGGCTTTATGCTCACCCTACGGGATTTTTGTGCAGGAAAAGATGTGATGATCCCGCCTAATTAAAGGCGAGGAAATATGTGTTGAGAGTACAAGGCTCTTATTTTGCTGTAACTCTGTTTGTAAGCCAAGGGCTGTATTTGTGTGGGTTTGAATAACCATTTTGTGTAACCAGGCCTAAGCCTTGGAAATTTGTAAGCCCTTGGGGGTATCTATTTGTTTATGCTATTTTGATTTAAAGTGAATGTGTTATCATTTGAAGACTATTTGTATCATGTAATGCAAGTATGGGGATTCATTTTCAGTTTTACTCTAAAGAACCATGGTTATCGTATTATCATTTGGGTATAAAAATTGGGGCGTTACATGATTGGTACGATACCTAGACAATCAATCCACTATTCTACGGAATTAGTATTTAGTTTAGTTTTTTATTTTTGATTGAAAAATGACCGATCATTTTCTCTCTCTATCTTGCCATGCACCACCAAGTCTACCACCATACTTGCCTCTACACCCTCCTATTTCTATTGTTTTTCATCACCAAACAATATTTTTATTTTATAAAAAGACTAATAATACTTGTTTGTCTCCTGAGAGGATTTGTTAAGGATTTTGATGGCCTGAACACACTTGTCAAACTAGTAGTTAAGAAGCATAAGAAGCATCGTGGCCACATTTCAGCCAATGAAAATTTTCCAAGAACCTTCCAGTGCTACAATCCTTTTATAAAATATGCCGTCAATTTAAGGGTTATAGTAATGGTTTTGAAGAAATGAGGTTAGAATAGTACATATGATCACATGTCATTTTCATTTGTTAAATAATTTATGATTTTTTAATTAACATAGTTATGATTTTTTACAGGAACTTTGCTACTTTTTGTATTGGGCTCTATTGGTTTTTAATTAGGAGGACAAAGTTATCTTTCTTAACATTGTATAGAAGTTCTCGAAGCAAGACTTCAAAAAATTTCAAGAGGTTATCATACGTGATGAGAGGGATGACAGTTCGAAAGAAAATCCACAAGGAGTGTAAGAAGCACATCAACAAGTAGGGAAAAAGAGAAAAAGGGTACAGCTGGGGAAAGTAAATGCATAGGCCATGCCAAAAATGCAAGGTTGGGACGTAAAGGAAAAAATTTTGCCACAATGTTGTCATGGCCCTAGTTATTTTGCTTAAATGCTCACAAGCTAAGAAAGTGATGCTAAGTTAGCCTTTAACCCTTTAGTGTGCAAGAGAAAGAGCTAGCACACACACAACGGAGAACACAAGTGAGTTTGAGTGAATACTTGTATTGCTCTAGAGAACTTTACACTCAAGTTAGATGTGAGGCAATGAGCCTGCACTCCTTTTATAGGCACCCTTGGCCTTCTATGAACAATCTAGAATACATTATTAAATGAGGTGTGTAGAAGCTTCATGGAGTTCTCTACAACCTTCAAACAAGCCTCTAGAAACTATTTTATAATATGCTATACACATCTAGAATTATATACAATATTCTTATATCTTCCTGTGCTTTCTAGGAAGTTCTTGATTCTTCAATTAGTCTTCATTCTTGTAGACTTCCTCTAAGATGGACTCTGTTTAGGTAAATCTTGACTGGATGTGACAGTGTGATCTTAAACAACTTTATTCGTATAGTATGAAAGGTTAGAATTATAGAGATTTAGGAGGCATTTACTGGATCCATGGAAATGCCTTACACCACTACTGTGATTGGGTAATGCTATAGTATTTTAATTTTTTGTTTTTATTAGATTTTATTTTTTATTATTTATGTAGCATGTTAAATTTTAATAATAAGTTAAAGATGGAAGGGATGCAAATCGAGTAGCAATAGAAAATCTTCTATCTATTTTCATAGAAGCTATACCTTGCATCTTTGAAAAGCTAATACTAGAAAATTTCATCCCATGTGTAAGGAGTTTAAGTAGGTGTTGCTAATGTTTTATTTACTAATGTTGTAAATATGTACAAATACACTATTGGTTTTTATTTTTATTTATTTAAAATTATTATTATTACTTTGTTTTGTAGGAGAAATTGGGTGACTTACCAAAAAGAAAATGCATAATGCCCCTGCATTAGTCTAAAACAAATGCAAATTCCAAAGCTTAGTTTCTAGTAGTCTATTTATTTTTTATTTGTATCGGTACTGATTGGTTTCTTTTTTTTTCTTTTTTCAACTACTTATGAGCATAATGTTGGTTTTTTTTGTCATTAGGTGTGGTCTTTGTTGAAGAGGTGCTTTGTACAAGAAAGCCTTGAAATTGGAGAGTCAGGATTGTTGGTAATGATCACAAATTTAGGATATGTTTCCATTAGCAGTAGCTTGTATTTTATATTTTGGATTTTTCATGCTGAACATAGTCTACATATTTGAGTTTTTTTCTTACAATTAGTTACTGACTCTTCCACCGTTTTTGGTTAAATACTTGCAAGTAATATGCAATATCTGGAAGTTGTTCTTTAGAATGATGGTTTCACATTATATGTTTTAATTGTTTTTTTTCTTTGATTGGATCATATTGTTGTAATTGTTCATTAGTCTTTGACTCAAATACAACAATATTGTTGTATTTGTTAGATGGCTAAGGTTCTTTTGAAGGTAGAAAAATCATATTACAAGTGGGAGAGGGAAATTCTAATTATGTAAAAAATTAGGATGGATATTCAAAATGATGCCAACTTTGTGGATCACTTTTGCTACCACTATTGCAATATAGTTGCTACAATGGTATATGATATGTAGAAGAAAGAAAGAAAGAAAGAAAGAAGGCATTACCTTCATTTAATCTACACTTCCTACATCCCATGTGTACAAGACATATAAATGAATGCGACTCATTATGCTAATTATAGGGTGCCTAAACTTTTAAAATTATTGCAATACAGTGTGATGATTATTATGTTGGGTTTAGATATTAAGACACACTTATAGTATGAGACACAACTATTAATATCGCTAGTATAGTATAAAATACGCTTCATTTACCTATTGTAATGTGACTTTTTTGTTTTTCTTCTTTCCTTTCTTGCATTTTTATTTGATCACATCATGTTTTCTTGCATTCTACTCGTTTAGATTTTCTTGGTAAATTTTGTATGGGTTTAATTCATGTTATGTAGAGATGTTAAATGAATTAACTACTCGTATTTTACTCATTAAAAGCTCATTCGAGATACTACTTGTTATGTAAACAAGTCAAGCTTGAATATAAGTTTAAACTCGTTAAATTTTCAAATCAAGCTTGAACAATTTTGCTCAATAAACTCATATGCGCTATAAAAAAATCAAGATACTCGAGCTCGACTTGTGTTTAGCTCATTAAAAGCTTGTTTAAGATCGGCTTGTTACATAAACAAGCCAAGCTTAAACATATTTGTAAGCTCGTTAATTTATCAAACTAAGTTTGAACAACCTACTGCTCAGCTAAACTCAACTTATTTTCAACCCTAACTAAAACATCTGTTTTCTCTTTTTGTCTTTTTTAGCATTGCTCTCTTTTTGGTTTTGTTTACCATTTTGATCCTATAATTTTTTCACAGTTCACATTGTTGCATTTTGTTAAGGCTTAGTAAAAAAATTATTTTATTGCTACCGATATATGTGATATGTTATTACTATATTGATAAGATACATAAGTAAGGAATCTATTTGATCAATTCAATGATATTATATAAGATGTTAAATAAAATATAAATAATACGCAAACCAATTTTTTGTGTTAAATTTTCATAGAATGATGTTGTTTCTTTTGTTGTCCTCCTTCTAATAAAAATACTATTAATTATAATTTCAAAAATATCATCAACACATAATTCTAGATGCATATGTTAATTTAGAATTTCATTGACAACTAATAAGTGGAACTAAACGTAGAACCAATTTTTCTCTATCATGCCCCCAAAATGTAGAGACTCGAACTAACCATTCCACATCTCAATTACATACATTATTCATTCAACATGTAGAAGCTTAATTAAATTTCAAACATTTGATATTTATAACATCCTCGTAATATTACAAATCATATTTCATGCATTGATACATTCACTAATTTTAAAACCTGAATCTATAGCATGTGATCGATAAGCATCAATGTCTAAACTATTATAATTTCATGCCTTATTAGCTATAAGTTTCCAAAACTATACTTGATTGCAACAAAAGTAGGTAATAAGCCAAATATAGAAAAACCCTAGGCTTATACAAAATAAAACAACAAAATAAGCGTTCAGCTCCAACGTCATTCCAAGCTATCCCTTGGCGGAGGTATACTATCAGCACCTGAAATGTTTTTCAACGGAGGGTGAGCTAAAGCTTAGTAGAGATAATTTAATGACATGTCTGATATTTAACAATGTCATATGGTGAATGCATATGAAATGTCGTTACAAAACAAATATTTTTTCCATTTTGAAACAATGCTATGCCAAAGTTCAAAATCACAATTCATTATTCTTTCCTTTAAAACCGAAAATAGGGTGGTAAATACACATTGATAATCTCTAGCTATGTGTTTGCAAGTAGGCTCATGAGCGCTACCAAGCTACTTTACCGACAACTAACTGGAGGGAAGGCATCCTGACTGTGCAGCTTTTAGGATTTTCACCATGGACACTTAAGTCAACTTAATTAACCACAACCACACATCCTATCACACCCCGTATTTTGTTACTCGGATAACATTACCAATATTCATTAATTAAGTCCATTTACAGTAACATTTCATCATTGGATGAAATGATTAATGATTAAATATACATATTCTCTCTCGTTATAAAACAATGACATTTACATACAAATAAAAGAAATACCCTGAGGTTTACAATAAAAGAGAGGACACTACTTTTTATTAAAAAAAAAATAGCACTCAGCCAAATAACAAAACAAATGAAGTAGTACAATCCATTACTACATTACACTTATGAAATGGTAAAACCCATCGTTTGATCTTCAAATTCGAAAAGCATTCCCTGTACACATGTGCAGGCAGGGAGTGAGCAACCACTAGCTCACCAAGCAATCTCATATTAAAACATTAGAAGATATGCGGGTACCAAAATACTCATAGATATACGTGAAATCATATCATGTCAAAACCATATGATTTTATTACATAATCTCTTAAATCCAATTTATTTAATTAACCACAACAAGTTTACTTAAATAAATAAGCATGCTTCAATAGCAATAGCACATCCTTTTCAATTCATTTAATTATCTCATTATCAATTGAATCAAATAATTAAACAATTCATCAAATCCATTTTATACGGTCTTATGAGATGAATGCATATACCATGTTATGCTCAAAATATTTTTCTCATCTTTTGAAAATCTTATGCACAATGCCATTTTGAAAAACACATTAATCCAACAATTTCAAGAAAATTCCAAGATGGTAAATACGACTCAGGAAATCCCTAGGTTGGTGTTTGCAAGTAGACTATACAAGTACTACCAATTTGTCATTTTTACCAGCATTAATTGGAAGGCTCGACACCTGTAATCTGTCATTTTTACCAGTAGACACCTGTAATCTGTCATTTTTACCAATATTAACTGGAAGGCTCGACACCTATCATCTATACTACCTTTCAAGACTTACCACCGTATTTACCCCAACATCATTTCATGAAAACTTGTTTCCCAACATTCCTTTCTCAATGCAAAGCTTTCAAATCAAATTTCAAAGCTCATCATTATCAAATGAATTGATATGCCAATGCAACGATTAATAATACAATGCAATAATTCTTCCACTTTCAATACTTCCACACAATATTCCCATTGTGATCAAAATTCTCATTTCTCATTTCAATATAATTTCTCAAGATAAATATAATTACTTTTATTCCAATTCATCCATGGGACAACAAAATTCTCACACTTAGAGTAATCTCAACCATTTAGTCACTTCAAGACTATATCAACATTTTTAACAACAATTTCCAAAATTTCAACAATTCTCATATTCCATGAAAACCATCATTTATATGAAAACAAATAAACAATTTTTCAACCATCATTTATTTTGGCACACAAGATGAATATAACAACATCTTCAAAGATTGTCAACATATTTCTTAAAAACTCACAATTTCTAGGTTTTCTCACCAAAATCACTCATTTTCATTTATTGAAAGAAAGTCACCAAAAACATCTCTCTTCAATCCTCATAGTTCAAAACCCTCAATTTCTTTTTTAAAAGGAACAAGAAAGTAAACCCACTTTCAAAAAAAAAAATCTCTTATCTTCTTGAATCAACAATCAATTTTCAAAACAAATCAAAGGATGATTTTGAAAATCATCTAGATCTTGGCAAAAACATAGATATAACTCAAAGGAAATCCCTACTTATTAAATATTACAATTTCCATCCTACGATGTCAAAAGTTATGGTATAATCTCAGTAACACACTTTTAACCATAACGGATATAACCTTTTAATCAAAACTAATTTAATTCACCAAATTAGTAAGTTTATTATATTCAAAAAATTTCAAATTAATAATACCAAACCTAACTTCACTTGCCTCATCCCTCAAACATAACTATATTTCAACATAACCATTTTTCATGCCAAGATATTTAAAGATGTAATATTTTTACCAAATTCTCTACCAATAACAAATTCACAACTTTTTCTAAAATTACTTAACCAACGTGATATTTACATCAAAAATTATGAAATATGCCCAACAGTAACATTTTCAAGGTTATGAGTTTGAAAGTTCACATTTCACAATTTTATTTAAATAAAAATGAACACAACTTAATCATTGACATATCATCTTTTATAAAATATCATGAATGTAACACTTTTAGATTTTTTAATTCCAAAACAACTCTATAATTTCTACTTAAGCATTTACTCCATATTCCTCAACATTAATTTATTTTTCTCAAAAATAAATTCCAAATCAAAGATTAAAAAAAATCAACTTTATATTTCTCAAAATAAATCATGTAATCATAATATGATGTAAATACAATCATACAACTATTAAATTTTATTTTCAGGTTTCTTTGCAAAATTATCAGCACAAAATGATTTTTCCAAATCAATCTCAAAATGCCAACATTCTTAACATTTCAATATAATTTTTCTTCCAAAAATTACCAAACAAAAATCTATATATATATGCAATACCTCTTATAATGATATATTTTTTCAAAATAACCCTAACATAACTTTTATGTAAAAATATGAAGAAAGTCTCTACCTCATTTAATGAAGAAGAGCAAATCTGGAAGGCAAATCTTGCCCGATCATGAATCCGAAACTACAATTGCGAAGATTACGACGAGCTTTCCTACTATCATTTACAACACTTTTACAAAATCTCACTCTAAAGACTCTTATTTCAAGTTCAAATATTGAACAACAATGGTGAACATGGAGAGAGAGAGAGAGAGAGAGAGATGAGCTCTCTATTCAGCTCAAGAACGCAAAAAGGAGGAGAAAGGAAATGCAATGGTGTGGGCGACAACCCCATGTGGGTTGTCTTCCCAAGAGTGGTTTCTTTTCAAGAAAATAATTTAATTTTTGTAATAATACCTCAAAATATTATAATATAAATTATAAAATGATATAATTGTTCTCACTATAAAATATAATATTTTGTACACCATAAAATATAATATTTTGCTCACCATGAAATATACACCCATTTTATACACTATAAAAATATACAAATTTTCACCATATGGTACACACCACGAATTCAACTTTCAAACATATATTATAACCATATATAATAAATAATTACAACTCCGAATATGGTCACTACTAATCACGTAATTAAAAAGGACTAAACAGTTAAACATGAGCCATAAACAAACTCAAATTAAATTGAATCCAAACCATGGGTCTTAAATTAAATTCCCAAACATTGCCCAATTATATACCAAAGTAGACTCAACAAATCTAATCCAAATCATGATCTAAACATTAAAAATTAAATAACAAAATTCTGCTATAAATTCAACTAAATACTAATCAGTCCATGAATTTTCATAAAATAAATACTCATCATTAAATTCTAAAATTTTTATCCAACGTGCTAGAATCATATGGGAACAACATATAAAAATTTCATAATTTTCTAAGATCAAGAACTATTTTTAAAAAATACAAAATAGAATTGTTTTTGCAGAGAATTTACACAACACTCAAATTCGAAAATTTGCTCAATTAAATTACGCATTGGCTATTTTTTTTATAAAAATAAAAAATAAAAAAAAATCGGTCATTACACATCCTAATCAGATTCACCATACTATTCACCCTTTTTCTCAAACAAATACTTTTCAACATTATCAAATGTACAAGTACGAAACAAATGATAAAATGGAATGCATGTGTAAATATGGTTTTAGTTCACCTGGTTATCATGTAATCTTTACAACAAGTTAATGTTATCCTCCGCCGATAATCAAAATAGTTATCTCCATTCAATATATTCCAAATGGACAATATAATGAAAGCAACATTGATAATTTCCAATAACATCAACATAACGAAATATTTCTCAAGAGTTCAAAATTCTCAAAGTCTCACCAATTTCCATAGTTAGCCCATGTTTATGAGTTCACCATGAAGTTCATAATTTCTCAACAACACCAATAATTTCTCAACATGGAACATTTCTAGGGTTTTGATAGAATTGGGAATTTCTTACCTTAAAGAAAACAATTTTCCTGAAAAGTTCAATACAACTCATCATCATAAACAACTAGCTAGGGTTTTAAGAAAATCACTAAGAAAACCCCTTTTTTTATGCACTTAAAATATGCATTAATCAAACCCTAATCTCTTAAAGTGTTTTTTAAGTTTTTATTTTTGGCAATCTCGTTTGACAAAAATCGTTTCAGTTATAATTGTATTCGATCTTTTATTTCCGTGAGGCTATGAGTTTTAGATGCAAATCCAACCCGAAGTGTGCCTGTACAGAGGAGTGTGTGATCTTAATCTTATCTTGTTTGCTACTTCGCTGACTATGTCGAGGATCGAAGTTTCACTCGCCTGCAAAAGTACTGAAAGTTGTTTTTTCTTGCTTGAGCGGCCATTCCTGCGCTCGAGCATAGATCCACTCGAGCGGCCATTCTTGCGCTCGAGCGGAGATCGTGGATCTGTTTTC
This sequence comes from Camellia sinensis, assembly GCF_004153795.1. Classification (NCBI taxonomy): domain Eukaryota; kingdom Viridiplantae; phylum Streptophyta; class Magnoliopsida; order Ericales; family Theaceae; genus Camellia; species Camellia sinensis. The sequence goes on from NW_021026657.1 coordinate 273,386, forward strand.
TATAAATATGTGTTTCAGTCTAATTTTAGGGTACGTCATCCAGATCTTCTCCTTGGGTATTAGGGTTTTATCTAGAGTTTCTTTGCTTATTTCCTTTGATATTTGTGAGAGATTAATCTGGAATTGGGTGGATTATATCAAAGGCTTTGTTTAGTTTGCTTTATTTAATACAAAAAAGAGAGTTGTTCTTCAGTGGATTCCGGGGAATATGGGCCTGAAGCATTGGTGGATTCTAGAGTGGCTCATCGTTGTGGATTCAACATCGGCGTTGTGGATTCAACGTTGTACAAGACAATTCCAAAGTGAAGACGGGACAGAAAAAGGCGCATAGGGGTCGGTTCAATTCAGGCGTGGATTTGCTAGGTAATTGAAAATACACTTATTTAATTTCTTTATGTCTTCTTAGTGGATTATTTTGTGGCTTTTGCCCGTGATTTTTTTTTTATCACAATTGGAAGCGCTCTAATTGTGGTTTTTCCAAGTAAAATTATTATGTCGATTTGTCTTGATTGTTTGATTAGGATTGTTATTTACTGCTAAAAATTAATACATAATCATAAATCAATATCTAGGGGATTTCTAGATTTTTCAATGTTAAATTATTCGAATAACACATAACAAGGCTAAATGACATGCAAATCATTAAAGAATCCCTACCTCAAAGCAAAAAGGAAGAAGAGAGCAACACCCAAAAATCAACAGAGATGAAAATTCAAAATTTTCAAATTAAAACATAACCCTCAACGCGTCCTAGGTTTTGGCCTTAAGGACTAGGGGTAAGAAATGGGTAAAAAGATATGAAACCAAGAGTTTAAAAGCTTAAAGGGCTAAAAGGGTGATTTGAGAGAGAGGAGGAAAAGATGAGATCAAAAAGTAAATATTTTCAACTTTTATGTGATATTTATAGACAAACGCATCGTGGGCACCACATCGTGGGCACCACATCGTGGGCCTGAGAGTTACAATCACGATCGTGGTAACCCCGTTGGTTGGCATGATCCCGCAGTTCGTGAGCCACCATCACAAGCCATGCACTTTCTTTTATGCCAACAGACCTGGAGGTCATGTTTCGTCACAACCTAGTCGTGGCCCATCGCGGGTGCAACCTTCCAATCTCACGGGCGCGACAAAAATAGTAGCAGGCTTGACCTTTCAAACAGAAGGAAAATACGCCAATGGTGTTGAGTTAAAACCAAGATTCCCTGTGACAATTAAATAACTAAAAGATACAAAACAACCCAAATAGATGCAAACTCAATACCAATGAGCATAAAAGGGTCGGGTCTTGACTCAGGTCACTATACTTACCTTTCTTAAAGAATAAGATTTTTTAGATTTTTCTAATAATAAGGTAAACTAGCAAAAATATTGAAAGTTGATAATTCATCATTGATTTCGCAACAAAGCGAAGATGATTGCTCGAATAATTTCATAATAGAAAAATCCAACAATGAAGACTAATCGACTATCCACTAAACCTAACCCAAATGCATCTCGATAAGGACATAAAGATGACTTATAAGTGATCATAATTACGCAAAAGGAGAGAAAGAAACTTCTCATATAAATTGATTTGTTTAGAACTAGAAATAGCAATCCACCTAATACAACTCTCAAGCGCAAAATTTATTTAGATTTATATGGCTAAGCATTTATTGTCTTTGATTTAACTATCACTGATATAACATATAGTTCTAAAACATATGGGAGACTTTATGACACTAACAAGAGTAAGGAGTTGGAACAACAATTAAAGGGTTTTTTTTATGGATAGTTAAACCAGCAGCTTCAGTCATGTCCAAATCTTCCCCACTCACTCCATCTGGTAACGATAAGTTAAACTTGTGAACAACACTTGCAAGTGCAAGCTCATCAACATTCGTGGCGAATAGAGTACCAGGGCAACCCCTTCGACCAGCACCAAAAGGAATAAACTCAAAGTTGTGCCCTTTGAAATCTATTCAACTATTCAAGAACCTCTCTGGCCGAAACTCCTCAGGATCTTCCCATGATAATGGGTCTCTTGCAATTGCCCAAGCATTGACAATTACTTGTGTGCCAGCTACAATGTCATAATCCATTACCTTGGCATCTTGGATTGATTCTCGGGGAACCAACAATGGAGCTGGAGGATGCATCCTTAGAGATTCTTTGATCACCGCTTTCAAATAGTACATGTTTTCTAAATCATTCTCGGTTATGTTCAGTTTGCCTTTGGCTATTTTTCTCACCTCATTTTGTAGTTTCTTCATGATTTGTGGGTGTTTTAAGAGCTCTGCCATTGTCCACTCCATAGTTGTAAATATGGTATCAGTTCCAGCAACAAACATGTCCTGAATTATTATTGTAAAAGATCATAAGAAATTTCATCTTTACATATTATTTGATTGCTAGGAATTGTAACTCTCTAACAGTTCTAATTATTTATTTAAAAATATTTACAAAAATAAGAGCTTGCGTGCAATGTTTTGAAACTAGGACCATTGGGCAAATCGAAAAAAAAAATCAGGCTAAGGATTGCTGGTTCAACTGTTAGGTCAATTGGAATAAAATCGTGACGACATATTTATATCATAAATATATTAAATATTATTCCTAAATAAATAAATAAAAATACTAGCCAAGATACAATCATTTAAATTATATTTATATTTCAGGATATGTATATTTACATAAATATGTTGACCAAATATATATGTTTATATATAAATATTTATAATAATGTACGAAATTTACTTTATCTCCTGTAGTTCAATTATAGACAAGGAACCCCTTTATAATTTTGGATTAAAGTGCAAAACTAACACTGTTAATAATGGTGAAAAAATTACCTAAATACTCTTATACCATATTCACTTTTTCTCTTCTCTAATCCATATAATTTTCTATCTTAACCACATATTTAACAAATTAAATCATAACTTAAATTGAACCCCCTAATTTATTAGCATAAAATTAACTTAATTTAATTTTCAATTTTATTTGTTTAACCTAATTTCTTATTTATTAACATTTTAAATTAAACATATGTATTAAACCATAAATTAACCTAAATATCTTGATTTATTACCATAAAATGAAATCATCAAATTACTTTAATCTAATTTTTAATTTTTATTTAATAGCACTTTGAAATAAACATAAACATTCATATATATAAATACATAACGAATTAAATCATAAATTAAACTAAACACTCTAATTTATTACCATAAAATTACCTTATTTAATAAGATTTTAAATTAAACGTGTATATATAAAAAATCAAACCATAAATTAACTTAAATACCCTAATATATTACCATAAATTAAATCATCAAATTACTTTAATTTAATTTTTAATTTTAATTTTTAACCTAATTTTTTATTTAATAAAATTTTAAAATTAACATAAATATACACACAAATATATATACATAATTAAATCATAATTTAAAAGAAAAATTACAATCCAGCATTCTTTTTACAAAAATAATTACAAATTTATGAAAAAATTTAAAACTTTAATTATTAATGTTCATAAGTTTCCCACTAATCTAAAATTATTTTTAAAAAGTTACACTAAATTGTAATTGCCCCTAAATTAAACTAAAAAATTTAATTTACTACCATAAACTTACCTTATTTGATAAGATTTTATATTAAAAATTCTCCACTTTAGCATCCAAACCATTGATTCGATTCATCCAAGCAAGCCACAGTCGCAAAGTCGGGAATTCAACTAAAGGGGACATATTAAAGATAATATTGATTTATTTTTATTTTTTTTATAATAAACAATGGTAAAATATTACTAAACTTAAATATTTTGAGTCTATTTGAATAACTATGAACTTCAAATTAAGCCATTTGAGGTTGAATTTTATAAAAAATATTGGAGTGTAACTATTATAGGTAGATTGAAAAATTATAAAAATAAATAAATAAATAAGTTGAGATAGAAATGATATATTTTAGTAGAAAATTTTTCTAAAAACACATCGCAAAATAGTGTGTATTATATGTCGCAATTATAATATTAATTATGACTCCTTGTGGTATTGGTCATAACTTAGTTATGATTTATTATGATTGTTATTTTGGTTAAAACATTCAATTATGACTCATTGTGGTATTAGGTAACTTATGACTTAGTTATGACTAGGATGGCAAGAGGTAGGGTATGAGTCGGGACATCCACCGCACCCGCACCCAAACCCAAACTCAAACTCAATTCCAAACTCGCAAATATAACTCCCACCCTCGACTCGAACCCAATCAGAATTTTCAAAAGCTTTTCCAAATCCGACTATATCCTATTCAACCATCCCTGCACACATTCTGTTAGGATCAGGGATAGTCGGAGACTCGACAGATCGCGATATTTTGTCATCCCTAATTATGACCTATTAGAATTATTTTTAGGTTATGACCGAAGAAGTAGTGTTTGATTGTTATTTATTGTAGTCTTTTTAGTTATAACTGAAAATGATTTAATCATAACATTTTTTAGTGTTAATATCATGAAATATCATAACATGCATATAGTATAGCTTTTTGGAGAGAGTGTATGGTAAAAGGACCCATTTTAGTAGGATCTTTGTAATTAGAAAAAAAAAAAACAAAAAATCCTTAATTACAATTTGAAGGAAGGCACTATTACAATTTTATAAAAGATATATAAGACATAATTTATATATATATATAGGGGTGCTAATAGAATTATCAAAAAGCTAAGGGGCACGTGACCTTGATCCTTGAGTAAATTTGCCCTAAGATGTAATTCCCTCCATTGAAAACACTTAACAACTCTCCAAGCATTGCGTGGAGTTTCTTAAATCATAAAATACATAAACACTTGAATTTATGACAGTCGCTATTTTTATTTCTTTTTACTTTAAATATATTTTTTATTTGTCCTTATTATATATAGTTATTATTTTTATTTCACTTTATTTCAAATACACTCTAATTTTTGTATAATAAAGATAAAGGAAATTGGGTTAAGTGGAACTTTGTAATCTAAAACCCAAAATGCTGAAAATTTGAATATATGACATATTATATATATATATATATAATTATATCATAAATTAACCTAAATACCTTAATTTATTACTATAAAATTAAATTATCAAATTACTTTAATCTGATTTTTTTATTTAATAAATTTTTTAAATAAACATAAACACACACACACACATATATATATAAAACAAATTAAATAAAAAATTAACCTAAATGCCATAATTTATTACCATAAGATTAAATCATACCATAATCCAATTTTTAACTTTTCACCCAATTTGTTACTTAATAACATTTTAAATTAAACACACACACACGCACATATATAACAAATTAAATCATAAATTAACTTAAACATCTTAATTCATTATCATAAAATTATCATAATCTAACTTTTAATTTCTAACCTAAATTCTCATTTAAAAATGTAGTGATTCCAGTTTTGCCACTTTACTGAGTATGTCAGAGATCGAGCTAACCGGTCAGCTTGTAAGGGTCCAGGGGGCACCTCCCTTTGGCGGGTCCAAGGGCAGCACCCTGGCGGGGATCGAGCTGCCCGGTCAGCTCGAAGGGGTCTAGGGGGCAGCGCCCCTTGATGGGTTCTAAGGCAACGCCCTAGCGGGGTTGAGGAGCAGCACCCCCGAAGCAAAAATGCAAAATACATTAGAAGTTGCTTGTCCACTCAAGTGGCCATTTATGCGCTCGAGCAGAAAATGTTTAGTTTCAGAAGTTTGACCTATCTGCAAAAGTACTAAGAAAGTGTATTTGATGCTCGAGCGGGGCTTTCCACGCTCGGGCGGACCATGTTATATCAGTTCGTGAATATAATATTTCAGATCACTTTTGTATATCTCTCTAAAAACATTTCATCTCCCTTCTTTCTACATTTCCCTACGCCAAATTGGATCAAAATCTTGATTTCTCAAGATCCGTTGAGAGTTAGACCGAAGTTCTTCATCAAAGTTATGTAACTTCTCGAGGGCTTCGTTGTGTGCGGTGGAGATCGAGTTTTGACACCATAAATTTTGGGGTTTCATCTCATTTATTCTTTAAAACTTGAGGTAGAGATTTTCTTAGAGTTATATATATATTTTTGGAAGATCTATATGATTTTCAAAATCATCTTTCGATAGCTTTGAAAATTGATTATTGATTCAAGAAGTTTAGTGATTTTGAAAATGGGTTTGTCTCTTGTTCTTTTACAATAATCTTTTGGGTCTTGATCTTCGTTGATTGAAGAAAAGATGATTTTGAAAAGTTTTCTTTCAAAAGATTTGAGTTGTATAGTTTTAGTGACAGAACCTAGAATTTGGAAAAAAATTTTAAGAGATTGAAAATCCATAAATGATATTATTATATTTATTTTGTATGTCAAAATAAATGAATATTTAGAAAATTTCTTGTAATATAAATGATGAATTTCAGGGAATATTAGAATTATTGTTCATTTTGGAAATTATTGTTCAAAACGTTGAAATAGTCTTGAAATGACTAATTGTTTAGGATACTTGAGAAAAGTGAATTGTATTATTCCTTAGATGATGAATTGGAATAAAATATTTGTATTCATCTTGTGTTATTGGTATATCAATTCATTTGATTACATTAAACTTTGAAAGTTGATTTGAAAGCTTACATTGAGAAAAGAATGTTGAGAAACAAGTTTTTATGGAATGATTTTGGGATAAATACGTTGGTAAGTCTTGATAGGTGGTGTAGATGATATTGAATAAGTTAGCCTGAGAGTTCGGGATAAAAGACTGAAAATCCGCCTGGATAGGTGTCGAGCCTTCCAGTTAATACCGGTAAAACTGACAATTTTGTAGTACTTTATAGTCTATTTGTAGACACTGACCTAAGGATTACCAGAGTCGTATTTACCACTCTTGAAATTAATTGTTAAGTTTTGAAGAATTGAAATTGCATGATATCATTGAGTATGAAAGTTTTCAAAGATGAAGATGTGATTTTCTTTCAAAAGAGATAGCATGACATGTGCATTTCATCTTTTGAGACTTGTATAAAATGTATATACTTTGTGAAGGATTTTCTACTAGGCTTTATGCTCACTCTATGGGATTTTTGTGCAGGAAAAGATGTGGTGATGCCGCCTAACTCAAGGCGAGGAAATGTGTGCAGAGAGTACGAGACTCTCATTTTGTTGTGACTCTCTGTGTAAGCCAAGGGCTGTATGTTTGTGGGTTTGAATAACTAGGCTAAAGCCTTGGAAACTTGTAAACTTTTTGGGGTATTTATTTGTCTATTTACTTGTTGTTGGATTAATGTATTGTGGCATGAATAACTATTGTATCATGTAATGTAAGTTTAGAGATTTATATTCGGTTTTTCTTGAAAAAATCATGGTTATTGTATTATCATTTGGATTAGAAATTTGGGACGTTACAAAAAACATTTTAAATTAAAGTATTGTCAGAAGAGGACATTTAGGGTTAGGGTTTAGCTAGAAATATGATTTAATTTGGAGAAGAAGATGAAAATGAGAATAATTTTCACATTTGATCCAATTTGTCTTTGACTTGGGATTTTTGCATTGCTTACTTTTAATTTGAGAGAGTGTGACACACCTTTCGTTACTTTTAACAGAAAAAATTGACGGTAACACTTTAATTCAAAATCATAAGAGGCTCTCTATATATATTTGAACCATAAAAAGTAAAGTGTTTTGAAGCAAAACCGAAAGGGAAAAAGTAAATTTTGTTTGATTTCCTGCGCCTTAAACCCTATAAATTCATTCTCTAGTTTCATTTCCAAGAATCCATAGGTTATGTTTGGATTTATTCAAAATCAACTAGTTCATTGACTTATTGAAATAATTAAAATTTTCTCTATTTTAATTTTCTTTTTCAAGGGAAAAAAATAATAATTGAAACCTAACTATTCCCGTCCTTTTTTGGTACATGCCAGCACTTTCATGAGTATGACAATGAATTTTGTAATGAAGTTGAAAGGTGGCTAAAATTTTAAAATCATTAGATAATGGAAAGACAATCCAAGACACATATACAACAAAAGTAATAAAATTGAGCGAACCACTGTATATGTTTTATCTTATATCTATCAAAAATATTAGGGATCATGAGAATTTACTTTGAATTTTATCTTTAAAAAATATATATGGGGTGTAAATTTAACGTAAAGGGAAATACTACATGTATCAGGAGTTTTATAAAAATCTTATATGTCCAAATATCATTGGGATGCTTATTTTTTTTCACAATCAATCATATTTGACCTATTGTATGTTTAGTTAAAAAAAGTTTAGCAAGATTATTAGTGTATGTAGAATTATTCTAAAATTAATAGGATATAGGTTACACTTACAATGAATATAGACCATTGATCCCCTTTTATGAATAATTTTTTAGGTATTTTTTCCTATGTTTATAGTATTGATATATATCTCTGAAATATTATCATGTTAAGAAAATCAATTACTAGAAGAGTACGAGACAAACAATGATATAAAGAGTGGGATGGGTGATCTCATGCCCTTCTTGATATCCAATAACTTGTTTAATTATAGTTGTTAAATCCCTAAATCAAGCTGCAAAAAAATAACGAGCAATGTTAGGTGATTCGAAAAGAATGTTGGCTCGAATGACCCGAATTTCACCTTGCCGGTCGTTCCAGCAAACATCCGGGGGGTCATCCAGCGAGAAAGCTGACAGTCACAGTCGACAAAGGTGACAACTGCAGTAGACAAGCTTTCATCCGGTCGTCCGGGTGGACGTCCAGCCAGTCGTCCAAGCGGACGATCGGCTAATACCCATTTGGGCCATTTGAGCCGCTCATTTTCGGGTTACCAAATATTTTTAAAAAATAACTAAAACAATGAGAACAAGCATTAATTAGCATTAAATAAGAAAACAACAAGTCATTTTACCAAGATGAGAGCTTTTTTTTTTTTTTTGATCGGCAAAAGATAAATCTTTATTGATGAACATACAAAGAGCAATATTACATCAATAAAGAGGAGCTTGGTGCTAAAAAAGCACCAAGCGCCAGTTGGTGAGGAACCAACAAGAGAGAACAAGAAAAGAAGCAAGTAACAGATAGACTAAACTAAAGGAGCAAAGAGCCAACTGCTATACACAGCTGGTATGAGGCAATCCTATGCACCAAAGCAGCAAACCAAAATCCAAAACAACACAGATCTGCAGCCTTCCATCTGCATCTTACTCAGTCCATCCCAAACCAGATTCAACACAGCAGGTCAAACAGATCAGAATGCACCACCCTTACAGATCAGAATCTGTTCTATCCAGCCGTCCAGAAGCAAGCAAACCAGTAGCACCGGCACAGCAGAGTTAAAATCTTGTTACATACCAGCAGGGCATCCAGCAGACCAAATAGAAGTAAACCAGAGACCAATGCAGACCAGTAGACCAAATAGCAAGCAAACCAGTAGACCAATGCAGCCCACTACCCAAAGCCAGCACAGGGCACGCCAGCAGCCTAACTCCTGTTTTTTGGGCACTACAGCAATCCAGAAGTATACCCAGCAGATCAGTAGACCAATGCAGGCCAGAAGTAGACCAATGCAGCCCAAAGCCATCACAGATCACACCAGCAGCATAACTCCTGTTTTTGGGCACTACAACCATCCAGAAGTATACCCAGCAGACCAAATAGAACAAGCCAATTCCTCTGCCCAAGCCATCCGACCTTAATGCATACCTAAACATAATTCAGAACAACCACTATATCAGCAAGACAAAATACACACCCCACTCCAGCCCACTTCAACCACACAAATCAGAACCAAACTCCCACCTACTAACTGCAGGTTGAGGATTATTTAATTTCTTTCTACTGATCTGAACCTTACTGGCCTCAACCTATTACTGCTTTGACCTCAACCTACTACTGCTTTGAACCTTACTGCCATCTGATCTGGTAGAGGTTGGACACTAAATCATGGACTGAATACTCCACCTTCAAGTGCCATTTGGACCACAAAGCTACCTGCACCTTCACTTGTTCGCAAAGAGCTTGTATATTAGGAATGGCATCCTTAAATAAGCATTGGTTTCTCAACCTCCAAACTGACCATAATACTACAGAGGGAACAATCTTCCAAACTTTGAGTACCCAGGACTTGAGATTATGTCTGCCCCCATTCCACCACTGCACCAGGCCTTGTATAGAACCTGGAATTGCCCATGACTGATCCCACCACTCAACCATGTGAGACCAGCACTTCCATACGAAAGGACACATCAGAAGCACATGTTCAACAGTTTCCACTTCCGCTTGGCAAAAAACACACAAGTTGCTGGCACCCAAATGAGCAGCCCCTATTCTTTGAAGGAATGATGAAGTTTTAACTCTGCCACGCCAAGCCAACCAACAAAAAAATTGCATCTTTGGAGGTGCCAAACTCTCCCAAACTCCTGCTGGGACTACTAGATTATTCCCACTAGCTGCAGCCCTCCATCTCCATACAGAGGCAACAGTGAACTGACCCGACTTCTCTGCTAACCATGAACATGAGTCCTCAACCCCATCCCTAAGCCTAGGAGTGAATAACAGCATACCTACCAGCCTCTGCAGCTCCTCTTCCTCCCAAGCTAGTAGGGGCCTTCTGAATTGAAGCTGCCACCTACCTGAGGCACCAATCTTTGCACACATCTGCTGTAGGGTATCCTCCTTCTCTATGGATAAACTAAACAGCCTAGAAAATTCAGCCTTCAGCCCTCTGCCCTCTAACCATGGATCATACCAAAACTTTATCCTCCTCCCATTGCCAACAACTATGTGAACCTGTTCTCCAAAAAATTCTCCCAATTGCTGATTAACCGACGAAAGTTGGGAAATATCTTTCCAAACCCGTGAGATCCCTGCTGGATGATTCAATGCAGGAGACCATCCCCCACCACTTTTACCATACCTAGAGCAAATTACGTCTTTCCACAGAGCTGTATCCTCACTTCCATACCTCCACCACCACTTTAGTAACAAGCATTCGTTGACCACACCTAAGTCCCTTATGCCCAAGCCACCTTGATTCTTTCCTTTCGTAACCTCTCTCCATTTAACCATGTGCACCTTCCTGCTGGTTGCGGAACTACCCCAGAGAAAGTTTGCTTGAATCTTAGATATAGCTTTTACTATCCCCTTGGGCTTTAGCAAATATATGTGACTCTCTCCATCATTGTATTAATGTTGTTACCTCCAAAAGGTGTTTTGTGGGTGAGCTTAAGCTTTATTAGTGTGATTTATCATATATATTTCTTTCGTAGATTTGGATTCAGTTATGTGACTATATATTTCTTTGATGTGTTAGATTTGAAGGTGGCGTCTCATTTAATTGTACTCTTAATTGAGTGTTGCGACTGACAAAAGGTGACAAGGTAAGCACGTTAAGTTGCCATTTTTTCTCTCTCTTCACATTCAGGTATAATGCTTTGCCACCACAAACTAGAATCGTTTATGAAGTACAATTTGGTTTTACTTTTTATTTCTCTCTCTAGCATGCACCTGAATGAATTCCATATAGTGGTCTTCTTTTAGATTTTGCTGTTGTGTTTTCATGATTCTTTGGGCTAGGAACAAGAACAATATTTCACACGAATCCATTGAGAACTATAGCCTTAGAAATAATTAGCTTTCTTACATTTAAATTATATGTATATGATTGTAACAGCCCATCTATTCCAAGGAATGTTAATCCATCTGTGAGATTGTTGGAAAATTGAAAAAAAAAAAAAAAAAAAAAAAAAAAAAAAAGAGAAACAAAACAACAATAAGAGCAAAAAAAATGTATATTTACAAAGAAAAATTAAATATATATATATATATATATAACATAATATAATATAATATAATACAATTTATATATAAGAGAAACATACAGAAATATATATATAATATAATTTACAGAAACAAAAATAAATAAATAAATAAATAAGAGCCAAAAAAAAAAAAATTTATCGAAGGAGGGGATTCAGTGTAGAAAGGAGAGATCAATGAGGAAAGAAATCCCATATGATAGCTTAGCATTAGTGTGAAATTCATGAAACAGTTGAACAATCTCACTTTTCATAATAGACCAACATTTTTTAATGCATGCCAAATTAAAACCATCAGGACCGGGGGCCTTGTTCCCATCACAATCTTGAATAGCTACCCAAATCTCAGCTTCCGTGAATTCTGCCTCCAATTTAGCTGCTGCCTCTGAGTTAATAACCTTAAAAGGGCCCGAAAGCTTTGGCCTCGCAGACCAACACTCCTTAAACTGCTTGCTAAAGTGCCTCACCACAGCCTGTTTAATCTGAGCAGGGTCCTCAAAGCACTCCCCTTCCACACACACTGAGTCTAACAAGTTCTTTCTTTGACTTCTGCAAGCCATAATGTGGAAAAACTTAGTGTTTTTGTCACCATTTCGAGCCCACAGCACCCTGGACTTTTGTTGCCACAACCTTGCCTTATCTCTGCATGATTTCCACACCAGACTTCTAACTTCTCTTCTACTTCTAATACCTGCATCATCCAGAGACCCAGACTCTGCCTGCAAATCCCACTCATGTAACTCCTCCTCAGCAGACTTTAATAGAGCGTCAATATTTCCAAACACCTCCTTATTCCATATCCTTAGATGGGATCTTAAATCCCTTAGTTTCCTCATGAGTCTAAACCCAGCCCAACCTGACACCTGATTATTTTCCCAAATCTGTTTGACTGCAGGCATAAATGAAGGGTGAGCTAACCATGGATTTAAGAACTTGAATGGTTTGGGTCCCCAATCCCTTTCATCTTCCTTCAATAGAATAGGGCAATGATCTGATACTGTTCTAGGTAAACCCCATTGCTTAAAGGAGAATATTTCTAACCACCTAGAATCCAGTAGAAATCTATCAATCCTACTCCATCTCTCCCCTTCCACTGCATTGCACCATGTGAACTGCCTACCTATCATAGGTAAATCTGATAGTTCCAATTTGTTAATAAACTCATTAAAATCCTTCATCCCCCTCTCCCGCCTGGAGCACCCTCTCCTCTCACTAATGAATCTGATTTCATTGAAATCCCCCCCCACACACCAAGGGTTTGGATAATGGGGAAAAACATCAATCAAGACCTCCCAAAACTTTCTCCTAGCTACACCTTCATTTGGGGCATAAACATTGACTATGGTACACATAAAAGAAGGGCTAGATATACCTGATAAGAGAACGAAATTCTTACTGCAACAGCAGTCAGTAAGCTTAAAAACCTCTGGCCTCCAGATGCTCAAAAGACCACCGGCATAACCTTCCGAATCCACTCCCATAAACTCCATCTCTTCATAAGGCCATAAAGACTTCACAAAACTAGCATCCACCGAACTTCTCTTAGATTCTTGCAATAATAAAACATCCACATTCCGCTCCCTCACCAGCTGCTTTATTCTCCCCCTTTTTTCTAATCTACTCAGCCCTCTAACATTCCAAGATAAAATATGCATGGATAAACTGAATTATCACCCTTTTTTTCCCCAGAATACATTCTGCTATCTTCTATTTGCCTCACCGGCAAGTCTTTCCACATCATTTTCCTCAAGCTCCACTATTTTGTTCACAACGTCTTGCTCTCTGCCCTGGTACTGCAGCCCCAGAATTGCTCCCACCTTCAAAGTTGACTTTGCCTCTTCAATTAAATTCCTTCTACTACACCTCGATTGATTTTGGGATGATGACAAAGAGGAAGCTACAGCTGCAGCCGTGGCTCTGAAAATGGCACCTCTTTGGAACCCAAAACTGCCTAGTGCTCTCCTTTGTTTGTTGACAAAGCCTTTTTTACGATTGTTGAATGTTGCCTTCTCTGCAACCTCCTGGACTTTACTGCTTTCAACACCAGATCTATCTAAATTATTCTGTATGGACTGAAACACATTGGGCTTAAACCTGGGCTGGGCCACACACTCTTCCACTGTCAGCCACTCCCTGTTGTCTAACCCACTGGGCAAAGGCCCAACATGCAATCCCTCAAGCACTACTTCAAGATTAATTTTTGATGTGCCTTCCTCAGGCCCACACCTCTCTGTACAAGGCCCAGAAGAGCCAAGAACCCCGTTTGAAATTTGAAAGTTTTTCATCATAACCTGTTGTGAGTTGACAACTTGAACCAGACCTTCCTCATTGGAACAAGCACCTACGTTAGCATGCCCCATGCCTCCCTGTAGCACACCTTCTGCTTCTGCATGTTGACCTTCATCATCCTTATTCACCATATCTGGTCCCTCTATTTCTGTCTCCAGCACCCTGCTCTCCTCCGCGAATCTTCCCCCCATTACCTCCTCCCTTGGTACAGGAACTTTCTGGACACACCTCCTACAATCTCCATTTCCGGATAGTTGGTCCACCTCCTCATTAACTGGGGATGGAGGGAAACCAGTAACATTACCCCGACTGGAACTTAAATTCGGACATAAACAGCGAGGTAGTTCCTCGCAGACCCTAACTGGATACAGAGTTCCTTTACATTCCAAATGAACCACCGTATTAATCATCTTCATACACCTCGTTACTACTCGGACTCGGCCTTGCTGAAAAGATTGAGGGTTATTAACATCCTCCTCAAGTTGGACCATCGTCCCCCAATGATTAGCTATGCTGCGAAAGGTAGTGACACTCCAAAGATTAATTGGAATGCTAAACAACACAACCAAACGCACCTCTCCTGCTCCACGTAGTGCCCTTCCCCCCATTCTTTAACTGAATCACACCACTCCTGTCCCCACACACTCAGCTTGACCTTCCCTTCCTTCATTTGTTGTTCTGAGCTAAAGGTTAACACTACTAATCTGCCTCCACACTCCCTTGCAATCACATCCTTCATCCCCCTTTTATACAACTCTGCTCTGAACTCCTTGAAAGCGAAAAAATTGCGCAATGTCACCACTAAGCTTTCATAACCCCACCCATTACCTTCCTCAAATGTCTTGATCACCACCTCCTCCCTTTCACTAGCTCCACCATTACCCAATACTTCGGCATATGATTTCTTTCCTCCCTGAAATTGAATCTGCTGCCCTTGCAGTTGATTTTGTATCCTCTGCCCGCCTTCTTTCATACCTATCCTCCTCCGCTCCCTCGGATCAAAACTTTGGGTCTTTTGAAACTCTGCTTTTTTCACCTGCAAAGCCCTATTATCACACCACAAACCATCTGTCTTCTGTATTGCTACCTCTGCAGCCACCTCACAATCATATCTCACAAAGCCAAATCTAGATCTTGTTGCTTGTCTCCTTTTCCTTGGGATGAACACATCTTTAACGATTCCAAACTTACTGAAAAGGTTGAACAATCCTTTGGGATCCATTGACTCTGGGATATGATCCACGAAAATGGTGATTAACCCTTGCTCCGATCGATATCCTCGCTGCCAAATCGTGCTCTTTCTCCTTCGTAGTACTGGGTTCCATCCACCTTCTCTCTCTTCCATATTGATCGATTATGTTGTACTTTCTGTCGCTTTCTTTATCTTCTCCTCTCTTTCTCTTTCTTCTTTTTTCACACCAAGATGAGAGCTTTGATGGTATCTCTATGAATAGGGGAGCCATCTGTGTTCTCTTGTTGGATTTGAAGTAGAAGATCCACAAAATCATGTTTGCTTTCACTTCCAAGATTCACACTGTCACTGCCCTCTCTTTTCCTTCTATCAACATGTTCTTCCACTACTCCCTCAAGAAATTCATCCATCTCCTTAAATAAATTCTCCACTTTAGCATCCAAACCATTTATTCGATTCATCCAAGCAAGCCATGGGATATAGTCCCCCACATTGAAAACACCCAACAACTCTCCAAACATCGCGAGGAGTTCCTTGAACCTCCTCCCTCCTTTTGTTCCACCATACTTCCTCCCCAACGCAGCCCTACACACTATATTATTTGTAAGTGTTACAAACATGTCGGTTAAGTTTACCAACGAAGACGAAGAAGAAGAAGAGTAGTGTTTGATTTGCTCAATCATAAGGGCAGTTTCTTCTTCTCTCACATTTCGAAAGGACTGTACCCTCTTATTACTAAGAAGGTGGAGGACGCAAATGCTTCTCACCTGCCTCCAATACTCGCCATAGGGACTAAACGCGACATCCTTAGAGTTGTAGGTAAGTCTTGTAGCAATGCTTGTTTTAGGTCTGCTTGAACAGGCGAGATCATGGGTTTTCATGATCTCACGTGCTGCAACGGCCGAGGAGACAACAAGGACTGGGACACTGCCGAAGTGAAGTTGCATAAGGGGTCCATATTTTTGAGCCAGTGATCGGAGAGAGCAGTGAGGGAACAAACCCAGTTGGTGGAGGTTCCCAACAATTGGGAGCTTTGGAGGAGAAGGTGGTGGTAGTTTTTCGTGGCCTGTCGGAGTAGTGGTAATAAGGGAAAAGCATAGGAAGAGGAAGAGTAGGAAGAGGAACAGCGGAAGAAAGTAAAAAGATAAGAAATGTAATGGCAACATCATTTCTTGCTTTAACAATTATAGTATATGTTTTTTTGAATTGGGCTGTATAAATGTTGCCTATATATAGAGCCATTTGGCAGCAGTCTAAACATCCAGAAAAATTCAGTCTGTTGATTGTCCTTTTGCTGTCCTAAATTCTGCATTGGTGCATTATTCTTCATTTTAGTATTAGAATAAAATTCAGAGAGTTAGAACACAGGTTTTGTTCGCCGAATAAATTGTTTGGAGTACTACTACAATTTGTGAAGATCATTGTATCCTGGGAGATAGACGCCACTCAACCGTAAGTACCGTAGCGGGGCGAATCTGTCTTAAGAACAGAGTGTCACACACTCGACTTGGTCTTAATTTTAATTTGATTCGATAAATAAATTCGATACGTTATTTATTTATTTTGTTTGGTTTATTTATTGTTATATTATCTACTCAGAAGATTGATCCAACAGAATATTACCACCACAGGTATATAATGATCTTCAGAAACTACTAATAAGGTTTGGTAAATTTTGTGTGTTTTGTGGTTGTGTATGTGTGTAACTTTAGTGTTGTAATACACCAAGGATCCTCTAGAGTATTTTTTTCCTAAAATTTTCTAGAGTGGTGTATTGTGTGGTTGAGATTTAATGTTGAAAAATTAATGTGACTTGTTAATAAATCTCAACCACACACAATGCACCACTCTAGGAAATTTTAGGAAAAAAAAACTCTAGAGGATCCTTGCTCGTTGTAATATGACTGATTGATGAGGCGTTCTCTATACTCTTCTACAAAATTGGTCTTTGTTGTATAAAACATCTATAATTCAAATCATTGAATTTCTTGGCGTGTAAGAAAATATTATTTGAACCACAAGGGTTCGTTTGAAAAGTAGGTTGATTTTTTGATTATTTTAGCTTGTGACTAAAAAGCCTCGTTTGATATAAGTTTTTTTGACTTTTTTGACTTTTCGTGAGAGAAAGAATGTAATGATTATAGATTAGATGTGATGTTTTGTTTTATTAAGCTAAAAAGCATATTTTATTTTTTTGTGGCTGAAATAACTACAAGCCCAACCCAAGCCAACCCAACCCAACCCAAATTGCTAAACGAAGGCTAAATGAGCCGGGTGTTATGTGTATTTTTGTCTGGAATGAGAAAATGGAGTTAAAAAATAGAATTATGTATAGTTTGATGTGTTGATACCACAATTAGAAATGCTATAATGTGCATTTGCACTTTGTGAGAAAAATTATGATTTTTATGATAAAAGTTATGAATTTTTGTGATGGAAGTTATGATTGGTGAAATTATTATGTATCCCTAAAAGTTATCTATAATATTAAAATTATGTTTTTTTTTTTAAGTTATATTTTTTATAAATAAAGAAGTTAGACTTTTGTGACAAATTATATTTTTTGCATAAAGTGCATATCATATGCATCCTTTTAACAAAATACCATAACATGAAAAATAAACGAACTGAATTAGTATTAAGGTAATTTTAACACAAACTCAAAATAATACATCACAATACCCACCTAAAATAGAGGCCCCTAAATTTATTAAAATTTGGGTGTCGAAGACAACCAACCACCTTGGTCGCGTCTCCCAAAAGGCCGACCAACCCTAAGGGTTCATTTGGGAAGAAAAAACCCGGGGCCTTTTGCTAGTTTAGCCACAAAAAAATAAAATAAGTTTTTTAGTCTAATAAGACGAAACATCACATCCAATCTATTATCATTACATTTTTTTCTCAAAAAAGTCAAAAAAGTCAAAAAGTCAATCTCAAACGAGACTTTTTAGCCCCAGGCTAAAATAAGTAAAAAGCCAAAAGCCAACCGACATTCCAAACGAACCCGAAATATCCAAATCAAGAAACAAGTTTGAAACGGAATCAATTCAAACTTTGGGATCAACATTTGAAACTTGATAAATTAATACTTTGTTTGGTATGTGCTAAAATAACACATATTATTTTGACACATTATCGTATTTGGATTACAATTATCTTATTTAAGTCAAATCACCTCTCTATTACATCATTTCAAGCCCAACTCATATTTCACTTTTTTTTTTTCTTTTTTTTTTTGGGTGTAAAAAATCAAAAATTATATTAATCTAATACTTCCCAAACAATTCCTAAATTTTTCATACTTGAATTAAGGACTTGCTGAAATTTAAGGCCCTGGTGGCTTTACTTGCTGGAATTTACGGACTTATATCTGGGCTTTATAAAGTCTGAAAATTTGGACTGAAAGTCGGTTTGAGTTGAATTCTTTTAGGCCTTTTGGGGATTTTACTTGGTTTTTGTGCATATCACATTTGAGCTCATAAAAGGTAAGCTCACAGGGCTTTCTGGACTGGAATTATGGCCCAATGTTAGCTGCCCCTTTAAAACCTTGAGACCTAATTGATCTTTATGTGCCGTGGGTTTTAAAAACAAAAACATATATATATTAAATATTTTTTGGCCATTTATTTCAACTAGTTTTGGGCCTTCAATGGGCTAAACTTCCTGGCTTTTAAAGTTTTTACTTTTCGGCCTTATTTGGCAGGTGAATTTTTAGCTTCTTTTTTTTATATTAAAATTTATAAAAAGACAAAATATGATAAAATAGTTAATAAAATAAAATGTCACATCAAATTTATAATCATTTTATTTTTTTTCTCATAAACATTACATCCAACTATAAAATACAAAAATTTTAACATCTTAAAATAGTCAAAAATTAAAATAACATATTAAAATAATTAACTTTACAAACGAGTCCTTTGTATGGCTTAAGACTTCGAAACCAACTCTCTTTCATTGTCACAAACAACTTCTAGTGGGAACCAATAGTGTGGCCGACTTGATAAGGATATAAAAATCGAGATCTTAGGTTTGGTGTAAGAGTTTGAAATCAACTCCCCCTTTCTTTGTCACAAACAACTTACTACTGGAAACCAATGGTATAGCCGACTTGATAAGGATATAAAAATCGAGGTCTTAGGTTTGATTCTTTTCAAAGCTAGTCATTTAGCCGATAGCATATATGATTAGTAGAACGAATTTTTCAGGTCTAAACTAATCGTATATATGTCTCATTTGGTATAACTGTTAAAACAGATTATATACTATAGATTAACAGATTATAAATTATGACTTTAATCAGAAACTGTTAATTTGTTTGGTGTAACTATTGAATTATAGATTTAAGTTACTGAGTAGTGTTTGTTAAATAAGTCATGAAATAGCTTTTCAATTAACTTTTATTTTTTGTTATACATAACTTGTTTATATTTCTCATAAAAAATAATAACGATAATTCATAGTCCATTTTGGTCTTTTTTTTATTTTTTAAAAAATAAAAAATAAAAAAAGTATAAGAGTATAACTGTAAATTAATATGTCCATAGCAAAAATTGATAATCAGAAACAAAGGGCGAGCAGCTTCTCAGAATCAGCTTTTTTGAGTTAAAATAAGTTGTTAGAATCAGAAACTGTTTAAAATAAATTTAACCAAATAATCCAAAATAAAATTTTCAAAGCTAAAAATTATAAGTTGACCCAAAAAAATTCAAACAAACACCCCCATAATATAAAAAATATGGATTCAAATTTCCACTTATATGTGAATTTACAATTTACCGCTGTATGATTAAGTAATTCTAGTGCAAATCTATAATTTACTACTATATAATTAAGTAATTCTACTATACTGTACTCCTTAAAGCAACCTTCAGAATGTCAACATCTTAAGAGTTTGTTTAGGATGTAAGTTGACTTTTTTATTTTTTACCTATTTTAACTTTAAAAAGCCTCATTTGAATTGACTTTTTAACTTTTTAATTTTTGTATAAAAAAAATAAAATAATTATAAATTAAATAACATATTTTATTTTATTTAAGTAAAATAACATATTTTATCGCATATATCTCTCTCTCAACTTTTTTAACTTCTTGCCAGGGAGTTTCCTTATCACCGTCTAAAAGTAAAAACTTTCAAAGATGCTACGTGATTCAATAACGTTATAAATTTGTTCTTATCCATTCAAAATTTATTATTATCCATTCAATAACGCTATAACTTTCAAAGATGTTAGCACTATAAATTTATTCTTATCCATTCAAAATTTATTCATTTATGAATCATATATTTTATCAATTTAATTGTTATCATATAAATATATTAGTATATGTCCATACTTGAAGGCACGGTGTAAATAATATTAACACTAGAGTATAATTGTAATCTCAATACTATTTAAATTTATTTTTTAATTTGATAAAATCACAAATTTATTATAAAATTTTAGAGTTTTTACAAAACTCCTCACGAAAACTCGCTTTTATTTATATAATATATAACTAGATAGATAGATGTGCCTAACATACATACAATTTTCTCGGGCATACATACAATCTATGAAAAAACGTGTAAAATATATTGAATAAAAAGGAGAAAATAAAAAATAAACAAATAGAAAGAAAAATAAAAACGGGAGAAAATAAAAAAAAAATAAAAAGAAAAGAAAGAGAAATGTGGGATCATGGGATCATGGAATGATGGGTGAAAAAAGAAAAAAGTAAGAGAGAGAAGCGGGAAAATAGAAAATGTATATGTAGAATATTTTTTGAAAAATATATCTCAACCGTTGTTTTATAATTTGAATAGATCTAAACCGTCCAAATAGGACAAATGTGTGTAAGACAAATTCAAAAACCATCCTGCTTTATAATATAAATTCAAAATAAATTATAAATTCATAAGAATAGGTTCTAATCAGTGTGTTTGATTTCAATTTTTTAAAAATTGAGTTTTTATTTTTTGTGTATTTTATTTTCAGTGAATATTTTTTAAATTTTAAATAATTTTTTTTTACTTTTTGAAAAGCACGTTACATAGATGTATCTAAAAAATAAAATATCTGTGAAAAAATATTTTAAAAAATTAATAAATACACAAAAAATATGAAAAATGTTCTGAATTTTTATATTTTTTTGTATTTTTGATATTTAGTGAATTTTAAAAAAAAATTAAAAAAATTATACTTTTTAAGTGTATTTATGTTACGTGTATCTAAGAATTTTAAAATTTTCTTAAAATATTTAAAAAATCAGTAAAATCAAAAAATATAGAAAGCAGAAAAGTTAAATTTTCTAAAAACCAAAACTAAACCAAGGGAATATTAGCCCCGGTTTGACATTCATGTTGGGGCTAAATAATCAAAAAAATATAAAATTGACTACAAAAACTAATAAGATAAAATATTATTTTTTACTCATAATTATTATATTTTTTCTCACAAAATTTAAAAAAAACCCTAAAATAAAACTAAATAAGACTAAAAAAATCATATTAAAAAAATTTTAATAAAAAAAATTGACTATATTAAAGCCTTATTCTACCTGATTTGTGTAAGTACAACACATGAAGGCTCTGTATTTGTTACTTTCGAGGAAATTGTTTGTGTTGGACATACGTATCGTATGTCAGACCCATGACAAAAAGTACTCAATCACTTAAACCTCACTATTTTATACATAATTACCGTAAACAACAATGATTCATTCCACTAAAAATATCACCACTAATAGCACTAATGTATTAAAAAAATTAAAAAAAAAAAAAATACAACTTCAAGACCAAAACATCACATCATTAATGGCGGGACCCACTGCCACCTAATTAGTGGGAGCACTAATTAATGCTCCCAAGCATTTTTCTTACCATAAAACACAAAAACGTAAAGTAAAAGTATAAAAAATAAAGAATGGGTAAATTACATCCCTTAAAATTTAGTCTAATTACATCATATTTTTTGACATTTTAAAAATTATATTTATATTTTTGTGTTTAATAATCTAATTTTACAAACCTCTTTACTTATTTAAAAAGTAACAACTTTTAGTAAAAAAATAGAGAAAATTTTATTAAAAAAAAGTAAAACAAAGAAAAGGAAAAAAAGAAAAAGAAAAAGGAATGAAGTAAAACAAAGCAAGAAAAAAAAATGTGTACGAGTTCAATTTTTCATTTCGTCTAAATAATTACAATAACAGGGGCTTAGTGTAATTTCTCAAATGTCAAGGGTAAGTGTGTATTAAATCCAAATCTCAGACTGTGTAAGTGTAATTTACCAATAGAGAATATAAGTTTTAATAAAATTTTTATTTTAAGTTCCTTAATATTAAAATTTTATAAGATAAAAAAATATGTAACATTTTCATATTAGTTTGTTTAAAAAAAAATCATATTAGTTGGGATCTCTTAATATTTTTATAGAGAAATTTTTTATTTTTCATAGAGAAATGACGAATTGAAATTTTTCAGTAACAAGCTAAAAATTTCTCTAATGATGTTATTGAAATACCTTAACTAATAAAAAATAACATATTGAACCTCTCATACTATTCAAAGTTAAAGATGGATATTTCATTAATTTTGTCTTTTTGTGGCTAAAATAGTCCCAAACCCACCCAACCTAGCCTTCCCAAACGAAGCCATCATTCTGAAAAATCTAAATAAACCTTGAGATATTGATTCCTATTTATGTTTTAATTGAATATCAATCACAATCAAACAATCAACGACAAATCGATATAATCAGGTAAAAATCACAATTGAAGCACCTCTAATTGTGATAAAAAAAAAAATCATGGGCCAAAACTACAAAACAATCAACTAAAAAAATAAAAAATAATTATACATGAGTACCCTTAATTACCTAGCGAGTCTACGCCTGAATTGAACCAAACACAATGTGTCTCTTCCAACACCGTCTTCACTCTGGAATTTGTTTTGCTCAACATTAAATCCACAATGCCAATGTCGAATTCACCACGATGAGCCACTCCAGAATCCACCAAAGCTTCAGACCTAAGTTTTTCGGAATCTACCGAAGAACACCTCTCTTTTTATGTGTGTAAAAGAACTAAACAACCCTTAATGTTTGACATTATATAGTGTTGGTATTTTTCCATAATAATACAAGAAAAATATATAAAATAAATTAAATAGAAATGACAAAACAATTATTATTATTTTTTTTATTAAAGAATAAAATATATAATAAACTATAGAACTTAAAAAAAAAAAACAAAACAAAACAAAACAAACAAACAAACAAACAAACACAAGAATGAACTAGATTACACTATGGAACATATTACAAGATTGATTCAAATGAACATATAAAATAATATACAATAAATTATTTAAATTTAATACTTTAAAGAACGAAAGATAAAGGAAGCAAACCAAAACCTGTATGATACCACAGTTTTCTTAAAACAGATTCACTGCCTCCCGGTGGGTGCTAGAGGTACGCCGGTGTCTGTCTCTCAAGATACGAAGGTCAAAACCAGCTAATGCAGAAGCACCTTCTGAATAGTTTCGACGAACTTGACAATGGCTGCACTCTCACTAACAAGAACTAAATAAGAGACTAACAAAAGAAGATAGGAAAAATTTTCTTCAATGTAAAACAAAAATCTCCAACTTTTTTTCTCAAAACACCATCTCCATTTTTCATCACAAGTCTTTCTAGAAATTCTTCTTCCAAGTTGGAGGGGAAATGCCTCTATTTATACAAGTAGGGGAATCCCTAGCCATGAAGGTTTTACATCAATAGGGCCATCAAATGTCATTAACCAAGGCCATCAACTCTAGCCATGGTTGAAAGCCTATGGCCACTAATATGGCCATCAACTCCATTATAAAAAAATAAGAGTTACAAAGGTCTAAACCTCCTATATGCTTAATATATTCAAATAAATATGTATATAATGATGGTTGAATAAATCAACTAGATGGGTCACACAAAATGGATACTAATGTTGTGTCACAACCTGATCCAAGTCCAATTCTCAAACACATACACAAGCTAAGCCAAACACAACATAGCTTAGCCCAAGCTTAAGATTAAGTCCAAGTCCAAGTCCAAACCCAGCATATGCACAAGTATAAGCCTAAGCCAGCCCAAATAAGTACAAATCTAAGCCTAACTTTATTAATGCCCACTTTATGAGACAATTCTTATTCACAACTCAATGGTTTCGACTCATTATTTTTGTGTAGCAATCTTCTCACTTAAGAGAATACAAAACCACTCAGACCCACCTCAATCAGCGATTGGGTCCCACTTTAATTTCAAATTAAAGTTGTCGAAAATCCATTATTTTTCAACAATCCCCCACATGAATAAAATTGGCCGAATAAAGAAAAACGGACTACCCTTAACAATAAGGACTCTGAGAGAGAGCACACAGAATAACCCTGCATCAGAAAAGGTAGCTATTGGCCTTGAACCTTTCGTAGTAAAAGCCTATCGGATTTATTGGCTGACTAGTGAACGTGATATCTTCAACTGTTCTACCCTTTGTGTAAACCGAGACAATAGACCTCACATAGGAGTTACTCCAACCATTATTCTTGTTCTCACTGGTGTGTCCGTTTTGGCCCTGGAACACTAGCCTAGTTTAATGAGTATTTTTTTAAAGAATTCAGCTTTGTCAATTCTTAAAGAAGCAGCCCCACTTCGCACTCACATAGGTGACCTACATAAGTTATCTCTCCATTCCACGGTTGACTATTCACAACACTTAGGTCATTAAAAGCATCAGCTTAACTCCTACCCCACAGGGTATCACTGTATAAAAGAATGGACAGGAGGATTTACCTCCACGATGACTCATCTATTACACGCAATTAGGTTCTCCCTTTGAACCTAGATCTTGTGATCTCCAATCAACTAGGTTGGGTTTTCCATTCCAGTAACATTCGCTAAAGGCCTTAACCCCATTCCTTTTGACAACTTTCATACTAACTCTCGATTTAACCTTTTGGCTAACGGATTCGTAATATCGTCTTTAGACTGTATATAGTCTATAGTGACAACACACGAGAGTAGTTGTTGTATGAAACTATGTCTTTGACGAAAATGTCTAGACCTTCCATCTGTGCCCTACCAATACTTAATTGGTTGTCGTAAAGTATACAAAATTGCTTGCACAAGTTTTGATCAACATGGAATACCCTCAAACAAACGGCAAAGCCATTCAGTTACTTTAGTAGCTTTATCTAAAGTATTGAATTTTGATTCCATCATTTATCTTGTGATACACATTTGCTTGGAAGATCTCCAAGACACGGTTGCAACTCCAATTTACAGAACTATATCCACTAATGGATTCATAGTCTTTGTATCAGATATCCAGTAGGCGCCTTTGTACCCTTCTAGTACAACTAGATATCAAGTGTTATGCAACCCATAATTCCGGGTGTAGTGTAAATAATCTAACACCCGCATAATGCCCTTCCAATGAATAGCATTAGGATTACTCATGTATCTATTAAGCCTGCTAACTGAGTAGGTTATACTTGGCCTTGTACAACTCATCAGATACTTCAAACTTCCAATGACCCAAGAATATTCCATTTATTCTTGGTCAAACGGAGACCAAAGTCTACCGAAATCTTTAACACACTTGTATCTAACTTATACTTCTCAAGACTCTTATCAAAGTAATAAGACTAAGAAAGTACACTACCAGTAGATGGTCAGGAAATCTTAATTCTCAGATATACATCTGTAAGGCTCATGTCAAACTTAGAGTTCAACATTCACTTTGTAGTATTGAACATCTTCTCATAACTACCAATAATGAGCACGTCACCTACACACAGACACAACACGACATGTACTATTGTCAATGTCTTTGACATAAGCACATTTGTCAATACCCACTTGACAACATAGTGTAATCAAATTTTTCATGCCATTATTTCCGTACTTATTTCAAATCATAAAATGATTCTCAAGCTTACAATCTTTCGTCCTAGAACTGACAAACCCTTTAGGTTGTTCCATTAAGATTTATTCAATTAAATCTTCATATAGGAAAGCTATATGAACATCCATCATAATGTATCTCCAGACTTTGTATAATTGCAATCACACTCACCATAACTGATAATCATGTATCAAAACAATCCAGGCCTCCTCTTTGTCGATATCCTTTGACAACAAACCTATCTTATCGGCTTTCATTTCACTTGTATTCCAAGGCTTACTACTTATGCAAGATAAAGTTAAATTAATAACTTATTTCTAGAGAAATCACAACTTCAAAGAAGCTTTTAGTCATACTAGCCACTATATAGGTTTAAGAAGATTGGACATAAGAACTTTAAAGCCCTAGTCTATTTACATCTTCTAGGCTTATCTCTTTCGTCTAAAGATCCACTTCCTCTCCAAGGCCTTACTGCATGAGGGTAGATTAGCCAAGTATGGTTCTGTAAAATGAAGTCAATCTCACTCTTAATTGCTTCTTTCCATAAAGGACTTTCAGATGAAGTTACAGCTTCATAGAAAGTTCGAGATTCTCCCTCTAACATATAAGTCAAGAAGTTCGGACCAAAGGACTTTGCAATCTTAGCCCTCTTACTTCTTCTTGGCTCATCTACATCCTCAGCTTGATTATCAACTTGATCATCTAGTTGATCATCTATGTGATCATTATCACCTTTTGTATGACACCCCCACATTTGTAGAATTTATACGAAGGTTTTCGGCCTTTCCAAAAATTCATGCTGGGTCTTTAAACAATTCCTTGTGTCACAATGATTATGAGTGTCACGACCTAAACCCGCCCCCATAGGTTTAGTGTCGTAACCGGCCAGTAATCCGCGATTATCGAAGGCCTAACTGAACAAGCAAATAAATAGGGCTAGCGGAAGCTATTATATAAGAAAATAAAACGTCCAACGAGCTGTGTACTCACATGAGACAAAAGTCATTACTATATATATATACATTCGTACATCATGCTATCACAAGTTTGTCAAAAGACAACCAAAAGAGAAAAGTCATTCCCAATAACAACAAATATAATGCCGGTGACAACCTACCAAGACACATGAGCGAGTTACAAAAGGGTGAATACTGGCCACCTCAAAACTTTGATAGATGGGAACCTCATGGTGAGGCACAGAAGTAAGCTTGACAAAACCAAAGCAAGGCCAAGGCCACTATGTCCTTTCCTGAGCTGGATCACCTATATGATACATCAAAATATGAGCTAGAGCCTAGTGAATAACAGCTAAGTAAAGAGATTCTAAATGACGATTATAATGTAAAATAAAGCACACACTGAGTAGGTTGGTATACATATGAGAAGCATAATATATCACGTAGTATATCCAAAAACAATAAATACAGGCGGTCTAGAAGATCGAACAGACGGTCATGAAAATCGGACAGGTGGTCATGAAGACCGAAGATCGGATATGATGGCCATCACTATGATAAACAGGAGTTCCATGAAATGGAACTGGCAGAGATCTCTGTAATCGCATAAACAGATGCTAAGAATGCACAATATACAGTGTAAACAGAAATAAAATCATCCTTTAATGTAGAAAAAAATATAGATCAGGGCAAAGCATAATTATAGAGCTGGAAATAGTACTTTTAAATTAAACATATTTTTACATCAGTGTTACTCACAGTTGGCTCCGTGATGCACGTGACTGGGACGTGGCGTTTGACCTACACAGGCAGATACAAGCATAGCACATTTAATTGGTTGTATAATCAACTATATTTTCTTTATTCAAGAATTGGTTGTTAACTTTCTTTTAACGCCCGTGCAATGCAAATGTACGTCAAATATGGATGCAAATCATGCTAACGAAGGCCTAGGAGTGGGGTAAACGAAGCAGAAAAATGAAACTGAGACTGCCAAACAGCCGCACGAGCGGAGCTCCTTGGCCGCACGTGTGAGACCCTCTCCGCACGTACGCCGCACGTGCGCCACCAAGTGCCTTTATTTCAGAATTGCACCTTCTTCTGCCCTATTTTCCGCATGTGCGGGCCTACCCACCACACGTACGGGCTCCCTAGCCGCACGTGCGGTTCTGGGTGTTCCAAAACTAAATTTCTACTCTGTTTTTGCCCTTCCAATTCTCCAAAGTTCAAACTCAAAATTGGACAATACAAGGCTAAAAACTTACAAAAACACTCTAAAAGAGTAAATTCTATTTCCAAACTGAAATTAAACTTTTAAAACAAGACTCAAAAGCCAATTACAGGATCAAAACTTAATATGGAAAAACATAATAAGAAAACTCCATGAGCATGCCTTCCTCAGCTCAAAACCCAAACTCAACTCCCGAATTCTCCTCCAACTACCAAAGATCATGCAAAAGAGAGGAATTGAACATAAATTATGCCATGTATGCCATATATGACCATGAAGTTGAATTTAGGGTTCTTCACACACCCTACACTACCCCAAGACCTTAGGTTTTCCTTAAATTCCATGAGTTGAAGAGGAAATTTACTCTCATGCAAGAAATGTATTCTTACCTCAAGAGTAAATTTAGTGAAGTTGCCTCAAATTCTCCTCTTCTCCCTTTTCTTCTCTTCTCTTCTAGACCTCTCTCTCTCTCAGATTATTTTTCTCTTACTTCTCTTGAGACCAAACAAACATATATATATATATATATAATGCTAAGTCACATGAGTTAAATTAAGTAATTTACAATTACTTCACTTAAGTTGTTTCTTACCATAACCTATGTGTTCTTGATCTTCATTTCATCAAAATAAGGTAGATTAGACTCTAACCACCTAATCTGTCATTTAATTTATAGCCTAATAATTTAGCGAATTAGATAGGTCTTTTTCATAAATGATTATATCTGCCAACAAACACAGTGCACTTAACACATAAATAAGCATATAATGCACAGATAAATACATAATTCAGATTAATCATAAAATTAACAGCTAAGTAAAAAGGCAGGTGTTACAATGAGAATCTCATAATCATATCATAGAAAATACATTCTCAGACCGTCATCAACCGAATTAGGTCTCTTCTGAATTCAAGGCACCAAACAAATTTAGTCATACATGTCACTCTGAAGTCAATAGCCTTACTATTTGAAATCACAAACCTAGTGATCAATAGTCTGCTATTTGGAACTTCATAACATGGCCAGTAGTCTTATCATTAGGAATCACTAATAGGGATGGCAATGGAGAACCTACCCTGTTGGTATCCATGGAGACCCAACCCAAATACATGGGTTTCCCCTTTTTTTTCTTATCCATTGGGTAGGGTAAGTGATATTCTTTAAATATCCATAGTGGATGGGTTGCGGATGGGTAACCACTAATTTCCCCATATGTTTTTTTTTTTATTTTTTTTTTATTTTTTTGTAAGATTCACAACCAAAACAAATATACATTCAATCTTTTTTTCTTTTATTTATTTATTTTTTTTTTCAGGTTCACAACATTTTTTTTTTTAAAGATCCACAACCAAAGCTAGATATACATCTAATTTTTTTTATTATTATTTTTTTTTTATTTTTAAGGTTCACAACCATTTTTTTTTTAATTTTTAAGATTCACAACCAAAGCTAAATATACATTCAATCTTTTTTCTTTTATTTTTCTTTTAATTTTTTTTTTAAGGTTTAAGGTTCACAACCAAATTTTTTATTTTTTTATTTTTTTAAGATTCACAACCAAAGCTAAATATACATTCAATCTTATTTTATTTTATTTGGCTCAACAATAAAATCAAATAGACATTAATTAACATTGTCACATTATTCTTGTCAAATTTTATGCATATCTAGAATTTTTTAAATTTATTTAAAAAAATTAAGGACACTGTCTAGTACAGGTTTCAGTTTGCTTTTCTATGTTATTTTATTTTGTTATGTATTGTAATTTTCAGAATAGTTTGCTTGTTCTGAAATTTCAATTAACGAGTATGAATCTATTTGTTTTATGTTATCACACAATTTATACAAAATATATATATATATATATATATATGAA
This sequence comes from Camellia sinensis, assembly GCF_004153795.1. Lineage (NCBI taxonomy): Eukaryota > Viridiplantae > Streptophyta > Magnoliopsida > Ericales > Theaceae > Camellia > Camellia sinensis. The sequence continues at coordinate 303,673 of NW_021026657.1, forward strand.
TGTATTTGAAAATAAGGAAATTGTAGAGAATCAAAACAAGCATGAGTCGTGATTGGTTAGAAAGGATGGGTACAAAGAGTTATGAACAGATTTAACTGAAATCAGCTTGTTTCCCAATGTTATGCTTCATTTATTTAGATAGAAAATATTTTTTAATGAAAAATATTTTTTATAAAAAAAATTCAAAATATATTTTTTTATATTTGGTGGTGGTGGTGATGGAACGAAGGTGAAAGTAGAAATTGTTACATAGTGGTGGGGTGATGGCGGCAGTGATGATGGTAGTGGCTATGGTGATGGTAGTGTGACAGTGAAAGTGAGAATAGTGGTGATGGTGTTGTGAAATTAGTAAAAATTTAATTGAAAAAACATTTTTTGTTTTTTAAAAGTAACAAACAACAAACTTCGTGGGGGGCTAAAGGAAGAAGATGGAGGATAGATTGGGTGTGTGTAGACACCCCATTTTTGACCGACCTTAAGACTCAGGCGTCACTAATTAAACGCTCGGTGATATTGCATATTACGCTCGTTCAGAAGTTTCAGAGTCCCGGTTGCAAGCCTTGCCTCCGGACTTCCGGACTCTTTCGTGTCTTGCCTCGGTTTGCGAACCAAGCTCTGTTTTCTCTTCCCGAAGGGAGGGAGAGGTCTCGTAGACCATCTCTCAATGGCCGTAGGCTACGTTTCGCGGTTGTAGGCCATTTTTCCCGTTTGGAGCCCGGTTTCCAGTTTTTCGGAGCCGTCGGCCGTGTGCCTCGGTTCGGGACCGCTTAACCACCTCCGTTTGCTCCGATTTTTGGTATGCACCTTATTTCCTCCCTTTTGAGGAACACTGTGGCCCGAGAGACCAACTTCGTGGTCGAATGCCACTTTCGGTGCTTAACAGCCCATTTTCGGGGCCTCGGGCTACGTGTTTCGGCCCCCGAACCTCCGTTTTGCATCCGTCTTGGTTCATTTTTGGTGGAGACCTTATTTTCGTTGTTAGAAAGGTTGTAGGAGAGTGGGAGACCAGTAATTTTTTTGAAAAACTAGCTTTTTTTGGTCAAAAGTGATTCAGCATGAATTTGGGAAGGAGGAAAACACTGCGCGGCTTCACCGAAATGAGCATAACTCTTTGCATACTTGGATTTAAGATATGAGGTTACCACCATTGGAAAGCTTACTTCCGGGGCTTCATTTTTCACTCACGAATCTCCTAAGGACAAGTTCAGGTGGGGGAGATATGGTTGGTTAAAGTCCGTTTGGACCGAATCTACGCGGCTTCACTAAAACAGGCATAACTTTTTGCACAGAAGGAATTTTGATACAAGGTTTGCAGCATTGGAAAGCTAACTTCTGGGGCTTCATCCTAGGGGGTGGACGGCCACCTTGACCCTTTTGACCTGGTCGGCCGGCCACCTAAACTGGTCGGCCGGCCACTTGCCTGGTCGGTTGACCACTTTGGCCCTTTTGAGCTGGCCGGCCATTTTTGCCCTCCTGAGTGTGTGCCAGCTATTCTGCATTTGACCCACTGTCCGAAAGTCTTCCCTTTTGGGGGGAAATTTGAATTAGTTTTTCCCCCCTTTTCTCCACCCCTCTCCCACTATATAACCAGCCTCTCCCCTTCATTTCTGAGGGTTACAAAATTGGTTTTGAGCCTTTGCCTACAACTCTCACTCTCTCTCTACTTCAACCCTCTAAACCCTAAAAGCCTTGCACCATTTACACTACAACACATAACACAAGACCTCGACACTCCATTCCAGCAACTTGAGGCTGTTTTTCAGAGGATAGGAGTACCATTTCTTGGTCCAAAAGCTGCTGTGTTGCTGCTCTACAAGGGTGAGTCTTCTTCCTCCCTTTTCTAGCCTTTTCTTGGTTCATTTACAAGTCATACTTGCAAGCATTTTTGGGCTCCGACCCAAATTGTAAAATAAATTTTTTTGAGCCCCTCTTCAACATTGTTGAAGGGCTCTCCTCTGTTTGAGGTCTCCTACTATCACTTGCCTCTTTATCTCTCTTTTAGGCCAATTTTTGCATAGAATTTTAGGCTTATTTGTGAGCTGTTTTGGACTTTTCCATAAAGTTTGAAATATCTTGTTTTGAGCCCCTCTTCAACTTTGTTGAAGGGATCTCCTCTGTTTGAGAACAGAAGCTATCACTTGTCTCTTTACCCCTCTTTTAGGCCTTTTCTTGCATGATAGTTTGGCCTTATTTGTGATTATTTTCGTGGCTTGACGTAAATTGTAAAGTGCCTTGTTTTGAGCCCGTCTTCAACTTTGTTGAAGGGCTCTTTGCCATTTGGGGCCAGCTTCTGTCCCTTGTGTTTAATCTCTCTTTTAAGGCCATTTTTGCATGATAGATTAGCCCTATTTGTGTTCATTTTTGAGACTTGTTATAAACTTGAAATATGCATGTTTTGGGACTGTCTTGCCTCTGTCTTCACGCTTCATGATCAAATAATGCATGCTTTGTATAGCTGTAAGTCATTCCATGTGCCTAGTTTCGAGTTTCGGGGTTCATTCCATGCACCGGGTGCCATGTTTCCATGTTTCGGGGCTGTTTTGTATCATATTTCAATGCTGAAATTCTCATGTTTGCATACCATATTCCATGCCTTGCCATGCTTTGGTAGAGTGGCATTTGTTGCCTTAGGTTCGGTCCTCGATTTGCGTGCACGTGTGCACACATTTCGATTGTCTCATTTTCATCTAATGGCTACTGATGTGAGTGTGGCTAAGGTCCACTCATGTTGGTGTAAGTCCATTGTGCATTGTGTATGCCATTTTATTTCATAGCATTGTGTATGCTAGGCCGTATGTTAGAGCATTGTGTATGCATTTCGAGGCTTGTGTATGCTAGGTGCATGTTAGAATTGCATCATGCATGTCAATGCCATATTATGCATTGTGTTTGGATAGGAGTTAGCCCGAGCACGGGAAACGAGGGACGTTCTCGTAGCTTCGAGTGACGGAACGTGTCTCAATTTCCCAGTCATCGACACTCCGGATTTCCATGATGGAGTTTAGGTCTTGTTGTGTTTATATGTGCATTCATTTCAATATCGAGTCATGCAAATTCGATCTACCTCGGCCATACATGCATCGAGATGCCGTGATTGGTGGCACGAGATCGAGACTACACTCCCCGAAGAGTAGTCACGCAGTACAATATGTGAAAATACTTTGCCAGCCCCTTTGTTGCTCTCTGCTATAGCAAACAAAATCGGCAGCTTCCGAAGCTTGGCAACGCATTCCAAGAACATTGCAAACAAGAGCAAACCGGGACTCGCGAGGGATTCTCCCGCACAAGGCAACCCGAGCATGCCATCATTTCATCATCCCGACAGCAGATTTGAGGCAGTCCTTGGCTTGCATATACCAATTTATTGCTTTCCTAAATTTAATTTGTTAATTAATTAGGGTTTTGTACATATTTGTGACTGTAATTATTCATTTGGAATGTATATTATTTATTCGGACCTCTGCGCGAGGGCAATGTTAATAAGTGTGCGTGTGTGGTGATGTATGTTTTCCAACCCATTCGTCGTTTTCTCCCTTTTATTTCAGCGCTGTATGATGGTTTAGATTAGGGCATGTTTCAATTAGCATACAGTATGATGAGCATGTTTGCATTCATTTCATCTGTCTTGCATGCACCGAGGCTCGGCGCATCATACATAACTGCTTGTATTTTTCAATTCGCAAAGTTGATACATTGTTAGCTGTACTTTTCATATGCCATGTTTAAAATAGCCGAGCCTATCTTAGTTGCATTTTTGCATGTGTTGCCATTAGGCATTTCTGTTATAGTTAGGCATCTAGCATGGATTTTCTAATTAGCTTCTGTTTTGGCTTGGAGTACTCGGTAAGTTTTTATGCTTTAGCATCCTTGCAATGCGTGTGAGTGACTGCCATGATAGCATGCTTAGCATGAGGCTTCTGTGCTTATGTGATATAACTGCCTGAATGCCTGTGGGTGAAGGTTGGGTTATTTGGATTGGAACAATTCATTCACTTGTGAGTTTTTAAGGCCACTAGATAGTGGCAAAATCAATTTTCTAAAGCCCACCCGAGGGTGGCAAATCCACGTCTTAGCCTACTTGCGGGTAGCACCATCAACCATTTTCAAAATAATCAACATGAAACATTTTGTTCCAATTCAGGCGATCCAGTGCTATACTTGTATGCTGTGCGCATCACAATTAGTAAATCTAGGCTAATAATCGGAATAAGAATGCATAATGTTTTCAAAACTTGATATCATGGTTAGTATGCAACGATCTTTGATCGGGCGAGCGGGGGTGCTCACGAAGTGACCTTCCCCAATCGTATCCAAGTTCCCGAGCCGAGGCAACTTTGGTGATGACGGACACGTGGCCTTAGGCAACGAGTAGGGTTTCCTAAATTTCCCAAAAATAAAATATTTAGGTGGCGACTCTGTATCTGGCAAAGCAGTTCATGTTTGGCACTTCTTTCAAAAAAATCTGTTTTCTCAACGATTTGCCGGATTTGGACTCTTTGGTTCAGATTAAGAACCGTGACAATTTGAGAGTCCTGAACTGTAGTGAGCCGAATATGAACAGAACTGAACGGGGGACTCGTCCTCCCGGGGCGTTCGGGGACGTCTACAGTTTCTGGCGACTCTGCTGGGGAATTAGAGAACTTGACTCGAATTCATAATATTTGTTTTTTACTACACTTATGTGTTTCTTTGCATTGCATGTGCATTGGTGCGCCTAAGACATCGTGTTTGCCATCTGCTATTCCTGAACGGTTTGCCGGAGGCTTGTCTTGTCAAGGCATGACCATAAGGCTGACCGGTTGTAGGCTCTGCCAGTGTGGGAACACAAACCCCGGTTTTACCGGGGCACCCTTTTGACCATTTGACCTAGTGCATATTCGGAATCCGTAGTGACCATTCCAAACTTGGACCGGTTGCTTACCCGATAGGTTGTTTGAAACCACTGCATGCGTAGTGAAAACCCTAGCTCCTGACAAAATAGGACAGGGAAACCTTACCCCAACATAGGAGTGTTTTGGCTCTCACTTGTCTGCTATGTGCTTTTAGAGTGCGTCTCTATAGGAATGCATGCATCAGTCTACAAGTTTGGGCATCAGGCCTGCGGGCACCAGTTCAGTACTTTGGGATTCAGTTCACCTGAAGGTATCAGTTTATGGGCAGAATTTTGGGCAGAATTCTGTAGGAGGCACAGTCATTCAGCTCTGCTCATATGGGTTATCGTGAAATCGAGCTGAGATGCTGCATGTTTTCTCTTTTACTAGGTAGTCTGGGAACCATAGCTTCAGAGGGCTCCAATATCCCCCGGGTACACCGAACTTGTGTTGATAGACTTTGTCGGGTCAGAGATTCAGTTCCAAGGGCAATCAGTGTTCCTTTACCAGAGGTAGGGTGAAAAGGCCGGTCAGGCACAGACCACCAGTACAGCAGCTACCAGCTCAGTGGTCTTTGAACAGCCAGGTTGAGATTTCTGAGCCTACTGCAGACACAGGTATACCAGTTGCTCAGTTAGTTCAGGACAATATGTCGGGTCTGGAAGAGATGGTGCGCCAACTCCAGGATAGTATGAAAGCCATGCAGCAAGATGCTGTCCGTCAAGCGGAATTCACCAAGCAACAGGCCGTGGTCATAGCCCAACAGGTAGAGACAATTGCCAGGTTAGAGCAACAAACTGGAGTATCTACTTCACACCAGGCTTCCCCTCCACCAAGAGTTCCCACACTCGGGGAGGCAACCCACGTCCAGGATGATACGGACATTCTAGGCGGGCCAGCTCCGCCCCTGGTGCTACCCCTGCTATCTAAAACACTCACCAACCTGCCAGACTCCCCGTTTGAGTTCGAGATGGACCCCACAGCATTGAAAGTGAGCAAGGTTGAGGAATTGTTCAAAAAGTCTCAGGGGGCCCGCTCTATTCCTGATATAGAGGATGGTTATACCGACTCAGTGGTGACCTTGCCGGAGCGGTTTAAAATGCCGCATATCGATCGATTTGATGGCTCTGAAGACCCAATGGTGCACCTCTAACTATTTTCTGATATCTTGAGGCCAATGGGTTTGACCACAGCCCAGAAATTGTCACTATTCGGCCGAACCCTGTCTGGGATAGCCGTAATCTAGTATGCAAAATTGGAGAACTCTGTGAAACAGAATTGGGAAGGGCTGGCTGAGGCCTTTATTGCTCAATACTCCTACAACACACAGATCGAGGTCACGACTCGTGATCTCGAAGTCACCCGCCAAGAGCCAAATGAGGGTTTCTCGGAGTTCGTGACAAGATGGAGAGCAAAGGCCTCAATGATGACTACAAGGCCTTCCGACAAAGATCAGATCAGGATGATTGTTCGGAATCTGCATGGCAAGTTGCTGCAAAAGATGGTTGTTCTACCTCTGTTTACCTTTCTAGCCCTTCATGAAATGGGGGTTCAAATTGAGGATGCCATCAGACAAGGGATCTTTGCAGAAGATAATGAGCCTTCGAAGAGGAATGTTGCTCGCAGTTCCAATGCTACTACTGATGGTAGCATAGCTGCGAAATGCTCAGAAGTAGACACTATCACCACTTCCCTCAATGACCAAAAACCAACCACTTCAACTCGGCCCCAAGCCCAAAAATTCCATCCTCTTTACATGAGTCTCTCCCAAGCTTTGAAAAAGCTGCAAGAAGAAGGGCACCTAGAACTCCTAGAACCCCAACCCCTTCCAAATCCTCTCCCACCAAGATATGACCCAGGTAAATACTGTGCCTATCATTAACAACACAGTCATGATACGAACCGTTACATCCGCCTCCATCATAAGATTCAGGATCTTATTGACGAAGAGACCCTAGCTCCACCAAAAGGACCTTAGGTTAGTACTGATTCGTCGCCTCCCCATCTCATCCTCATTCATACACTACCATCCACCTTCGACCCCAGCATATACATCACACCAGCCCATCTACCCAAGCCTGAGGTGTTCATTCCAGAAAGCACGGACTTATGCATGATGGATGCACTTGGACCCCAATCATCTCAAACCCGTGAGCCCACTACTTCTGAGATGAAGAGAATGATCGAAGATCTTCAGAAAACTGTGACAGATTTGGCCTCCGGGACATCGGCTCCGTCATCTACCACATCACATACCAGGGAGTTCATGTCAAAAGGCTCCCCAGTCTTGGAACGGGCTGTATTTGAGAAATGCCAATCCCTTGGCAAAGTGGAGGCGAGTGGAAAGAACAAGATAGGGGCGGACATAGATCCCCATGAACATCTTCTATTGGCTGTTGAGGCTTGAAAGCCGAGGGACTGAACAAAGAGCAAGTGCTTGCAGTTGTTGCAAAAACTGTGGACGACATTTTCGCCACTCAAGTTGGGGGCAATTTGAATCAAGGGGCAAGCCGGGAGAAGGGTCGTTGTATCAGAAACGTTCCTTTCAGCTATAATCCTGCACTCAGAAGAGATCAGCAAACCAGGCCAGCACCTGCTAATCCCTCTACTGGTGTGCCCAGCAAAAATCCACAAACCTTGAAGTACCAACCCCGAGGTCGGAGGGTCTTCCATGCCCTCTATATGCCTTTGTCCAAAGCTCTCCAAATCCTTATTGGACAAAGCCATCTTAAACCCCTTGAGCCTCGGCCTCTCCCGAACCCTCTTCCGGCTACACATGATGCTACCCAGTACTGCGCGTACCATCAGCAAACTGGCCATACTACCGACAACTGCTTTCATCTTCGCCACGAAGTACAGGATCTATTTGAGAACGGGGTCATCCTCCCGCCGAGCTCAGTAAAGTCTATCGGCACTGGATCGGTGAACTTGGAGGATAATGTGATGTGATCAGGGGATGAACCAGCTGCGGGTAGCGCTCGATTAACTCCAAACGTGGGAATGGCACGCGCTGTTCTGAGCAATATGCAAACACCAGTTTTTGTGCTTTCTAACTTGGGTATTGAGTCAATCTTGTTGTTTTGTATAGAGTCAGTCTTTTTGTTTTGGGTCTGTTTTGGTGTATTGAGTCAGTCCTGTTTTGTTGGAGTCGAGTGATTTCGGGGGTGTTACCTCAGACATCACTTGCTTGTTTTGTGTTTGTCTTTTCGTTTTCTTTTGAGTCTATTTCTGTCTTGAAGCCTGTTGTGCCAACAGATTCTGATTGAAATAACAGTGACTTTCGCACTCTTGTGTTTGCTTCTGCCGTGTGCTAGTTGTGCCGGGATTTGAATGAAACGGCAGTGCATTCCACCTGCTCTCTTGTGCCTTGAAATTATTGCATTGATCTAAGTTTTTCAAAAAAAAATTTTGAACACTGCGGTGAAAACGAAGAGGAAGGAATTCCTCGGGTTTTGCAAATATTTGATCAATTGAGAGAAAGAGAGACATGCTAAGCCCTTAATGAATGAAATCATGCTTGTTAGTGTGAATACTGGGAAGGATCCTGGCTTGATCCAGATTGGTTCTACATTGTCTTCAGCGCAAGCGACTAGTTGCTTTCTTAAAAGATTTCAAAAAATGTTTTGCGCGGTCCTGCGAAGACCTGTGTGGAATCGCTCTTGAGATTGTGCAGCCTAGGATCGCTCTCAGCCTCGAGACTCGACCCCTTGCTTTCAAACCTCGAACTCGGACTTAGAAAGTTCAAAGGTCAACCATAATATGAGGCCTGCGTGGCCAGATTCGAAGCAGCCCTCGAACTAGGGGCAAGAAAAGTCAGATCAAGAAGATCAAATGTTTTCAAAGGAAGCTTGCAAAGCTAGATCAAAAGCCCTCAAACTAGGGGCAAAATTGTTAGATGTGCTCGAAGAGTCAAAAAATTGGGATGTTTCTCAAGCTAACAAAGATCGGCAAGAATGCCAAATCCCAGAGGGGAAGAGAGAAGAAAGTATTGCTAAAGAAAAACTGAGTTCCGATCTACAACACTAGGGGCAAATTCAGCCTCCACAAGATGGACTCCTGCATCATTAGCGAACAGCAGCCACTCTCTTGGATTCATACGGATTTGAGATTTCAGAACCATTTGACATGGACCAAGCCACACTTTTACCCTTGAGAGGCTCACTGGGCCGAAAACCCAGAAGGGCAATCCAGGCAAAAGTTAGAGCAAGAAAAAGAACAAAAAAAAAAAGAAGAAGAAAAATGCAAAGAACAAAAAAAAGAAAAGAAGAAAAAGAAGAAAAAGAAAAAAGATGAAAAGAAAAGAAAAGAAGAACATAGCTCGCAAGGTTGAAAACCCGGAAAGGCGGCCTTGGCAAAAGTTAGAGCGCAAAAGGAGAGGTTAAAATACCCGAGTGTACCTTAACCCCGAACTACGTAAGGCTTGATTCCCATGTTTGGGATACGTAAGCAACTTCATTCTGAAGTCCAGCCGTAAAACACTTCAAATTGACTGTGCCCATGTAATGGTTTTGAACATCTTCGCTTTCTCTGTATCCGAGAATTTGGTTGTGTTCGTCATTCTGAGGACTGACTACAATGCGCTGCGGGGCCATTCAGACAAGGGGCAACTTTCCGTTTCCATTCAATGCACTGTGGTGCCGTTCAAACAAGGGATAACTTTTCGTTTCCATTCAATGCGCTGCAATGCCATTCAAACAAGGGGCGACTGTCCGTTGCCATGCAGCTCCCCTCAAGCAAGGAGCAATTTTCCTTCGAATCTGAGGTTGTGCATCTCGAGAGTGGGTTCTATGCTTGTTGAGCAGTGGTCGTTTAAAAAAATAGTTTTTGAGAATTTTTACTAAGGTTGATTGATCTTCTCTCGAAAACTATTCCATTTTTCCAAAACTAGACCTTTTTCTTGGACCCAAAAAAGGAAAATTTTCAGTGCTCATAGCCTAACTTGCATGATTTTGAATCAGAAAATCGAACAAGCGTGTTAATCTAACTCTCATTTTGGTTAAAATTGTTTTAGTAGAAAGCCAAAAACAAAAAATGGTCAAAATGATGAACTAGGGGCACAGTTGAGTCAGGTGTTCTGTCTTTTCCCCATTGTCAACAAACATGCCAGAAAAGGCGCCATATTTGCCAAGAAGGGCACTCTACCTGCCAGAAAAGGCACAACTGAAGGCGACAGCGAAAGGGCTGAAAGCTCTCTCATCCTCCAAGCAGTGAGATATCAAGCCAAGTGCGAAGCACAAGATTGGAACGGATCAAGATACTCCATTCCCTCATCCGGCGTACCAACAGATGTCACCAGAGGAAATAGCCGCGAACTGATTATGTTGGGCAAGAACCCGTAACTTTCTGTCTATCCATCAACCACCCAGGGGAGGGATGAAAAATGAGAGATTGAAGAATAAAGAGATGTGCACTGAGAGAAAAAGTGAGAAAAGGGTTTTTTCAGAAAAACAGAGCCTGAGGGCCGAGTGATGTGAGAATCACAAATAAGAAAAGGGTGAGAAATAATACCCGGAGAAACTGGCTCATCTGGCTCCTCGTGCACCAAGAGGTCTTTTGTCTTTATAACACAGTTCAGTGTTGTGTTTGTGTGTTTTGTTTGTCTCGATTCTTGTTTTGAGTCGTTTAAGTGTCAATAGATGTGTTTAGGTTGTTCTACCTTTGTTTTCCATTGTTGAGTCGTTTTGGCTGTGGTCAGTTGTAGGCTCAATACCCGGTTGAGAACCCTTTTCTCATTTCAATTTCAAAAATCGTTTTGTGCTCAAAGTGCCGTGTCGTTCTCCACATTTGTGCAAATCAGGATTGGTTCTTTCATAAAGCCGTGGGATTCAACCCAGGTCATGTGAAAACAGTAAAACTAGGACCCATCTAAAGCTATGAAAGTTCCGGGCTACAAAGCAAAAGAAAAGAGGGAAAATGTCGGGCATCCGAGATTGTTTCTACTTCTGCAAGTTTCGTCATTGCATCATGTATGTTCAGAATGAGTAGTGTCTTGTATGAGCTGTGTGCCGAATAAACAAAATACTGTGTTATGGGCTGTGAGTTCAGAATGAGTTGTGTTCAGAACGGACCGTGTGTTCAGAATCAGCGGTGTCCTGCGTGAGCCGTATGTTCCAAAATAAATAGAATATTGTGTTATGAGCTGTGTGTTCAGAATAAGCAGTGTGCCGATACGAGCTGTGTGTTCAAAGTGAACAGGATACTATGTTGACTGTTTCACTATTTCAAGCCAGAATGGTGATCAGAAGTGCTGTCTCTGAGTACCATTCCCCGTCAAAGTAAAGCGGTTTACCGCCACTCACTCCATGAGGCGCTTTCTAGAGTGCCGCTTTGTCTGTTTATTGCATTCCCTAAACATCATGCTCTATATTGCTTGTAACATGTACTGTATCATCGCACTTATTGCGTTTATTTGCATCTTATATCCTTTTGCGCCATGCTACGTTTAGAATCGTTGTCCTCCGGGACTTTCTCAGGTTGCGTTGTGCGCGCACCTGGGCGGTTGTTTTTGGACCTCCTCTCACGATTTCAGCGTGGTTTGAGTGTCCCATTCCTTACGCGATTTCAGCGTGTTTGGAATTTTATCTCGCGCGCACTTGAGCGGTTGTTTTTGGACCTCCTCTCACGATTTCAGCGTGGTTTGAGTGTCCCATTCCTTACTCGATTTCAGCGTGTTTGGAATTTTATCTCAGGTTGCGTTGTGCGCGCACTTGAGCGGTTGTTTTCGGACCTCTTCTCACGATTTCAGTGTGGTTAGAATGTTCTTTTCCTCACACGATTTCAGCGTGTTTGGAATTTATCCCAGGATGCGTTGTAGACGCGCTGGGCGGGTTGTCTTTGGACCTCCTCTCACGATTTCAGCGTGGTTTGAGTGTCCCATTCCTTACGCGGTTTTAGCGTGTTTGGAATTTATCCCAAGTTGCGTTGTAGATGCGCTGGGCGGGTTGTTTTTGGACCTTCTCTCACGATTTCAACGTGGTATGAGTGTCCCATTCCTTACGCGGTTTTAGCGTGTTTGGAATTTATCCCAAGTTGCGTTGTGCGCGCACCTGTGCGGTTGTTTTTGGACCTCCTCTCACGATTTCAGCGTGGTTTGAGTGTCCCATTCCTTACGCGATTTCAGCGTGTTTGAAATTTATCTCAGGTTACGTTGTGCGCGCACTTGAGCAGTTGTTTTTGGACCTCCTCTCACGATTTCAGCGTGGTTTGAGTGTCCCATTCCTTACGCGATTTCAGCGTGTTTGGAATTTTATCTCAGGTTGCGTTGTGCGCGCACTTGAGCGGTTGTTTTCGGACCTCTTCTCACGATTTCAGCGTGGTTAGAGTGTTCTTTTCCTCACACGATTTCAGCGTGTTTGGAATTTATCCCAGGTTGCATTGTAGACGCGCTGGGCGACCTCCTCTCACGATTTCAACGTGGTTTGAGTGTCCCATTCCTTACACGATTTCAGCGTGTTTGGAATTTATCCCAGGTTACGTTATAGACGTGCTGGGCGGGTTGTTTTTGGACCTCCTCTCACGATTTCAGCGTGGTTTGAGTGTCCCATTCCTTATGCGATTTCAGCGTGTTTGGATCTTATCTCAGGTTGCGTTGTGCGCGCACTTGAGCGGTTGTTTTCAGACCACCTCTCATGATTTCAGCGTGGTTTGAGTGTCCCGTTCCTCACACGATTTTAGCGTGTTTGGATCTTATCTCAGGTTGCGTTGTGCGCGCACTTGAGTGGTTGTTTTCAGACCTCTTCTCACGATTTCAGCGTGGTTAGAGTGTTCTTTTCCTCACACGAATTCAGTGTGTTTGGAATTTATCCCAGTTGCGTTGTAGACGCACTGGGCGGGTTGTTGGACCTCCTCTCATGATTTCAACGTGGTTTGAGTGTCCCGTTCCTCACACGATTTCAGCGTGTTTGGATCTTATCTCAGGTTGCGTTGTGCACGCACTTGAGCAGTTGTTTTCAGACCTCTTCTCACGATTTCAGCGTGGTTAAAGTGTTTTTTTCCTCACACGATTTTAGCGTGTTTGGAATTTATCCCAGGTTGCGTTGTAAATGCGCTGGGCGGGTTGTTTTTGGAGCCTCCTCTTCCTCACACGATTTCAGCGTGTTTAGAATTTATCTTAGGTTGCGTGGAACGCGCTCCTGATTGATTTTCTTTGTTCTTCCTCCATTCGTGAGTCCAGCGTGGTTGGCGTATGTCACCATTTTGCATCCATTGTACTCGCTGTTGCATCGCATCTATTATCTATTGCATCACATCTATTACATCCATCACATCGTATCTATTTTACTGTCTGGTCTAGAAGACCTTAAATCCTCTGGTCTAAGGAGACCTTAAATCCTGCATCTTGATTTGCACTCTCTTGTGCACTCCCGGGTCTATGAGACCTTAAATCCTCTAAAGGTGCAATTCCTTTGGTGTTTGTCGTGCCCGAACGACTTCCAATGGTTTGGTATAGCCACCTGCCTGTGTTAGCAGTGAGTTCCTAGGAGACCAACTAAGACGGTGGAAACTAGAGTTCGAATGGCTCATGCCTAGAACGCAAAGGTTCGGGATTTCCGAGACTAAAGTCTGGTTTAAATACCCAGAGGTATATCCTCGGCTTGAGATCTGTATGGAAGCCCCATAGACTGAGATAACATGTGTATGCGCCTCAATTCTGGATACTGAACCAACCTAGTCTGTCACCCTGTTGGAGAATAGGGAAAGCTGCGACCATAGTCAGGGAGAAAAGTAGTACCTGTGGCTCAATCAAGAAGAAGCGAGAGATCCCCAGCAGCATGAGGCACGATATTGCATGTACAGTTCATTCGAGGATGGTGCGACCAGACGAACCGCGCAGGTATTGTATTTTCTCCGTGTGAGACGTGGCGAGAATTAAATAATTCTCCGTATTCTTAACTGCATGAAATGTGGTTATTGCTTTGCATTCTTGCTTAAAATTGTTGCATCTATTGTGAATATGTGCTTCATTACAGCTTACTGCATTTGCATGATCATGAAGTACCTTCGGCTTCTTGCATTGTCGGTTGCATTTTGCCCCTGCCTGCGGGCGCATCTCTGTTTATCTTGCCTATTTGTCTAAGTCTTCAGCCTTGTAAAAAATGGGTCGTCTCTAGGCTTTGACATTCACTCCCGTCACTTATGACTTCCGAGTTCTGTCAAAGAGGGACAACTGTAGACACCCCATTTTTGACCGACCTTAAGACTCAGGCGTCACTGATTAAACGCTCGGTGATATTGCATATTGCGCTCGTTCAGAAGTTTCAGAGTCCCGGCTGCAAGCCTTGCCTCCGGACTTCCGGACTCTTTCATGCCTTGCCTCAGTTTGTGAACCAGGCTCTGTTTTTTCTGTTTTCTCTTCCCGAAGGGAGGGAGAGGTCTCGTAGACCATCTCTCAGTGGCCGTAGGCTACGTTTCGCGGTTGTAGGCCATTTTTCCCGTTTGGAGCCCGGTTTCCAGTTTTTCGGAGCCGTCGGCCGTGTGCCTCGGTTCGGGACCGCTTAACCACCTCCGTTTGCTCTGATTTTTGGTATGCACCTTATTTCCTCCCTTTTGAGGAACACTGTGGCCCGAGAGACCAACTTCGTGGTCGAATGCCACCTCCGGTGCTTAACAGCCCATTTTCGGGGCCCCGGGCTGCGTGTTTTGGCCCCCGAACCTCCGTTTTGCATCCGTCTTATTTTCGTTGTTAGAAAGGTTGTAGGAGAGTGGGAGGCCAACAATTTTTCTGAAAAACCAGCTTTTTTTTGGTCAAAAGTGATTCAGCATGAATTTCTGAAAAACCAGCTTTTTTTAGTCAAAAGTGATTCAGCATGAATCCAGGAAGGAGGAAAACACTGCGCAGCTTCACCGAAACGAGCATAACTCTTTGCATACTTGGATTTAAGATATGAGGTTACCACCATTGGAAAGCTTACTTCCGGGGCTTCATTTTTCACTCAAGAATCTCCTAAGGGCAAGTTCGTGTGGGGGAGATATGGTTGGTTAAAGTCCGTTTGGACCGAATCTGCGCGGCTTCACCAAAACAGGCATAACGTTTTGCACAGGAGGAATTTTGATGCAAGGTTTGCGGCATTGGAAAACTAACTTTTGGGGCTTCATCCTAGGGGGTGGCCAGCCACCTTGACCCTTTTGACCTGGTCGGCCGGCCACCTAAACTGGTCGGCCGGCCACTTGCCTGGTCGGTTGACCACTTTGGCCCTTTTGAGCTGGCCGGCCATTTTTGCCCTCCTGAGTGTGTTCCAGCTGTGCCAGCTATTCTGCATTTGACCCACTGTCCGAAGGTCTTCCCTTTTGGGGGGAAATTTGAATTAGTTTTCCCCCATTTTCCTCCCCTCCTTTGCCTATATAACCAGCACCCCTAGCTGCATTTGAAAAGGTTACAAAAATTTGGTTTAAGGCTCTTGCATTCATCCTCACTCTCCTTCTCTTCCAAGCCTCAAAACACCTTTGTCCTTGGACCATTTCTACACCAACTCATAGCCTATCAACCCACACTCCACTTCCAGCAACTTGAGG